>CM023486.1:33686598-34223178 GCA_013339685.2 Hyalomma asiaticum
CACACCTCTGCGTATTTTTTTTTTTTGTTATTACATACAACTTGCTAGCGTTAATGTTTGTGTTTATCATGCTCGTGTTCAGAAAGCGCACGTAAACTTCTATTTATTCTTTTCTCAGTGGCCCACCAGTCACCGATTGTGTTGTAAAAACACGCGTGACAGCGTTTCGTCCGGGTTCATTGACTCAAACTGCTGCAATAATCTTAGACTAATCCTGTTCTTGCTTCTTTGTTTCACTGCAGTGTTCTAAAGGCGGGGACAATACATTCACACTGCACTTGACTACGAGCGGCGACTGGACAGGTCAGTTTGTTTTCACAGTGTTCGCATGTCGCGGCTTCGTTGCTAACACTCAGAATGCATGCACTTATTGTGTGCTTTCTTATAAAAGTACACTCAGGGAAAAGGGAGATATAGGTATTTTGCACTATTACATGAAAGGTAGAAGTACTATGCCGATTGATAGCAGTGATCTTGTTATTTATGCTCAGCAAAGCTTGATGCAGTTTATTTATTAAATGCTTTAGAACAAGTAGGGGTGCGTAGAATATTGCTTATTTTTATTCTAGGCACAACGATAACCGCACGCAGGGCGGTTATCGTTGTGTCTAGAATAAAAACTGCACGCGCCCTACAATTCATAAACTATGCGAACCTGCCAGCGCAGTTCATTGGTGTGCACTCTGTGATAATTCGGCTTAGAGGAACGTTATGAGCTGAAGACTCACACTCACAGAATCACCTACTCGGCACAAAAAGGTGATTATTTGCAAAAAATTGTTAAAAGAGGCATTCTTGCCACAGAGAGGTGCCTCGTGATCATATACACGTGGTTAGAGCATGTATGATGGCTTTTTTTTAGAGAGAGACAGATCACGAAATGTGATTGCAATTGCACTGAATGAACCGTCCTCAAATCGCCTCACCAAAACCAAAACGGTTAGGCGCTTCGCAGCGCATATGGTGATTGTGCCGCAAAAAGGAATGTTGCCATGTCATCCGATGGTGCACCGTACATTGCCAAGTTTTCTGAACTTAACAGCGACGATTTGAGCGCTGGAGGGCTTTGGCTTTGACCACCTACCTGCTCGGGTAGGCGGAGAGACAGGTAATGACGTTAAAAACATGGGGTGACTCGCATTCAAAGGTACATAAAAACGACAAAAATAATTAATAATTATCAGAACAACTTGTCTTGCGACTGCCTAGCTTAGCATACGGTATTGAAGTGACAGGTAGGACATATACTGAAATTTTATTTGAGATCAGTGGACATCGAAATACTGCCGAGTTGCCTTAAACACGACGGAGTGGATCCCCAGAGAAGGCAAGCGTTGCAGGGTGCGGCAGAACGTTAGGTGCGGCATAGGCCTGGTCTAATTGGAAAATTATGAGATAATTATTTTCACTGCACGACGATGATGACTCAGCAGGATTACCAGTGGTGTTGCTTAATTCTCTATAGGGAACAATTTTTCATTGAATAGACAATTTAACTCAACGCCCAATCGCGGCCAGTGATGATTGGACAGAAAGTAAGAGTGTTTCGCCGTGTCTAGGAAGCTGCTGGAGAAATACTGTGCGTGAGCAGAGTGCTTTAAGGTGTCATGCATGAGCAAATGTTCTATGTCTATGTTCATGCACAATTTAAGAAGACACTAATTATGATGTTTAAGCTAGGCGAACTTGTGCCTTACACAAAAGGAAACTAAAATTGTATCGATAGCCCTGAGCAAACACTGTCTCACTCAAGTTCCACACTTCGTTTTGCGTGCCGCGCGTCACACGTGCATATATGGTTTATCGAAGCGAACCAAGCATGCTCTGCAAGCCTCTGCTTCACACAAATTCCGTAAACCATCGGGAGGGCGCACTAAACTGCCGGCGTGCGTAACTTGAATGTAGCTTGCGGCGATATTATAGTAGGCAGCATTAGTTTTTGGCACAGTGTCAGAAAATAGAGCAGGTGAATGAGGAAGCGATGGCAGACGCGCGTTCTTTTTATTATGGCGAAAGCCCTAAATGGCTCATCAGAAGCAGCGCGTAATCGGCGTCGATATCACACGTGCAACTGATAATTTTCGTCTAGTTCATTTGGCCTACACAGAATTAGCATGGAAGGGTATACGAATCTAAGGCTAGAATTACTGACCTTGATATGCTTGCCATTTACGTCACAGCGATAATAAAATGGCGTGCACTTCATACCGGCATTTCTGAGGCAAGAGTATATGGATATGAGCCACGCGTGGTTAAATGTTAAAGGGCAACTCCGGCAATTTTTCTGTGTCCACTGATCTCAATGAATGATTAAGTATATATTCTCATCGGCACAGCAATAATTTATGCCAATCCAGGCGGTTGTAAGTCATTTAGTTTTTTTCTGAAAATGAATTTAAATTTTTTTTAGCTGCTTTCCACGCGAGTCACCCTGTGTTTTGACGTCATTACCTGCAACGCTGCCTACCCGAGCATACGGGCCCGTCTTAAGTATACGGCGATACTTCAGCGCTCAAATCGTCGCTGTCAAGTTAAGAAAGCTCAGTACAGTCGTTGGATGACATCGCCACTTTCATTCTTCAGGCACCAGCTCCATATTTCTGATGGCGGAGAGGTTGTGACGTCATCTCATACGCTGCACGAACCGCCACCAGTTTTGGTTCCGGTTTGAACACATCGTTCATTCGGTTATTCAAAATTATTGATGAGATTCTAAGCAAGTTGAATGACCCTGGCTAGCTTCAGGGCTTACAGTACTATTGGATAACAGAGATATCGCAATATGATGGAGAAACCACCGGAGTTCTTCTTTAACCGCTGCAGCCTGTGTCTATGAAGCAGGAGCCAAACGATATTTCGCCACCACAACGTCGCAAGGAACACCTAAGCAATAGCAATTGAATGGCGAAGGATAACGTCAAATAGTCTTTATGGCATATGCGGAATGTCTTTCGCGATCGGGCCCTTTCACCATATGATAGGGAACAGGTGAATTTCTGCCTTTACGCAACCAACGTAAAGATTCCGGGACCGCAGAAAATTGTTATTAGCGAGGTAGGGAACATGCTCCACGATTTCGTATTTTGCTGGAGAAACCATGCTATAAATATAATCAGAGGAGATGTCACGTTTCAAACACATCAAGCGCAAAGTCTTACGTTATATTTGATATTTCATATATGCATAATCGTTTATTCGAGGGCTAATAAGCACACGCCGTCCAGCTTGTCTTTCAGAGCTTTCCACGTTTTCTAAAGTCTAAGTCATTCACATCTCATGTTATTTTACAGGTGTGCTGCGAACAAAACTCGTTGCGCCAAAACCTTCTAAAAAAAGTGACAAGCCAGCATATCCAAAGTAAGTTTAATATTTGAATTTTCTGTGAAGGCGCTGTCGTGTCAATCAGTGGCGTCTTATCAACGCAGACTTACAGGATTTATTTTTTGCTTGTGTGTGTTCGTCACCGAAAGTGCATAGGCTATTTTTGTGGAAGTCCTCGTCGGCAGAAGTGTACTACTTGCTGCGCGTATTGTTTGCAGGCAATACTTGCCGCGTTAGTGGAGCGGTTGCCGTTCGCCGAGACGCGCGACCAACGCAGACGACAGTAATCCGTAGTTCAGATAGGATTCAGTAACACCGAAGCCATAGTGTATGGTAGAGACGACGTTATCTTCTGTTGTATACATATTGTCATAAGATAACTGTGACGCCTTACCCACTGAACTGTTGTATGTCAACCTGCAGGACTTGGACCACCTGCCTCCCGTAAAAATTAAACGCGCAGATAAAGGACGGAATGCCTGCTTGTCCACTTCACTGAGATTTTGCATTTGATGCGTGGCATGATATCAACTTTCACGACTAGACAAAAAGAAAAAAAAACACGATAAGCACGCAATCGTTTACATACAAAAAGTAACATCAACTTTGCTCATTATACATCAGCAACTTACAGTACATAACATATAAACAAAATACGAGTAGATATAAATGGCGGAGGAACATTAGAAACTGAACACACGACTACATGCAAAATGTACAAGTACATATGCCTGTTACATGAATGATGCTACTGCCAATTTAACATACTAAGATATTTTTTCAATATATATATATATATATATATATATATATATATATATATATATATATATATGGGTTGCCGGCGAACGCTGCTCCAACGCGAGCAGTCGGTATTTCTCAATCAAGAAACTCGCTAGGAGACGCTGCCTGCGCCAACGTTGTCTCTCGCGGTCTAGCGCGTGCCGGGAGCCACGCGCTCGCCCTCGGCGCGTGCGTGCCTCCCGGCAGGCACGCGCCGGTGGCTACCTACTACTACTACTACTACTACATACATCGGGGACTCACGACCCACGCCTTAAGGGGCTTCGCCCCTAAAAATTACACCGTCTCCAGCTAAAGGGGATGCGAAGCAGCACGGCGGGTGCACACTGCCTTTGCATCGGTTTGACGCTAGCAGACGCTGCCTGCGTCAGCGTTGTCTCTCGCGGGAGAGGGCGCGTTCTCGTTTCTTGCGAGCTGGTAGAGCGTTCGTCGAAGAAAGCGTTTCCATAGTCAACGCGCGCTGTTCGGAGAGGAGAGGAGATGAGACAAGGAGAGGAGAGGAGGAGGTTGCGCATGCGCAGTGCGGGTGTGGACGCCGCACGGCGGATGGATGGACAGAGGGAGCGACATAGCCCTGGCCATAAGCTGCTTCGCATCTAAAACACGATAAGCGCGCATCGTTATTGGAAAGACAAACACTTTGCGGGCGTTCCTGCGTGGGCTTGTCGCTAACGCAAATCGAATGGCTTTGACTGGGCGCACCCTACGTCAGTGTCCACGGCCACCCACAACATCATGCTTGCTTCATGTCAAGTCCAAATGAGATAAGATTACATCGTGATCGTGAACCACTTGCCTTACGGTCATACGATGTGTGTGCGAGGGACAGCGTGTTAGAGTCTAATGATGCTTAAATTGCCCCCGGATTACACTGAGACAAGAAGCTGAAGAGAGGGAAGCCGTATGCAGAGGGGTGTAGTGAAACCGAATTCTTCTTGCTAGTCACCAGGACGAGTTAACGTGTTTTCAATGGGTGATGAATTTACCGCAACAGTAGCAAAGATTCAAGAAACAACAGACCGGACAAGTGCAGTGTCAGAACGAAAATGTTACTAAAAGAAAGAATTAACACGCAGTTTGATAATACAGTAGCGCAATTAAGGTATGACGCATTATCTTGAAAAAAAAAAGCTTCCTGAATGTCTGATGCATGTATTGAACTTTGCAGATTGTACGTGGACGGCCCCTTTTGTAGCAGGTCTGAGCGGATAGGACGGAGCGCCATCACTATATGCATCGCCGGTGGCATAGGAATTACTCCCTTTGTTTCGTTCTTCAATCACATAATGTAAGTTCCTTGGCAAAGTACGTGATGTCCCCGTATTGTTTGTTCTATAGACAATACCATGCTTGGTTCTAATTATGCGAAAAAAATGCTGTACTTGGTCTTTGAATTGAAACATACCGAGCTTTCTTCTTGATTTGTAGGTGTTGCGCGTATTTAAAGAATTCAGAAAAAATAAACTAGATAACGATACCTGATGCCGCTAAATGAAGATATTTTAGGCGCAGAAAAAAGAGGTGATGTTTAACAGGGCTGCCGGGGTAGCGGAATATTCAAATATGCAAGACTGTCTCACCTCTGCTCTTAGTGAAGACTGAGGGTTTCTCATTTAAAATGCTTAGTTGGGCTAGTCGCTTACTGGCTTTAGGAAACCTCGTTAAAATGGCGCTAGTAAGCAGACGAGGCATACACACAGGACAAGCGCATAGCTCTGACTAACCTGTGATACGCAAGAAACGCGCACACACGTAGCACATGCGGCGCAGTTACAAAAAACAAGAAAACAAGAAAACACATTACTCATCACAATTGGAAAGATTGTTTCTACCCTAAATCGCTACAGAGCAACTTGAGCTTTGCAGGAAATTTGAGACATTCGTGTAGCAACTCAGTACAGCAATTTACACTCTCCACGCCCGATAATTCGGACGTATTTTTTTTTTTGTCAACGCAAGTTTTCTTTTCTAGGTAATGTGAATGACCCAGTGCTGATGCACACGTACTCTTGCTAATTTAGAAAACATTGAACAACTCTCCCTCTTTCTTTCTGCGTCGTCAAATTTCCGAGAATACGAGACTAGGCGTTTATTCTGTGTGTGCCCTACCTTTGTCGTAGTGTTGCTAGTTCCGACTCAACCACGCTTTGTCGCTAAGAGTTTCATTCGCATAAAGCTCTTACGTCGAAGTATTTGTGGAGCCTAATCAGTAAAAACGGCTGCGGTCAAGGCTACACAACGTTGAAATAAACTTGCAGTTTCTGTAAAAAAAAAAACCAGAAAAAATCGCTTTTAACAAGGACACACGACTTTGTTATGGTGCGAATGAATGCTGGCGTGCGTGACATCTTCTATTAAAAGCAATAACCAGAATAACTTAAATATTTGTGGGCTGTGCTAAAATAAGGAACCTAATGGAAACACCTAGAGCGACAGTATAGAAGTCGACCTGAACGAAAGCGTAGGTGGAATAAGAAAAATATTTCTCTACGGAGTTGTCGCAAAGCGGGGAAGAGTTATTGCCAAAACAATTTTGAGATGTTGCAAGCAGGAAGACGCCGCGCTTCAAGTGCCCGCCGTTCCCTAAACAAACGATAACTCAGAGCGCCATGCTTTTTGAAATCACGCAGTGAAGCGATTGCGCTTGAATATACGGCGTCCTTCAGATGGAAAGAACACGCTGGAGTTTGTACGAGAAAGAAGGAGTTACGGGTTCGTGCGAAAACGTTAATACTAGCGAATGTGATTCATTGCGAGAGGGAAATGAATGGCCTGAGCCGCTGCGTGAGGCATATCGATGAGCGGGAACGCGGAAGAGGAGAAAAACAAAATTCTGCAAACATACATTGTACTTAAGTATGTGGTTTCTGTAAAGAAATACGCCACAATTCCTCCGTTGCTCCATAAATATCCTTAGATGTCAATGACAGGAACGTGAAGGTATTTCATGTTCCTATTGATAAGAGCAACCTTTGCATCCTAGGAACGTGTTGCGCTTTCAGTGAGTGTGATGTGCTCACCTAACGCAGTTCGGAGTTCATGTTAGATGGGACACCTTCGTACTGAGCGAAGTCCCACCTTAATGCGATATACTGTAGAATTCAGAAGCTGATGCTTCGATCAAAGATTCCCTTTCCACCAGACAGAGTCTATGGTGGCCTAGCCACCAGGCCATCATGGTGCTGGTGGGGCTTTGAAGCACGTTTCAAACAGCCCTGGTGGCCCTGCCACTTTGGTCCAGTGGATATATGGCACTGGGCGGCCGATCCTGTGGTCGCGGGATCGAATGCCGTCAGTGGCGGCTCCATTTCGATGGGTGATGATCATGATGATTTGTGGTTTTTTTTTTGTCCCAAAACCCGACTACGAGATACGACTACGAGAGACGGCGAAGTGGAGGTCTCCGGAAATTTCGACCAGCTGGGGTTGTCCGACGTGCGCTGACGCCGCACTGTCCACGGCCCTCACCCATTTCGCCTCCAAGGAAATGCAGCCGCCGAGGCCGTGATTCGATCCACAGGCCTTCGGATTAGCAACCGAGCTGCCGTAGCCACCTAGATCATCGTGGCAGGGCCCATTTCGATAGGGGCAAAATGTTGAGGCCCGTATACTGTGCGATGTCAGTGCACGTTGAGGTTCCCCAGGTGGTCGAAATATCTGGAGCACTCCTCTGCGGTGTCTCTCGTAATTGTAGCGTGATTTTGGAACGTAAGACACCCTTGATCAATTAATACTGACTCGTGGCGCACTTGTCTTGAAACTTAGCCTTTGCTTTCCTTATAAAGGCATAAGCATGTAAAAGCGCTAGAATAATGCAAAAGCACTCGGGAGGCATTTGCAGGCCTTGCCGTAGTATTTCTGGTTTTTATTTCTTTTTTGTTTCAAAGACATAAATATAGAAAAGAAAATGGTGATTTTGCACTGAGATACACGTTTCAAATACATGCATTTGTAGTGTAAGTATGCCGCAAATTTGTTACACTGCTATTTCTTTCGGAATCTTTTCTATATTTACGGGTCAGCAAAACTAAATTCCGTAGAGCTTAACCAGAATCGTAAAGTGGTATTCGCCGCTCCACAAACATGGACAATTAGTACCGCTAACACTTATCCACGCGGGCTATATTGCTATAATTTTAATGCAAAGGCCCTGTCTTAAACTCTCATGAAGGTCACATATGCTTAACTCGCCATCGCTTGCTATTCCTATTACTACTAAAGAAAAGTATGCAATGAATGTTTGTGTTGGCTGCTTAGATTAACGGTTTACTTATGCAACCTTTCTCTCTATATATACGAACTGAATGCGCGCGAAATGCATTCTACAGGTGTAACTAAAATGTAGGCGCATGTTGAAACTCCATGTGATCGAAAATAATCCAGTGCTGCACACTACGGCATGCATGACAATGATATTACGGTTTTAGCACATTCTACAAATACATAAAACATAGGAAAGTATTATTAGCTACATGAACTGTATGGATGACATAGATTCTCTCCAATTTTTCCTTTTTCGCAGCTCTTCGAAGAACGTGCTCCGGGTTGAACGACTCCACCTAGTTTGGGTCAGCAGAAGCATCAGCATGTTCGCAACATTTGCGGATCACCTGACTAACTTGCACTATGAGGTACTGTGCACTTTACTGACTGAGCCGAAACCCCTGTGTGAAAAAATTTATAGTTATATACGCGTCACTTACAAGGGATTGTTCTGCTTCTTCGTACTGTGTAATACCCGTCAGTAGCGTTTCCTTGTTATTTCACATTTTCATCGTCTTTAGTTTGAATGCTTGGTATAAAAACCCAAGCAAGGCGGACAGGCGAGCTAGTTCATCATCATCATCATCATCATCAGCCTGTTTAGGTCCACTGCAGGACGAAGGCCTCTCCCAACGATTTCCACTCCACCCTATCCTGAGCGAGTTGGTTCATTCACTCTCAAAGAGGTGAGCGCTACCAGAACAGGGTCGCGTCTCTCTGTCTTGGCCCTGTCCGGGTAGCGCTCAAGTCTAACAAAGAAAAACACAATAATTTATCATAACCAATAGGCTCCTTGTCGTCAAATGGCAATAAATTTAGCGTTTTAGTCAGAACAAGTGGGTTTGGTTGACTGCCTTGGTAACGAATTATAAGGTATTTCCTCAGTACGGGTTACATTTATTTATGACTTTTATGAGTGACTTCTCCTGCTGGAGCACCTAGTGCGGTGTGAAATGTATTTGTCGAAGCGAAAATGTTTTGAAAAGAAGCAGGCTACATGAGAAATTAGTATTGCTAATTGGTATCCTAATTCAAATTAGTTTCGCAAGTAGGAGATGCACGACGATGCAGGCACCGTCAGGTGACGATGCCCTGATGGAGCAGAACGCTATAGCTCAAGCTGCGTACGCTCGCCCAGGGGGCTTTCTGGCACGGGATGACGCAATATGAATGACTTAGTTTTCGTTCGTGCCCGAGTTCGATTATCTCTGCTTCATTCCGTTCAGCGCCCCAGGACAGTTTTGCTTTGACACTTTCTATATAAATGACATCCAAGATATAAGGGGAAAAGTCTTATGCGTACACTAACTGGTTGAACAAACAGCTCTCAACCTTGCAACCTGCAAGGTTGAGGAAGCTACGTCGATTCAGGTTTACGTAAAGAATTATTGCAACAGCAATGCACTGGAAAACTTCTCAAAGTAACGCGAGGTAGTGCCCTTACACACGGGCACGCTGAAGTACTTTAGGTAAGGGGACATCTACCGGAAAGGCATTGATGCGCAGTGACACACGACAAAGGAGCATTTCGCTTGTTACGTGCTGACGTCGTCTGTTTATTTCATTGCTGATCAGTCACCCAAGCAGCAGTGGCCTTTATTACTGGTTTGACGTGCTGTAAAAGGACTTTCCGCCGATAACCATAAGTTGATTTTCACTCGGCTATCCAAATGATTTATAACATCCCTCCCGGCAAAGTTCCCTTGTAGAAATGAAGCTCGCGAGACTGGTTTCCGAGCGTAAAGGGCGCACTCTCACCGACAGCTTACACGACTTATAAACAGAAGTGAACTTGTCACAGAATTACGGCGCCCTGTAAGTACTTTGTTACTTTGCGAATGCGTGTTAACTTTTAGCTACAATGAAATTTGTCAGACTGCAAAGATTTACTGTTGCCATACCCTCGAACTCTCACGTCGCCGTAATGCGGGATTGCGGCAGTGTCATTTGCTGCCTAGTATCGGCGGTGATCGCTGCCGTGAAACAAATATCCACATTATATGGTATCAGCAATAAAACATTGTTTCTAAGTTCCGCAATCGCTAAATGTATATAAATGCACAGCTTAGTAAAAGCATTTTCGATCTTGCTGCTTGTGAAAGCAGCAAGATGGACATGGGGTCAAAGGCAGGTTTATAAGGCGCGAAAAATGGCGCTGCTTTGCTTTAACAAGGAGCGCTATTTTTTTTGCACCTTGGTAACTACGTAAAATGTTCATGTGCTGCCGTGTGTCACCGCCGCAACTACATTCTGCAGAGGGTCCTCCAGAATAGACAGAAGGGTTCACCACAAAGGACTTTACTTTTGCCCGCGTGTCAGGGCCATAGGTTTCTAGGGTCGATATCCTTCAGCTTTGGACTCGCCAACCGCTGCACATTGTCTCGTGGCTGAGCCATAGTGTGCCTCTTACGTAGCGCCACGTTGTGGGTACTCGTCGACACGCACGCGAGTGCGCGTGCCCTTCAGCGCGACTGGCATGCCGAACCTCGATGACACGTGACAAGCGTCGAGCGATGCGATGATTAGTCCGAGCTGCCAGTTCGCCGACGCTGACTCACGCGACGGAGCGCTTCAATCCCCACAGTGTATAGTGATTGTAAAGGAAAGGAAAAAAAAAGTCACAGCTTCGCCGCAAAGGCGAAGCAATGAATGCGATAGCAAGAAACTAATGTTATAGGAAGTGAGGCTCGCAGCTTCAGGAGCAATATTAATTGTAGCAAACATGCACTTGCTAAGTGAGCGCCTCCCGTGGGCAGCGCGTGCTGGTACGAAGGGCTTTATACGTTGTGTGTCACAAAGCTACACATACAAAGCTAGGGGAGGCCGCTAAATGAACAAACAGAAGATGAGCGCGAACTGTCAAGTGAAGCACGCACGAAACGAACGCACAGATATACACCGAACGAGCGCGAATAAGCTGTCACAATGGATACTCTCAGTTTGAACAGCGCTCCTGTTGCAAAGGCGGCTGCCCGTTGCGCTCCTCACGGCATCTTGCGGGTAATGAAGAAACGCTATAAGCGCCTGCCGTCTCTGAGTCCTGCCAGCGGTAAAGGGTGTGTATATAAGGCTCGCCGTTAGCTCCGTGAAGGATATGCTCTTCGTGGCGTAGTGGTTAGCGCCACGCGCTGCGGAGCGAGGGGTTCGTGGTTCGATTCCGTGCTTCGGGAAGCATTTATCTGACTTATTTTTCTTTGTGACTTTATATATATATACATCCTTATACATATACGGTTCATGACGGCGGCGACGGGGACGGCAAAAACCAGCCGAGACTGTCCATATCATTGCTATCGCAATAAAAGGCGCTGATTTCTGTCTCCAATACTGGGGACAAGGCTAGAGGGGGAGGAGCTGCGCCAGAGCTAGGCGGCAAGAACTTTTCGACATCTCATGATGGAAGTCTCAGCGAACCTCCGCAGCAGGCGGCTCAGAGAGCGATACCATCTTACTAGCTCCATATGGTTTGTATAAAACGCTCCGCTAGCGTTATCGTAAGAGGCATTCCATGGCCTTCTCGGTGCGCGGGTGGGCGCCTCATACGTCTCTGTCGTTTGTTCGAATCCACGTTCGGGCACGTCGTGAAAACTTTTTTAAGGTTGTTTTTGTTTGGATTGTCGAGTTGATATCCCATATCATAAGATGTACGGCGCACAGAAACGAGTTGCCAAGCGTACTGGACAGACACATCATAGCTCTTGACGCCAGCACTTGCCACGGCATTGGTCTAAATACCACCTGACACTCCCGTTCTCGACCAAACAGAGCACGGTGGTGATGCTAGAGCATGGGCGCGTTTGGCGAACTGTGTAGACGTGCCCGCTATTTGTAACGCTTTTTTAAGGTTGTTTGGATATGGTATTTCGAGTTATATATACATAGTTATAGATATGGTTACAGCGCATCAATCATGGTGGTGACCCACGACGGCCACGGGCGACACCGACGGCGTAAACAAGGTTCAAGTGCCCACATAGTCGCTAACACAACAAAAGAAAGTCGTAGGCTCGCGACATTTTAATACTAAACAGCTTATATTGCCCCCGGAAGTCCGTCTTTGCAGCAATACATCTTTCTTTAGAAGTGAAGCATAATTTACGAGGATTGCTGTTGGGCGGGGCTTTGTAAGCTGGCTTTCGTACATGGTGTGTTGCGGTGAAGCGTACCTATAACGAGAAAAGTCGTCCGCTCATGTCGCGAAGCGGTGAATGCGGTCATATAGTTGGGACTGACGAGCAAACGTAGTTTTATATTCACCTCGATAGTCATGCCGTCGTCCATGTGTCGTGGTGCACTCTGCGGACTACTGTGAACGTTGATGGCAAGTTGACGACCTGGCCTTTGATACGGATCTGGGCTTCGCCACGTTACCTCTGTGTGACGTGCCCAACAGCTTCTCTGGTCATCAGCCTTCACAGAGTAGAATGGTTCACTTTTTTAGCTGAGAGAGCGTTTGACCCGTGGATGAACTCTTTTTTTAACATTTCAAAGTTCTTTCTAAGATGGCCGTGTAGATTATCCTCGTAGCATGGTGGTTTGATCGAAGTGATGACAACCTTTTTCACCTAGAAGATTGTTTTTTAGTCGGTGAAAAGCTGATACCAGGCTTCAACTAGAGATGTATCGGCGGACACTCGCCGAACGTAATAAAAACATGGCGCTGCAAACTTTATTAACTAAGTGCGTGATTTTTGTTGCTGCTGGAAAAGCGGAAAAGAAAATGGCATGTTTTGTCGCCTACGCTTCCGGAGAGCTTTTCTATAGTTTTTCTTAGCGACACTGGATTTTTTTTATAGGTACTCTGGTTACCGTAAAAAGTGACGTTACGGAGGACAACTTTCCTATATAGGAAATTGTAGTCTCGTTGCGGGTAATTTAGCTGATGATTTCGTTTACTCGTTCTCCATCTACCCAGTCTCGGTTTTATTGAAATGTATCATTATTTGTGTTATAAGTGCACATAAACGGCGCTAATTATGAATGCCCTCAAGCTTGCGGATTCAATTTGTCGTTGTTCGTCCAATAAGCATCTGTGGTGAGAAAGCAAGGTAAGGCAGATTTGTATACAACAAAACGGTCTGGTTTTGAAATGTATAGCTTGTAGAGTGCACTCTGAGCGGTGTTAGCTGGGAACTAAAGGTAACCAGTAACGTAGTGCCTCTGAGAAGTCATTACGATATAACATTTACGAAACCACACGTGTCTCGTGCGCTTCGTGCAGATGTGGCGACAGAACTTGCCGGATTTCTTCACCATGCACCTTTACGTGACGCAAGGAAGCCCGCATGAAATTATTTCGGTGAGCATATTCCTTCTGCTCTGTCAAATTTCCATGGCGACAAACAGCACGATACACTATTCACTAAAGAGGTTGCAAATCCCAGTTCTCACTTTCTCTCACGCTAACTGCACAAAAGATTTTCTACCCTGACTCGTATCATGAACATATCAAATTATGTACGATTTCAGAAACAAACTGTAATCAGGGCACCTTGAATTGCGCATCTATCGCCTTGCATCAGAAACATGCTTTTGTTATGCTTTGGTTGCTCATAGGTCAAACTTCTTGCTAAGTTTATCCTTTCGATACGTGATATCGATGTCTAGAATGCTAGCAACAAACTTGCGGGTCAATAGGACGAGTTTCTGTCCTTGCTGTTTCCGCGGCATCGTCCCCTAAAAGCATGCAAAACGGCATAATAGTTATAAGGTGTTAATTATACCAGACCACGTGGTGCATCGAATATTAGACTGCGCTAGCTAAGTCAGGCTAAAGTGTAAATGGAAATGTGCCTTCCTTAGAGCGATGAGGCATGTAAAATGTTAGCCCAGGAAGCCAGTGAGAAAAAGTGAAACCCTGGTTACTATGGGGACGACAAAAATAGAAATTTTTGCTCGAATATGTTCCAGTGGTGACTATCGTAACACCATGCAACATCCCGAGCAAAACTGCCGCAAAAGCTGTCCATGTAGTACAGGCTTAACGTGCGCAGATGCCGTGCTCACTGTTTTTGAAATAAATGTGCCCAAGGAGAAGATGGTGCCCATGTGTGTTGCCGGCTGCTCCGATTCTCTTACATGGCGGTCGTCATAGAGACGTCAACAATTCACTGAGTGGACAAATACGCATACGGACACTCAGATATCCAGAGTCAGCACTGCAACGTAACTGTTGCTGTACCACGAAAGTTCAAACAGTAGAAATATTCACACAACCGCAATTGCCACACAGTACTGAGTCGTCCGGCATGGCCACACAGCGCGTACCGATCACTAGCAAACGATCTCTTGGTTGCCCCACTTCATCACGTAACAGCAATTCCCTCGTTAAAGTTGTTCAAATCTCTACGCCACCAACATATTCAGCCCTCACACATGCGCAGGTCACTCGGCACACCCTTCTTTGCATTTGGAGTCCTGTCTGTATCTGTGCTATGGCCGGGGAACTGTGATTTGTGTGTTTGCATTATTGAAGCGATTCTTTGTCCGCAGAATGAATTTTGGCAGAAGTACCAATTGCTTGCGAATCGGATACGTGTCGGAAGACCGGATTGGTCACGTCTGTTTCGTGAGTGGCAGACGGTATACCAAAGGTGAGCTCTTTGCGTTCCTTATCGCATCCTGCACCGGCGCTTTGAATGGTACAAGTCTCAGTGTACGTACAGTAGAACTGTCCTCTAACACCACTAGTTGCAGTTGAGTGAGTGTAGTCACTGAAAAGGTGCATCTGTGCTGATAGGCGGCTCGACGGCGTGTTATTGATAACCGACTCTACACTGCACTTGGAGAGTCTGTCAAACTATATGTGACAATGCCGGTTTTTGAGCTCGATCACCGACGCTTAAATTCTGAACGTGTGGGAATTTGAATTTATCCAGTGGGTATGGAGTCCTGAACGCCAATAATTTGTAGCTTCTGCAATCATGAGAGAGTCGGTGAGAATCATTGTGACTGCTGGAAGCATGCAGTCAGAGGAACTGCTTGCGAGGCTACATGGTTCCTATTGGTTTGTCCAGAAAAGTGTCAGAGCTCGCCAACCGGAATAAGGATTTGCTGATTAGATAGTAGCGTAAAGCGAACATCCCTGCCAAAGCTGACTAAGTATAAAGCTAATAAAGTAAATGTTTTAGCACTATGGTGAGTAAACACAGCGTACGAGGGCGATTAAAAATCCCGATTTGGAGTAGACAAGATCCTGGCCCACACTACGCTCACGCTCTTCAGAGCGAGTTCGTGATGTTATTTTGACTAGACCGCCCATAATCTTCGTGGCTACAAAAGCTTTCCATGCACAGAGGCACAGACATTCCGCGTCATCGACATCTTCGAAGCTGGCGAGGGGCGAGCACTCCAAATTTCAATTTCCTTAGGCTTGCATGTGCGCCGACTGATTTTGTGCACCGTAACTCATTTACATTCACTTACAGGCAGAAAGTCGCCGTCTTTTCGTGCGGGCCGGCTTCGCTTAACAAAGAAATCAAGAAACACTGTCACATCGCCACCCTGGCGGGACACAAGTTTGCCTTCTACAAGGAGAGCTTCGCGTGAGGACTACAGGAACGGGGACACCATATCGCGTGTCGGCTGCACTTTCCAGTCATTGCTTGTGATACTCGCTGTTTGCGCTGTGCTGTCTTTAGAAGTGACCTGAACTTCAATCGCCGGTAACTCAAAAAGCACCCTCCCGTTGTGCATTGGACTGTCGGAGGAGATTACGCCTAGAAGATGCCTCTGCTTGGGAGAGAGGTGGCATCCGAGATGCGTCGGGCCGTCTGTATCGACGAGTGACGACACTTGCGTGTCGTTTGACTTTTCCTTCAGAGACGTTCTGTTGTTTTGTTGTTGACTGCTGTGTTTGTGCCTGATATCAACTGCTCTGTTTATTTATTTGTTAGTTGATGTTATTTAGAGGCAACGCTACCCGCTAATGCGCGTTTACGGTTATGTTAATTTTGACGCGAGAGAGTTCCTTCTGTTGTTTGAATACCAGAGCTACGTTGTTTTTTTTTTCTATTTCTCGAATAAAATAAAGTCCTTGACTTGAGGAATGTTGTTTGCAGTGAGCGTTTGAGTCGTTCTTTTTCACAGAGGATGATAAAACAGAGAAAACAAGGTCAGGACCTGGAGGGATGTTTACAGAATTGGCAGATTGGTTGGGCGCTCTGTTAGCAAGCAGGAAAAAATGAGAATGGAGGTTAAGGATAATCACTCCACATAGCATTCTTTCATGCGGTCACAAAGCTGTAAACAGAAATAAAATTATCATTTTTCTCTCAAGTCGGATTGATTACGGCTTGGCCAGAATGCAGGAATCATGGTCTCGATAAACGAAGGCTTCTCCGTTGCGTCGAGTTTACCCTTGAGGCTTTTTTTTTATTTGTGCACAATAAAAACGATAGCTGCATATAAAATACTCAGTCGTATCTTTGAAGCAGCATACTTAAAGGAGGCCCTGCAAAACTTGTTGAACATGTTCAGAAAACGGCACTGATCAGTCATGGAGACTCCTGTCAAAGCGTGAGCTAAAAAATTCTGCAGATCCCACATATTGTGAGAATGGGTGTCATGCGAAGCAGTCAGCAATGACACTGCCTACGACGATGTGTTTGACATTAAGGAACTCTTACGCGTGTAATTAAGTTCTTTGCGCAAAGAGTGTGAGTGTGTGTATGTCTAACGTGGGCTAGCCTAGAACTTCGACAGCACGATGGGGACGAAATGGTAGCTCAATGCACGACGTCGCGTTGGCACGCAGGCAAGTGCACAGCACAAGCCTCGCTTTTGTGGAGGTAAAATGCACGTTGCGGTGCGCTGATGTGCGTACCATAAGTGCCGTTTGTTGAAGTATTAGGGGATCAAGCGAAGTTTGACAAGAGCATGCCGAGTGATAGTAAAACTGTGTTGCTATGCTACGTTGCTATGATAGCGCTTAACACATAGCAGCGCGATTCACATTACGCAAGCACTGCCGTCACAGCTGCTGGTGTAATGGGTTTTCTTATACCATGTATAACGTGCGGGAAGAGCCGCCGTAGCCTAGCGGTAACGTGCTTGCTTGGAGCCTAGTGGGGTCGGGCTTGGTTTCTCCCCTATTGCATGGTAGGTTGCCTGTGTGCCACTGCGCTTATGGCTTTATCGTCTTTACGTCGCGGGCCGCAAGACCAACTAGTGCTTGAAACACGATAGATCTATCATCAGTTAACGGACAAAGGCCATGGTATCACGTTTCAGTGGCTACCAGGCTACTGTGGAATAATCGGCAAAGAGCACGCGTATAATGCTACGAAACATGCCCACGAATTGGAGTGCAGCAAGCAATCCCGCTATTAAGAACGGACGCAGTAACAAAAGTTCACTCGCTCGCGCGTGATATGGCTGTATCAATGTGAAATACTCCCGGTCTTTCGCATACTCGCCTTCACCGCCTCTACCCATCACTCCAACTTCGAGTTCTGCCTGGACTAACCCGCTCTGAAACGACCGTGCTTTGCCGCCTGTGGCTAGGAACGTCACTTACCAGAAGTTTTGGCTATAGCATTGGCTGTCACACTGGCTATCACAGTGCTGCCTGTGATCAATGCGGCAGCGAGGAAACGATTGCTCACGTCCTCTGTGGTTGTCCTAGGTATACTGCTCCCAGCGACAATCCGTCGCCGCAGAATTAGCACGCCTTGATGATCGACCGCTATCTGAGCAAACCGTACTGGAATGCCGGAACGACAGTCTCCCAGCAGAAAGTCACGAAGGGTGTGCTCAAGTTTTTGCGAGCAACAGGCCTCATTGACCGTCTCTGACACTGCCATGTGTGTGTATGCTCGATTAGATCTCTGTCTTTCTCCTTTTTTTCTTCCATCCCTTTCTGTCTCCCCTTGCCCCTTCCCCAGTGCAAGGTAGTAAACTGGACGTTTTTCCTTCCGGTTAACCTCCCTGCCTTCCGCCCATCATCTTCTCTCTGTGCATATGTTCATATTTCAATCGCAAGCTCCTACAAACAGTGTGCCTCTCTTACATTTAAGCATGTTAAGTATGTTAGATGTCTATTTTAGTTGGTCCTTGATTGACATAGGTTATATAAAATTAAACAAATGGCAGTAGTGCTCGGCCCGCATACCGCAGGCCGAGCACTACCGCCATTTATTTATTGATTGATACCTAAAATGCCCCATTTTGGGTATTACATGAGGAGAGGGCAAGATTAGTCGGCGGCGGTTTCGATGAATGCCTCGAAAAATGCATGGATGAAGTAGGGCACCGCATCGGCAGGAAGACGATTCCAGTCCATTGCAGTCTGAACAAAGAATGACTTCATGTGAGCTGTGGTGGGTGCTGCGGAGGGGTAAACAGCGTTTGGGGGCCACGAAGAGAGGAAGAAAGATGCAAGGGTTCATTGGCAGCCTGATGAGGAAGCTGATGTTCAAATTTTTAAGAAAACGCGGCAGTCTTGCAATTTTGCGGCGTTATTTGAGGGTTTGAAGGCTAAGAGATAAGTTAGGGTACAGTGGTGTGGTAGGAGTAGTCCGATTGCATAAACCTAGCTTCACGATTTTGTATGGGTTGTACAGTAGATGACAAGGTTGGCTTGATGCGGGTCACATACCTGAACATGCGTATTCAAGGTTTAGCCGGACGAGTGTTGTACATGCTAGTAGTTTTACTGTTGGAGCAACGAGCCGCAGGTTACGACGCACATAGCCGAGTGTGCGATTTGGTTTGTTGGTGAAGCTGGAAATGTGAGCACAGCAAGAAAGATTACATCATGCGTTGACACCAAGACACTTGTGTGATGTGACAGCTCGTATGTCTGAGCCGGCTATAATGTATTTTGCTGGAAGGACTGACTCACGACAATGAAAAGCAAGTAATGAAGTTTTGTTCACGTTTAGAGACATTACTGTTTGATGCACCAAGAGTCTATAAGAGAAAGGTCAGACTGTAGGATGAGAATGTCGGTGTTGTTAAGGATGTGACGGTGAATTACACTATAATCAGCAAACAGAAGGATTGTAGAAGAGCAACCGTTGCTTAAGCCGTTAATGTATATTGCAAAAAGCAGTGGCCCTCGAACAGTGCCCTGGGGCATACGAAAGATAACAGGAGATAAGGAATCAGAATGTTCGTTAACGAAAACTAATTGCTGAAGTTTGACCGAGGCTTGACAGAAAGGTACACAGCCAATCGTAAACAAGATGGCTAAGATTTAAACGTGGGAGCTTTAGGAAGAGCCGTTTATGAGGAACTTTGTGAAGTGCCTTTTTGGTAGACAAGGAAGAGGGTGTAGACTGGTGTGTTTTGGTCGAGGTAATGGGATGCATCATTTATCAGAAGAGTGAATTAAATTTCAAAAGACATACCCTTCTAGAAACCGTGCTGATTAGGGTCGAAAAAATTACAGGAGGCAAGAAACTTTACGACATGAGAATAGATTATGTGCTCCATTAGTTCGGAACAAACACTGCTTAGTGAAATTAGACGATAATTATTGTATGGTCATGACGACCCTGCTTTCTGTATTGGAATAATTTTACCTGCATTCCGATCTTGTGGCACCACTCCTGATGACAGGGATTGCTGAAAAATGTGGCATAGAAATATACTGGTGATGTGTTTAGCATGCTTTAGCAATTTAGAGTCAATTCCAGCAGGCGAGAATAACTTTATTGCAGGGAATCCCTTAATTTAGCAATTCCATTAGCATAGATCAAATATCGGACATGGGCGGATGATCGACGTAAGGGCACTCTGGAAGGTTAGCAGAAGGCGTAGAAGTAAATGCACATAAAAATCTGAAGCTAAGTACACGGGCTACTTTATGATCGGTTATAAGCTCATTATCCTCGTGAACTAACGATAATGGTCTATGTGGCTTTGGCTTGATGTGTTTCCAGTGTTGTTAAGGGTTATTACGCAGCATGTTAGGCAGTGACGCTGAAATAACTGACGATTTAGCATCGGCGACTAAAGGCTTAAACCTCTTTTTAGTCGTGCGGTATTGTTCCTTGACAGAAGAACTATTTAGGTGTTTGGCTGAGCGGAATAGTTTTTTTTAATTAAGTCGTTTTAGCGTGCTGCTGAACCACAGGTATGAGGGCCGTTCTGTTGCAGTGACCAGTTGCGATAAAGCGTTCCGCGAGAATAAACAACTTGTTTTTCGAAAAGTGTTCAATTCATTCCGACGGCGCGCCTCGAGAATTCTGCAACATAATCAGTAAGGAAGTCAGTTAGTGCAATATTTATGCTTTCTATATCGCCTTTATTGTAAACAATTGTTTTTGGTAGGTCGGTAGTCGACAGGCCACTTCTGCGCCGAATACTGATTGACCACTGAATCCTAGTAGGTGCATTATCGGAGACACCCTGTGGGAAAGGAACGATAAAATGAGGTCGAGTTTGTCAAAACATTGCACGTTCTTCTGCTTGGGGTTTGATACAAGTTCAGTTAATCCAAAGGCAAGGCATGTGTTAAGAAATGTGCTGTCAGGGTTGTTCTTAGAGTAAGGGCAGGTACAGACCAAGTTATGTCATGTCCGGTAAGTCCCCGAACAGGAGCAATTGTGCGGTAAAGTGATGCCACAGATTGCAATGCTTCGTCGAATTGAAAACAGAAAGAGGCATCTGCATCGAACGGCCGACAGTATACATACACCGATAAGAGTTTGAGAGTATAGCTGCTGCATAAGACGCAGAATTTAGAGAGGTGAAGTGATATTAATGATTGGACAGCATGAGCTTTGATGGAAAGCTACCAGGACGCCGCCACCGCGCTGTTGGAAATCAGAGGGGCTACGCCGTCTCCCTGGTTTCCGCGCTTCCAGGTCGGCGGTTCCAAATCCCGACTCGCAAGAAGGGTTGCCGTTGTACAGATGGGACTCGGAGGCCGATGACGTTTTTAGAAGAAGAAAGATGTTTGTTTACAACATGATGGTAAAGGAAGCTGCTGGAGCGCGTTTGCGCTCGTCTTTTAATACACTATTATCCACAATAGTGTTCAATCACACTTGTGGTGTCCTCTTCGTCCTCGAGTGAGGTTACGCTCCGCCTCGACTGTTTTTCCGCTGGGAAGGGTGACGGGACCCGTTTTGCAGCCGGGGATTCCCCCAGACGGGGTGAAAAGGGCAGTCCGGGGAAGATACTCAGTAAAACAACCACAACACACAAACGAACTCTTCGATGCACGAAGCCGTATATCCACCTGCGCATATGCTGGCACAAGGTCTGAGTGTCCTGTGCACTGCTGCAACACTGCCGCCTCGTTTTAGATGCAGATAAGTCCTCGTCACAAAAGCGGCACAAACGCACACACAAGCACAGAAGGACACAGAGATGGTTCACAGATTCCTAGCGCTTCACGTGCCTCACTGCACCAGTGTTGCATTCGGGCTGCCTTCAAGTTCCAAGAAAAGCAGCGAACACGCGCGTCGCGACATCATCGAAAACAATGCCACTGTCCCCTTCGAAACGACTGCAGCGATGCCCGTCCGTGGGAACGCGGGCAGTGGGCGCTCCCCACGGTTTTTCTCGCCGAAAAGTGGCGCCCTCGGCTACTGCTTGTAGTCTTCCTCCACAACATTTAGTGGGGCCTAAGCCAATCGTAACAAGGCTTACCTTCAGAATCATGCCTAAGTATATTGAAATCAGGAAAGATGGAAGGAAACTCAGAGCACCGATGGTTGAATGAAACCATGTTTCTGTCAGTGCAAGTTTACAATCGGCGCTTAGGAGGAGGCTATGAAGTTCGTCGCACTTAGAGAGAATGCTTCTGATGTTAGTATAAGGAAATGATACAGAGCGTAAGTTACATTCTGTAATTGCATGAGAAGATAGCTAGGAAGCAGTTAGAACACTTCGTCTTGCTTGGGCGCATTTGTAAATGTTACCGTCTAACATTGACTTCGTCATGACGTAGTTTAAATGGCTTTTGCTGAAACTTTCCAAATTCGGTTAACTGTTTGCGCGCTATTCAGGTTTTCGCTGAATAATGTTCTGGTAATGTTCTGAATAATGTTCTAGTTTCGCGTAGAAAAAAATATGTTGTTTGACCTTAGAGTGAGTTAATTTAACGAAATCGTGGGTGGTATGATTCACACATGATTGCGGTTTCGTTCATAGTGACGCATATGACGAGCGTATTATATAAAACCAGTCATCCATATTCATCATGAGAATATTCAGACATATCAGGCAAACGAGACGACCAGGAGAGCCCGAGACGCGGATAGATAGATAGATAGATAGATAGATAGATAGATAGATAGATAGATAGATAGATAGATAGATAGATAGATAGATAGATAGATACCCTCGAAGTTGCTCAAGTTTACCAAGAAATGCTTCGCATTTAAAATTATCGCGCTGCACGCACGACAGATTCCGCAGTACGGCTTCAAACACACATGCAAAGAGCCCGTTTTTCTTTAAAGAAATGACGTCACTGTGGACGCCGCCGCGCTTGAAATCATATACTGCGAATTTCCCGGTGGGCGAAGTGCAATAATACGGCTCAAATTTTGACAGGAGCCTCAACGACTGGTCATCACCGTTTTATTACTTCGTTCAAAAAGTGAAGCAGGGACCATTTAATATTTTGGGCTATTGCAGGAAAAGGTTTCAGTACACGCTAGTCCAGAGATAAAATTCCAGTCCGAAGTCTCTCTAGTGGGTCTCTGCACCTGTCCCGGAAGCAATTCCGAGACCGGCTTCCCGGCTCGCTGGCAGGACCAGAGTTCTTCTGTCAGGTTTGACCACATAAGTCAGGATTAACTTCTGAGGTCAAACCTAACACAAATGATAGAATCCTGGCAGAAGTCAGGTGTCAGGTTTGACGTCAGGTTTCTGCCAGGTTTGACCTCATAACGACCACGGAGCGCCTGCGCGTACGGATAGCAACTCAATGAAAAGTCTTGAACAGATAAGCGGCTGCACCTGGATTTGGTCCTTGCGATCGTTTACGACAGCATAACAAATGCTTGGCACCCATTGCAAGATGATATGCCCTTTCTCTGCCTGCATCTGGTAAGTTTCTCTTGTGCCAACGCCTGAAGGACTATCGGCAAAAAGGCAAGGAGCAGCCTTGAAGGCGGTCTTAGAAATAAAGAATAGTTGTAGCACGACAGTCCTTGCGATGTGAAATTTCGATGCCTTGAATTTTATGTCGATAAATTTAGGTGGGACGAACTTTAGAGTGTCTTATCGATAAAGCAATGGAAGACGGGGAGATAACGATCAATTATGCGCGTGAGTCAGTAGGCAGCCTGAAGATTGACAATTAGTTTGGAACTTTTCTCTGCGGAAAAAAAAGCGAGGGCAGTGCGGTTAGAAAAACAAAACCCAGATCTTGAATTTGAGAGAACTTGAAGTTGATTTAAGCCACAAAGGCAAAGAAATAGGTCCAATTAGCCTAGGGGACTGGCGAAAAATGCATGAAAGACTGAAAAGGTGTCTGGTCCCTGTAAACCCAAAATCCCACCAAAATGACACAATGCTCAGCGTAAACTTGACAGCCAATAAGGAAATAAGCATAAATGTGAATTACTCCATGCAAGTAACCTATGTATAAGAAACCAAATAGATGACCGAATTGGCCTAGGCAATGACATCATTAAGCGATATATGTGACCAACAGCTGAAATTAAGTTTACAGAACATAACCGAAACGTGAATGTCATTTACATGTCGAAAGATAAGACTTACATGCATAAGGTTTCAAGGATTCAAAAGAGCAAACACTTTTAGAGAATACAAAACTATGATTCTGACCATGGTGATTATGTTTGTGTAGATGGTAAGTGTAACTCTATCATCTATTTAAAAATGCAGTGTGAGCGCGTATCCTCAGAGCAGCTACAATAGGGTGTTCTTTCAGAAAGTGCGGAATTTGATACGATAGCTTTTGTGTGCCGTAATTTGTGCGTGTTTTTTTTTTCTATACGGGACCCATGCCGTAGGTTGTGACGGTGGTCACTCGGACGATGCCTTTCTTAAAACCCTGAACGATCAGATCGTTGTACCTGTTTATAGATAAGCATTGTCAATTTTTGTGTCATCCCGTTGGTTATCGCTAGTATTTCATGTTTCTAAAAGAGAGGCGCAGTTTGCTGCCTGAATGATACCATACGCTCTCCGAATCACCAATAACCTTACTCGCTGTTGTTGAGCACGGTGTCACGAAAGGTGATTCTTGTGCTTTGCGCGGCTTTAACTTAGTTAAGGTAGTTTTACTAAAGGCGCGTGCACACTGGCGGAAAAACGCGCGCGGCGCGCCGCCGGCGGAGAAACGCTTCGGCGGCGACACGGCCACACTGTTCGCGGCGAACCGCGGCGGCGGCGCCGCGAAATCCCGCCTCCTTCGGGCTAACGAGCGTGAGAGGCAAGCGAGCCACCGCACGGGTACGAAACGAGCCTCCGGGCGGGTCCGCATGACTCCGCGATGGAGCGCGTACGTCATGGATGAGGACGCTCTGATTGGTCCCCTCCCGGCGGCACGCGGCGCGCCGCGAAAAATCGTGCACGGACCGATCGCTCTCGCGGCACGAAAATCCTGACGCGCGGCAGCCACGGAGGCTCGCGGTTTTCCGCCGGCGGCGCGCCGCGCACGTTTTTCCGCCAGTGTGCACGCGCCTTAAGAGTATGATTTATTTCCTGAATGATCCTCGGTGCACTCCTCTGGCGCAGATGACCAGGGAGCCCCACAACTGATAAGTACTTGAAATAGTAATCGCCATAAAACAGCCATGTCATACTCGTTCAGTTAGGTCCGTTGCTCGTAGGAACCACTAGCGCAGATCAGCCTTTAAGATGCGAGGCTCACACATTTCTAAGCGCGTAGAATAGCTGCCAGAAGGCAGTTGGCGATCGAGGGTAAGATTAGCATTCACATGTAGGCAGCCTCAACGTGCTTCGTCCTATCGTACCCCGCCGTGGTCGTGGTCTAGTGGCTATGACACTCGGCTTGTGATCCGAAGGTCGAGGGATCGAATACCGGCAGCGACTGCCGCATTTCGATAGAGGCGAAATGTTGAGGCCCGTGCGCTGTGCGATGTCAGTGCACGTGAAAGAACCCCAGGTGGTCGAAATTTCCGGAGGCCTCGACTACGGCGTCTCTCATAATCATGTGGGGTTTAACGGGGGTTAACGGGGGTCTGGGGTTTGGGACGTAAAACCCCACAAATCAGTGTGTCATCAAATTCGTCCCATCATTGCAGGTAAGAGGTAAGTTCAGCACCGATAGTAAGTGGTGTTTACCCGGTGACCCTCTGAAATCGCTATACGGTAAACATCATATTGGTTAACATTATACAAAAGAGAATCTGAAGTCATACTCGGTATTGAAATATAAACCGGTCAGTAATAGCTAGGAGTTTGCTTCTACGGGAATCTAAATTAGCAATAGGCATTGACATTACAATCATACTACAGTTTTCTTCGTTTCCGTTAACGATTTTAGACGTTCAAACTGCGCAAAAAGTAAGAACAAACGGAAGAAAAATTACAGCATATCCACGGAGTGAATGATGATGAGTGGGCGAAGCTCGGGAGGTTCATCGTAGATCGCGCCGAGTTCCGGATTAATTTAGTTAACGCGCACACTACGAATCTTTATGGTTCAACTATGCACAAGTGAAATCTCCCACCGGCACTTCATTGCAAGTCAAGATCCAGTGCCTATATATATATATATGGGTGGCTGGTGAACGGTTCTCCAACGCGAGCAGTCGGTATTTCTCATCAAGAAACTCGCTAGGAGACGCTGCCTGCGCCAACATTGTCTCTCGCGGGTGAGGGCGCGTTCTCCTTCTTGCGAGCTGGTAGAGGGTCATCTAAGAAGAGCGTTTCCATAGTCAACGCGCGCCTTTCGCTCTCTCTCTCTCTCTCTCACAAGACAGCAGATGGAAGAGTGAGAGAGAGACACGGAAAACCACGAGCGCGGACTGAAAAAAAAAGGCAGTGTACTGTCGTGGCGATTACCGTTCTCTTCCGCTTGCCCTCATTTTTTGCGCAGTTTGAACGTTTAAAAGCCACGAACCTAGAAAGCCAGCAGAACACTCTCGCGAACGGGCATCTTAATGCTCTCCAATAGTGGACATCGCTGATTTTTACACATAGTTGCAAAGGCCACTGGTAGTGCTGACAAATTCAGGCATCTTCTAGTAGCCTTTGAATGATAAAGCGCACTCTGAAAAGAAACCACTAAAGGAAGCTTCTTAAATAGTGGATCGCTAACACATCCCCTCGCGTTCCTAACAAGTCGTGGCCTGTCGAAGAAATTGTGCAAACCACCATAAGCTAGCTAATTCCACTGACCTAACTGCTAGATGATCACAGAGAGTAAAAATGGTTTGAAATTCCACGACATCGATTAACCATGCCAGAGGAAATAAGAGTGGTTAAAGGGTGCTTTTAACAAACCGGAAATGTAGTTGCTGCACCACTGTAAAATGTGTTCTGCTCCCCTTACAAGTGGAGCGGATCGGCGCGATGCCAGCGCACGTGTGCTCTTGCTTCACTCTTGTCTCTTTGCTGCCTTCGCATTCTTTAGACAGATGCCAAAATTCCTTCTCGCTACCACAAGCAACATTTCTTTGTCCCTTGGTCAAGCTTTCGGCTGACATTTCGAATGCGAAATAAGCAAGGGGAAAATGCCGCACAAGGAACTTACAAAAGCGGTATTGTGTGTGTGTGTGGGGGGGGGGGGGGGGGCGCCGGACACTTCATTCTATTTCATTTTTATTGTTTCACCACATTACATGCCCTGCAAAGGCTGGCCAAAGGCAGAATAAACTGCCCTGACAACCCGAACACCACCTGAACTTCCACGGTGTGTCTGTACTATTCCACGTGTACATTCAAACACACGTACCAGCGCACATCAAGGTAGGAGTGACCCCTACCGCGGCAGATGAAGACAACCGTAGGTGCATGGCGTGGAAGTGAGATTGCTGGACTAACATGAATGGCGGTAAGATAGCATTTAGGGGCAAGTAATTGGGCCCCGACATTTTTCTCCCCCTTTGAAACAAGCTCGCTCATTCGTAGACAGAGCAGCGGTGATCGCTTTTTTGCACATATCTCAGCGTAACGCGCGCACGGGCTCTCTGCCTAAAGAAAAAAAAATAAAAGAGGACAATCCCGGTGCCGTTGTCTGACGCTTGATCAGTCCTCTTTCGCTCCCTAATTGACGCCTCTTCTTGCATTGGGGAACGTGGCGCAACACTGAGCTTGTTGAATAGTCGAAACAAGCACTACGCAACTGCATCTTGGCCCAGCAGTGATGTCGTAGGCCGGTGAGGTGTGCTGATTCGCTGACGTTGCCGAAGTGGGCGTAGCGACCGGCGATGCCACGTTGCCGAAGTGGGCGTAGCCACGACGATGGGCTACGCCTACCGCTCTTCGAGACGGAGAAGAGTGTGGAGGTCGAACGAAACACAAACAAACAAACAAACAAACAAACAAACAAACAAACAAACAAACAAACAAACAAACAAACAAACAAACAAACAAACAAATGAAAGTGCCGGTTGAAGCGGCGATGAAAATATTGCGCTATCCCGTGTAACTTCCTTATTAGAGAGCTTTAGTTTGTCCGTAAGCTTTACGTTTGCGGATACCGGTTTACCATGCGTGTTTACGTTGGAAGTAGAACTGCTAGCGCCATCTATTCGCGCTTTGCTTAACTACAATGCATTCAATTTTCTTTTTAGTCGCGTGATCCTTTTCTTCGAAAGTGGTAATGAAAGTACTCAGAGTGAATTATTATCTCACGTCGAATGCTTTACGCTAGGAGTGAAGCAAAACGGGCAAGCCACAATAACATTAGCTTTTTGTGTGCCTGGTCAGGTTCCGCATCATCAGGTGTCGCCACCAGCGCTGCCGGTCACGTACACTTTCCCGGTAAGCCGGTATCCGTAAACGTGAAGAAGTTTACGGACAAGCTAAAGCTCTCTGTTATAGCACGTTTACGCGAAATTCTTGCGGCATTGTGGGCACACGGTACAAGTGCGCACTTATCTCCGCAAGCAGGCGTTATTTGGACGATTTACCTACAAGCAAAAAGAAACGTCTTAAATGCGAAACATTTTTTGCCGTACTTTAGAAGCTTTGACCATATCTATCTATCTATCTATCTATCTATCTATCTATCTATCTATCTATCTATCTATCTATCTATCTATCTATCTATCTATCTATCTATCTATCTATCTATCTATCTATCTATCAGCCTACGTCTGGGCGATCTCCTGGTCATCTAGTTCACTTCGTATACACAAAAATTCACATGGCAGGGTATCAAGGTATGACAAACATGAATAGTTGATCTTGATGCCGCTAAAATTACATACTCGTGACGTCAGTGAACCAAAAAGCAATGAAGCCTAGGAAAGGATAGGGGAGGTTAGTGAAGTTCTCAATTGTAGCACTGCAACCGTAGGGTAAGTAAAAAGGCATATAATTTCCTGCTTACACACTAGAGGGCAATCTGGCGCTAGTGTCTATGGCGATTCGTTCATCAGCGCTTCAACCACCATTGGAATGATGGGAAATACAGGCGTTGCATCTGCTTCAGATGGATTTCGTTCTTGAGGCTGGCGGCGATTGTTTTCTGAGCTTTAAACAAAACGAAAGGAAAATATTTGCAATTAACTAATGCTTTTGTCACAGAGTAAGTAGCTGATATTTTTTGTTTGTTATGACTATTTAGAATTTAAGCATACATTGGACTTTTTGTCGCTTCATTGGACATGTGTTTTTTCTACGCTGCGTTATATTTTCGATATCAGGAAAGGCTCTTCAGTTACGCTTACATAGTAGCCAAGGAGTAGTTTGTTTTGATTAACTTATTTTCTTGTAAATTTTATCCAATCACGTCGAGCGGTGAGTATTATTTCGAACACTGAAGGTCTAGGGGGGTGGCCATTCATCTCAGCGCCTCTGGTATTATGACGGTAGTACACGGCAAATAACTAAAAAAGTTAGGTCGACCCGGTTTTTGATTGCATGGTTGTTTTAACTTCAAGGATACCTAAGCGCGAAAAAGGAAATCATTATTTAGAATTATTGAAATGATTATTTGTTCATGTTGAACGTGAGATGGTACGGATGGTTGAATTTTAATTTGATGTTCCTCAGTAGAGTGCAAACTGACTTTCAATGAAACATTTTCTGACATTGTACTCAAGCCATTCTTACGTCATACGAATGTCCAAAGGAAAAAAAAAACAATAGTGGATAACAGCGTTTCTGGTGAATACAAGAACGTCGGCAGAAATATAATTTTTGTGCGTGTCATCGAAGATTTCGAAAGGCGCCTCAGCTCTTTCCGTAGGACAAGGCGTCCCTGTATAAGGCGTCCGTCTTAGCATACTAAGACGATTTCATCGATAAACTGGACTTACCGAGGGAGTGCGATTATGTTCTGGCAAGTAGCATTCACGCGTCGTCAAAATCTCTAGTCTTCTATCCCTCTTCGTAACCAGCGAAATAGGGGAAAGAGACAAATCAGTCAAAACCTGTTAGAATAAAACTCACATAAGTCAGAATAACTTAAAAGATACAGTACCAATGACCTAATTGCATTTATTACCAGAAATTCTCTAAAGTCGTTTCTGACACGACAACCCTACACATGAACTGCCTGACTGCCCTACCTCCAGCATCGGCCCATCATTTCTGTCGACAGGGCAAAAAGCAAGTGCATAATTGATAAAAACCGGTTCAGCGCAGAGATAGGTGTGTCCCCGCGGGAAACACTGGCGCTTTACTGTTTCGCACTTCTCCAGATTCTACGTTAGTAGAGCTGCATTAGGTGCTTGACTTGGACTGCATAGCGCGAATATTTTTAGAGATATGAGCAGGTAGAAAAAGATGTGCGACCCTTAAACTTTGCTGAAGAGTTGAACGCGATAGCGATGCGTGGCCCCATCGTTATCACGCTCTTTCGCTTGCCATGCTCTTGACGCACCAAGCTACGTAATTGTCGTGACACCATGCTTGTTATTGTACGTCTTTACTCGTGGAGTTGAGATTGTGAATGACGGCAATGTAATGGGCAAAGTGCAAAGTGGCGACGCGCCATCAAAACTCGCTGATGAAAAAGGCACCGCAGTTCACCTGGCGCTTGTACAGGGCACAGAATTCATTACAAACTTGTCAAAGTGGCGTGAATGAACGTCTGCATGCTTGCGAGCGCACGCGCAAGCACAGGCGACCACGCCCTTAAGCCAATGTGCGAGCGTCCTCCTACGTGCTCCATGCATGCGGGGCGCCGAAACACGGCCCCTTTAGTGTCCCTGTATATGCTCGCAACTAGGAGTGAGTCTTCTGCCACGCTGAAGAACCTCCGAGACGCACCTCCGAGATGTGCATATCAACAACGGGGAATGGTGCGCCTAAAAGGCTTGCCGTTAACGATTGTCACATTGCTTGCACCGTGGCCTAGTTTGAAGCCTATCGCCCTCCAGAACAAGGGGTCGCACGTTCGATTCTCACTCGGCCAGAAGGTTCTTCTTTTCTTTGCATCTACCCTGAATTTTCGCTCACGGACAACGGTGATTTTCTGCGCACAACCAACGACGCCGACACCAACACCGGAATTTCTACGAAACGAGCTCTCTAACGCTGTCGCTTTAAAAACTGTCCAAATAAAAAGCTTGGTCATACGGCTGTGCATATGTTTTTTACCACATAACGTGTGGCTGCCTTCAGTTTCGTATTTTGGTTAGTTTTTTCTGCAGCTAGTCGCGAAGCTTCAGGCAAAGAACCTTGCTTTGCAGCTACCCACCTTGGACCCCGCGAGCGCAGAATAATAATAATAATAATAATAATAATAATAATAATAATAATAATAATAATAATAATAATAATAATAATAATAATAATAATAATAATAATAATAATAATTCGCATTAGGAATGAACGCCATGTCGTGCAGCACTTTGGAGATTCGGACCACCTGCGCTCCTTTAAGGCCAAACCTCATATGCGCCAAAAAGCGCGCGAAAGCGACGGGCGACGCTCTGAGCGACGAAACGGGCCGTTTGCGCGACGTGTCGCGTAGTCAAAATCGCGCGAACACTCGGTTTTGGAAATGTAGAATCGGCAGCTCGTCGCCCGGAAGTGCCATGCCCTTGTAGCCATTAGCAGAAAGCCGGAACAGGATTTACATCAATGACGCACTGCCGGTTGCCGCCATGTGCTTGATGTTCATGCACGTACGCAGGAAAAAAACTACTACAAGACAATAAAAAAAGACATTTTGTGTACCTCTATGTAACAAAACATATCGCTGTACATCGCATACCGCGGGAAACGCACCAGTTTCGCTGCAAAATCGGCGCCTTCAGGCCAGCTGTACTGCATATCGCTCGCCGAAGTTAGTTTTCGCGTGAATGAGGTTCAGTTATGCAAACGACAGGCTCGTACGACGGTAGCCTGCTTTGCTTCGCTCGTCGCTGTCGCGTGCATTTTCGCGCACATGGTGTTTGGCCTTCAACGTGTACTGACAAGGCACAGTGCGCGGACCTCGAGTATTTTTGCTTCCGTCGACAAAGCGACCGCCGTGGCGGTTTGTGCCGGCGTTTCTTGGATACGCCTTCAAGACACGGCCGCTCAGTGAAACACACAGAGGTTGTGGGAAAGGCCCTAACCACATGACCACTGCGGCCGACAACAAGCACTTACAATGAGGACAGATTTTATAGGCATTTAGAGATATTGCTGACCGAACTTCTAAGATGTGCAGCCTCCGCAGCATTGCACTTGATGTATGAAACGAAGTAACGAACCCAGCTGCCACTTCTGTAGGCATACTGCCTCAGTGTCAGCTGCATCGGTGCTCCACGGGCGCAAGAGCTGAGATTTATAGTGACGCCGTTGTAGTGAAACTACGAACAATAATGAACACTTCGGTGGAACTGGTGGAAGGCCACCTGAACAGTCAAATTCAACGCCTCCAACGAACACGGCAAGGTACTGATATTCTCTCCCGGTTGGGATACACCCTGCCGAACAAAGCGCTACAAGAACGCAAGAACCTTGGACTTGAGATTCGAAGCAAAATTCAGGTGGCCCCGATTCCACGAAATATGCATCCTGACCGTCATAAAGGCCGGAGACGTGCAAGGGTTCAGGCTTTAATGCGCGTTCTAGGCGATGGTACCTCTGATACGCCGGTCCTCTGTACTGACGTGGCACGGTACCCACAAAGACAGGCCATGTGTCTTGTCGTAGTAGACAACACCGACACTCTAAGCGTTTCGGCCACGCTTAACACTAAGGACAGTGCCATGGCGGAAGAGGCGGCTGTCGCCTTGGCTATTGTACATGCTTCTCTCCTACCAGCACGGGACGAACCTACGACAGCGGTCACTGACTCGCAAACTGCCTGCAGGAACATAGCACAAGGAATGGTGACACCGTACACACACCGCATTCTGACATCTTTACACCCCTCATTACTACGCAGGGTGCGTATCGTTTGGACACCTGGACACGCCTCTCTCCATGGCAATGAACGCGCTAATGCGGTAGCCCGAGAGCTTACAAACCGGGCGCCATCGGAAGAGCTGTCCAATCCAGACTACGCACCAACAGAACCATTGAACTACGCTGACACTCTAGAACATTACAGACAAAGCCGACGTTATTTCCCCCACCACACCATTCCCTCACCCGGGAGGAAGCTGTCGCGTGGCGGCAACTACAGACTAATTCCTTCCCATGTCTCTTCACCCTACACCTCTTTCATCCCACACAATATCCCTCATACTGTCCCTACTGTGGAGCGCAGCCCACAGTTTATCACTGCACGTGGGAATGCCCATGTCCACCGGGCTGTTCCCCTATCCCATCACCATCACATTCCTCCTGGGAGACTGCGCTGACCAGCTCAGCGCCGCGGGAGCAGCGTCGGCTGATCCAGCGAGCACGTGGAGTAGTGGCGCGAGCCAATGGGGCCCTGAACTAAGGGCTCCACCCTACGAGGAAGATGCCTCACTTCGTTAAAATAAATGTTTGCTCTCTCTCTCTTGCGTTTCCATTGCAAAGTGTCGTTGTTTCATGTTGCCGTCGCAAATACTTCTCCTATAAACGCATAATTTCGAAACATGCTCCTGCTGAATCTTGTGTTACAATTGCAGCTGAAAGGAAGGAGCACCTTACAGTCGCCCCCTCCTAGGTCGGCTTCAGTGACACTGCATGCGTGAACGTCTTCCCCGGCAGTGTCACGTGTATTTATAATGTTTACATACTCGCACCTAATTAGTGTTTTCTTTGTAGCTACTCGTTTGTGTATGTGTGTGTGAATATTAGAACGCTCTTTTATACACGCTGCATTCCTGTATTGGGTAGATGTGACGGAACTCTGTCTTGTGATACTCGTAATTTGATGTCTTATGTTTTCCATGAAAACGTTGTGTTGTAATGTTATAACGTTTTGTTTTAATGTTATCGTTGTTAATCGTTGCGATATAAAAAAATTTTCTAAACACAGGACTCGTTAAGGACAGCTTTGTCGAGCTCTCCCCACACAGAAAGGAAAAGTTATGACAGCTCCCACTGACGTGAAACCTGGAAAGGTTCGAAGCATGAGGTGATGCTCCGGCGTTCCCCACAAGAACACGCCAACCGCTGCTAACGGGCTTGCTTTACCGTGGCCACGGCGATGACATTAGAATAGAGCTTCGACGGGGCTACTTGGTATGTCGTCCTTAGTGTACTGCGCTTACTGTGCTTAAGCGACACAGCGACGTAGATACTGCGTCGCTTAAGTCATACGCGTACTGCGCTTATTGTGTGTTTTAAAACATTAAGCCGTTTTGCGACCCAACAACCAGATTTTTCAGCTCTTCACAGTACATATTTATTTTTCTTTGTATGAGTGACGAAAGTTTCAAAACACATGTCGTAGTTCCGTTTTGTAGAATAATTTTTATGACTAATATAAATATTTAAGTAAATATGAAAAATACTCGGTACCCATTTCGCGACCACGCCCATCTGACATGCCCGTCCGATTCATCCACTGCCGTGGCGTCGTCGCATTTCTCCCTAAGCTCTGGTTGCACATCCTTTTTGCACAAACCGGCACTTCATATGATGGAGACAATGAAGATTATGACCAGAATTAGGTTCCACCGAGTAGTACAGTACAAAGTAGGAGGAAAAGACGTGCCATAAGGGCTCCTCCGTATCTGCTACGTCGACGAATGGACATGGTTTTTCGAGACCTATTGATTAATGGTCGATTAGCTGGTGACTCAATGATAAAGAAGACACGCCTCGACTCACTCGTCATTACTACACGAAAAACATTGACGTAAGAAATAAATATATCAACGATCCTTCGTTTTGTTATCAGAACGCAGCACATTTTTGAAATAACCATATATAGCTCCAGAAATGAGCTGAATTTTATGATTTAGAACATTGTACCGCTGCATGTTTCCCGGGGGACAAAGTATATTAGGCATGTATACATATTCAACAAACTTTTAAAAGAAATCGGCCATGATCATTTCGAAAAAAAGCCCTTGAAAGTTTCAATTTTCGCTGCTTCTGCCCTTTGGGCAATAATTCTTATTTTTCACTAAAAGGACAGTTGTATTCAGTAGGCTATTATTTATTTGAACTTGAAGAACACCCCAGGAAGACTGAAAGGAAATATTTTCATCTCCACTGCTTCAATTAAACCTGCGGAAAGGGCCTCAAAATCTGAATGAGTCAAAGGCAGTTACCCCAAAAACAAATCCTGGCGATTTTTCAGAAGGGCACTACAGTTTACATAAGTTCAACAAATTAGGGGCTTAAGTTAGAGCTGTTGCAGGATAACATTTGAAAATTTAGACAGAGAGAATGCTCTAGTTTCAGAATTATATGCCTTCAATATTGCAATATCTGTATCACGAAGAATTGCTCTTTTCGACCTGTTGTAACGTATGAATCTTTTCCCAGTCATCTGCGCTAAATTTCTCAAAACACAGGTCGATTCCTTTCTGCTAAGAACTTCGCCCACATTATATTAAAAAAGTCGATGAAATTTCGCTCTGGGTTACATTTTTTCAGTGCACAGACACATTTATGAATAGCCTTTCCCCCACACCATATCTTTATGGAATTCCATATCTGGTATTATTCGTTCACTCCCGCTTAACTACTATGTGACTGCTATTTTTGAAGGTCATTATGTTTAGCAAAGCTTAATACCACAATTGTTGTAAAAGGTTTCCGTTATTTCTCCTTTCTTTTATCTGTTCTGGCCTTTTCAATTGTTCAATTTTGTGTAATCCTACTTCTGCTATAGCCCCCTCACTGGGCTGCAGTATGTAAAACTAACTAATTAACTAACTAACTAACTAACTAACTAACTAACTAACTAACTAAATAAATAAATAAATAAATTATATAGAACGCAAAATAGTCAGGCGCCCACTTACACTCATCATCTGAACAAACCCCACAGAAAATGCACTGCGAAGCGTGGTTGTCTCGTGGAGATGACGCTCCCCGTCACCTACGGAAATTGCAGGCAAAGCAAACCGCTTCTTGACGCTAGCCAATGCAGGCAAAGGGTGAGAACGTCCCCATTGGCATTCAAGCTTCGTAACATTCTGTAGCCATGGTAGCATAGCGGACCAATTTCTTTTATTTCTTTTTCCAATATTGCACCGACTTCAAAACTTCTCCCTAGACGACGCTATATTGCTTTTACTGAGAAGAGAAAGTTTGGTCCAGGTCATAGAGAGCTACCGTTTATAAGCAAGATTTAGGAGATCTAAAACAATCGCAATCGTTTCGCTAAGCGCCATGTGTGTCAGATATCACAGCGCAAACTCCATGGGGAGTCGGAAGGTTACTTTCTTGTGTGATTTTGAGCAGTGTCCATCCGAGGATATTGAGCCTCTCTCTATCTCTAAAAACAACAACAACAACAAAAGACAAAAAACAAGAAAGTACGTGGCCAATATTGTTTGCCTCGTTGTAAAGTGTACTGTTCAGCGCCGGGCTGTAAGAAATCATTTTGGCCGCCTTGCAGCAGCCGTACAGGCTAACAAAAAGAACCACGGTCTCCAACGAAACCTGCCTGGCGCGGAAAGTCGGGCCCAGTAGCATCTCCGAAGTGCGCACTGTTAGAAGCGGCCACTATACACGATGGTTCAGATACATATAAGCAAGATGGGCAGTTCATGTTTCTGTCTAAGCTTCGTCCTTCTAACTGCAAATGGTGTTTACTTACATTGATTTGAACATGTCCCAACAAGATATCCCGCTACAAATGCTGCTTCTTTTTATGGAGCTATGCACACGACGGCTTACAAACTCAAAACCAAACTTTAATATAGAGCAAGAGAGAGAGAGAGAGATAGAAATAAGGAAGGGAAGGTAGGGATGTTAACCAGTCAGGAGTCCGGTTTGCTACTCTACACTGGGGGATAGGAAAAGTTTAAATATGAACGTCACAACAACGTCTTGAGATAAAAGTACGAACATAGGACAGCACCGTTGCATTATCTCCATGGCACCAGAGCAACAGCGGTAATTCCCTTTGTAGTGATTCCTGTGGGGAACTGTATGAAATGAACTGCAGAAACATCCTCCTGTAACAGCGTCAATGCCTTAACCCTGTGTCAACTTAGTTAACGGCTTGATGTTCATTCTTCTTTCGAAGTCCATGTGGCCAACGCCATTCCCTTGTGGCTACCTTCCTACCATAGTACGCCTTTCGCTCATCACTTCTAGGCAACGGCAGTGCAGGAAATCCCTTTAAAGCAATTCTTGCGGGGAACTGTATGAAACGAACCACAAGAACATCCTACTGTAACAGCAATGCCTTACCGCCGTGATACTGTAGTTGGCGGCTTCATATTTATTTTACCTCCAATGTCTACGCTGCCTTCTAGCTACCTTCCTAAGAGAGAGAGAGAGATGATGGGCGGAAGGCAGGGAGGATAACTGGAAGGAAGAATATACAGTTTTCTAAGCTGCACTGGGGAGGGATAAAGGGGGACAGAAAGGGATGGAAGAAGAAAAAAGAATGGAGAAAGAGAGATATATAGTCGCACACACACAAACACGGCAGTATCAGAAACGGTCAACGAGGCCCGTTGCTCGCAAAAGCTTGAGCACACCTTTCGTCGCTTTCTGCTGGGAGGACTCTGTCGTTCCGGCATTCCAATACGTTTTGCTCAGACAGCGGTCGATCAGTCAAGGCGTGCTAATTCTGCGGCGAGGGACTGTCGTTGGAAACAGTACCTATAGCCAAGCGCAGAGGACGTGAGCAATCGTTTACTCACTGCCTCAGTGAACGCTACCTTCCCAAGATATTGAGTACGTCTTTGGCTCACGGCTTCTAGACAAAGCGACTTGTTCTATCCGTGCTAGGCAGAGTTCCGTTCCGTCACACGCCGAACCTCGCCGCGATGTGGGCGTTGGGCAACGCTTCGCGTGAACCACGCCGCGAGCTATTTTACGCCCGGAGGTCGCCGCCTCTCGCTGCTCGGTGCTCCCGAGGCTTCGTCGACGTTTCTGCGGAAGAAGCGGAAAAGAAGGAGGAGAGTCGGGCGCCGTTTCGAGGTTGACGCAATCTGGGTTAGGGCTCCGGCCCAACTGCCACGGTCACATGGTGCCGAGGGCCGCCCGAAAGCCGGTGTCTCGCTCTCAGCTGTCGATGCCGCCTTCGCGTCCCTGGCTTTTGTGCCAAGCGAGGAATCGACTTCCTATATGTGCTTCGTGAGAAATTGCTCGACGCTGTGCGGCTTCCTTCGCGAGGTCTAAGTGAAGCCGGACCAAGGCTGCAGCGCGCGATCGTCGTCAACTGTGTGGCTCTACGCGGTGAGTGCCTTGGTGTGGTGTGGTGGCGTGGTTGCCACGCGGAGCCATATGCTCGGATTGTACGCGAGGAAAGGAGTTTGTAGCACAGGCTGTGGTGAGCTTTTACCTGATGTTCTTTCGATGCGAATGCCCGGAGTGTCAAGTGTTTACTAATTTAACGCATACCTTGTGGTCTAGTTTGCTACTTTCCATGTGCTCAAGGGTGATGACACGGTAGAATGCCTTTGCGAAAGTTTCGTAATAATTTCTGAAAAGGCCACGACATACGAACTGACAGCTGCCCTAAAAAACACAGTAACGCAAAATCACCCCAAAATAATTGCTTTTTATATCTCCCCGATCATAGCAGCTATAAGCTGGAATAATGAAACGGGATGGATCTTAAATGAGATGATGAGTTATATTTGTATGCATTGCGGGAATTGTTATAATATTTACCGTAACATATACCGTAAATTGGCATTAATATAATTTAAGTTCGAATTATAACCGAATGAGAAACTTTCCTTAGTGTTATACTGAACAATCATTGCACTTGGCAGTGTTGCAAACGAGCGCTGGCTCATTGAACCAAAGCCATTTTGGCGGTATCTATCTATCTATCTATCTATCTATCTATCTATCTATCTATCTATCTATCTATCTATCTATCTATCTATCTATCTATCTATCTATCTATCTATCTATCTATCTATCTATCTATCTATCTGGACGGCCGAACGTTGGAGTTCTCTTGGTCGTCCCATTCATTTGGTAAAAATCAACATACGCATGAATACGACAAGATTTCACGACGAACATGGCTGAGCAGTCATGGCAACTGTCACGTATACCGCGATTAAGAGTAACGAAAGGGAATGAGCCAAGGGCCCGTTTATTTGTTAGAAACAACCTAATGTGTCATGTGTGGCGGTTCCCGCATTGCTCCGGATGAACAAAAGGCTTTACAAACTACGTTGATCGAGGAATAGCCAAGCAGACTGTTGAGAATTTTTTAGAAGGAACCTTATTTATGTTAAACAAGAGAAAGACGTGCCGCGTTTTGTAGCTGGTGGCTGGCTTCAATGTACACTTAAACAAGCTGACTAGACACAGGCAAACGTGCGGGAACAAGGAAGAGAAACCAAATAATCCCTTACCGTTGATTAGCTTACCCATCAGCAACTGCGTAGATGGCCGTCGAATGTCAGCCGTGGTGTTAGGTGGTTCTCTAACGTCAATTGTGGTCGCGTTGTGGGCCAGAGCCTCCTATGACAGTGTAATTAACAGTAAATAAGTACTTCTACGACTCACCATACGTTTTTCAACATTTGTTTGACACTACATAAAAGCGACCGGAAAAGCCTTTTATGACATACACATGGGCGCGTCGCAGCGTACATTTATCTTCTATGAAACTGATTTTTGTGATCTGACAGGCTGCCCTTTAAGCGCCACAGTGCTGCTGACGGTGTGTGGTAAGGTCACGTTTCGCACTTTACACAAAGACGTGGCTCTCACTAGCAGGGCATTGCTCAAAGAAAAACAGTGCAGCACACGCCAACAACTGAATCGCTCTTCCGCAAGACACCGATTTCCACATCTCGTGGGATCTCTTGCAGTCTTATTTCGCTTACTACAGCGCACAACGGAGAACGCGTAAAACTGCATAACGTGTTGTTCAGGAATGAAAACATGCTAAGACATGTGCAAAAATATCAGGGGGGTAGAGCTTACAAATGTGCATAATCTCATCACTTACTCCCCCTTGCAGGTTTCCGCAGAACTCATTTGCCATATTCATGCCATATGCTTCGATTTGTTGACGGATTCGCCCTTGCGCTGTCGATCACTTGCTCCCTGGTTAGCTCATTTGCCAGAGCGGGCGCCTCGGTCAGGCTTTGGTCCCGAGTTCGAACCCCGGACCAGGACGAATTTTTTTGCAACTAGGAAGGTTCCATCTCTGAGAAATCCGAATGGATTTCCTCGTAGCCTTGTGCTGCAAACGGGTTGATGCTAATTTTCCCTTCTAAAGTGTTACTCCACCTTGCAGGTTTCCGCAGAACTCGTTTGCCTTAATCTCATGTGCCTCAATCTATGAGAAGCTCGCGTACGTGATTTCAAACATTAGTTTTGTGCCATTATTGAGGCGAAAATTTTAACTGCCTCATGGGAAGCGGAATATGGCTGTCTGGCGTCAACAACACTTCATCATAATGAGCCTATGCTCTGTCCACTGTACAACGAAGGCCTCTCCCAAAGATCTCAATCCTTTGCTGTCTTGCGCGAGCTGATTCCATTTTAAGCCTGAAGATTTTTTTCTGAATTTGTTCAACCTCCTCTTGCTTCCTGCCGTCCACAGCAACTCTTTCCATCTCTTAGTATCAAATTCGTAGATCTGGCTGACCATCGTATGTCTGACCTCCTCAGTGGAAGGCCTGCCCATATGGTACTAGAAATCATAAAATGGTGTCTCGTTAACTTAGGATATATTAAACTTCGTAATAAAGGATACAGACGTGAGGCAAACATGACTGAGGACATCAAACACGTGACGTCTTTTCCTTTTATATCACTATTAACGGTAATAATCAAGGAAGAAACAAAATTCGTATCGCTAATAGAAACTCAAAAAAGTGCCTAAACAATAATCTATAGCAAACGACAAAACAAAACTCCAAAGAATATTTAGCTGAACGTGGAATGGCTTTCGTTACCAAGTCGTCATTGGCGTGCGGTAAGGCAGCGATAAAAATTTTAGCTGCTGTGAACATGTGCATATATGTATGGTGCAGAAACTTCACTTCAGGTCCATTAAGTCCCAGTAGTTTTCTAAAGCCCGAAGCGGGCCGCTCCGACGTTGGGACCCAAAGGAACGAACTTTCGGCAGCTTCGCGGCCCCTCAAAACTGCCCACAGCTGTTCTTCTAATTTGACATGGCACTGCACGCGCCAGGGAATTCGCATTCGGTTTAAATCACAGCTTGAAATCGCCGACTGTTATTTCAACAAATTGCGTCGCAAAGGGCAACGACTACGTTTCACTTTTTTCAGTGTTCTTAAGGAAAGACACACGCATCTTCTTTATTTGTTCAACTCACAGCGAGCAAAGAAATAATTACTGAGGATGTTTCCGCTATCCTGAAGTTACAAATGCTCGTTCTGCCTCAAGCGAGGTAGTCACTGTTCTTGGTGACGCCATTTGTTGAAAGCTGCGTTTGAAACCAAGTTGCGAATCCCTCGTGGTGCATGCAGTAGAATGATACTTGTCTCACATGCACGCAGGAGGCCCCGTTGCGCGGCGTCCTTTTTTTTATATAGTTTAACAGGTGAAATGACTCCGATGACTTTTACAACTTAAGCTGGCAGGCAGTATTCCATGCTTCATTGCAATCTCAGCACCATTAATTCATGCATGCAAATGGCCTAGTAGTGACGGGCCATTGTGCACCGGTTATCACAACTATACTGATGCTTTAGATGCAAGGAGGCACGGTATGATGCACACAAGGGAGAAGTGGTAGGCGAGCAAGCTTAGAGAAATGACGAGCAATATAGTCTGCAGGACAGTCCAGAAATTTCCCAGGAGCTGTTTTATCTGCACACCTACATGTGGACCATGACGAGCTGCAAAAATACACAAACAGACAAATAAAAAAATGCTGCATCAGCACTGATTACCACGCGGCTGATGTTAATTCATGTAAATTTTATTGAAAATTCCGCAAATTGCATGTGCCCAGGGTGTGGCATAATGACCTTAATGTTCTTGTCGAGTATATGTTGAGCTATGTTGAAAATAACAGTCTACCGACAATGTATAAAATTTATGCAGATAACACGCATTGTGAGAATATGCGAAGCAGTCATGCGAAGCAATAAGCGAGGAAGTCGCCTGTAACATATTGTTTGGCATTCAGACAAGTCTTAGGAGTAGGATCAAGGTCTTTCTGCAAAGCGCATGAGTGCTCACTCATGAGTATGCTTAGCGTGGGCTAACAATGAACGGCGACAGCACCGTGGCGAATGAATGGTTGCTCATGGTACAACGTGAAACGTTGACACTCACGTTAGTACAAGCCACAGACGTCTGCTTTGTCGATGAAAGATGCACTATACCATCACCGTGCATTGGGGCGTTATACGGTGAGTTGATGCGCGATGCTCATGATAGCACATAAACGACGTTCGTTGAAGTGTTCCTACTGGATCGAGCAAAATTGCACAAAAACATCCCGAGTGCTAGCTGAACGTATGTATTGCTATAACAGTACTTATAACACATTATAAGCACAACTCACGCCACACAAATACCATCATTACAACTGCAGGGGAAATAGGTTTCTTTACTCTATATACGTTGCGGGGGAAGGCACCGTAGCGTAGTAATATCGTGCTTGCTTGGTACCTCGAGGGCCAGTGTTCGATACTCCCCTACCACTGGGTAAGTTGCAAGCGCGTCTGTGTGCTTGCTCTGTCTGCAGTTCAATCGCACGAGTATAAACTGCTTTACATCTTTGTTTCAACAACGGAGCTCTTTACGGCTGCCGTCCGTTGTGTGGGACGAGCCTGGGGGCACTGCACCGTGTGAAGTGCCGAAAATGACGTGTCATTGCAGGATCGTGAATCGTGACGTAATGGACGGGTATGTCAAGGTAGCGTTGTACAGATAATTCTTGTTCGGTGATACATTTGTACCCTACCTCCGAAACACTTAGGCATACCATGTGAACAAGGCGACGAGGAGAGCACCCAGACGTGGATGCCCAGATAGATAGATAGATAGATAGATAGATAGATAGATAGATAGATAGATAGATAGATAGATAGATAGATAGATAGATAGATAGATAGATATTGTCAAACTCACTTAAGTTTGCGCTGAAATGCTTTGCATTTATTACTAAAACCACATTATAATTATAAGAGACGCCGTAGTGGAGGGCTCCGGAAATTTGAACCGCTTGGGGTTCTTCAACGCGAACTTGCACCGGACAGCACACGAGTCTCAACATTTGGCCTCCATCGAAATGCAGCCGCCGCGGCCGGGATTCTATTACGCAACTTCGTATCAGGAGCCGAGGGCCATAGCCACTAGACCACCATGGGGGGGGGGGGGGGCATACGCACAATGAGGAACGGCAGTTTGTAATAATCAATCCTCAGCATTCTGCAGCGGCGGGGTCATATTCATATCGCGGTTTAGGCGCAGTAACTCTAGAATTGAGAATCTTATTTTATGGCTAACCGTCCCTATTCTTTCAGTAGCTCAGAACGCTTTGTGGTGATGTTCGCCTCACTTCAAATACGTCTGGTCTGTACCACGACTTAGTGACAGCCCTCGATCACAGAGAGCTTAAACGGCAGCCGGTGCAGTTGTATAGGGTTGACAGTTCTCACTGCCGCCTGGAAGCCGCCAAAATATACCTTGGAAGTTTTATCCGAGCACACTTTTTGTTCATTGATGGAGGTAAAAAAAAAAAAAACAGCTCGGGAAACGCTGTTACCTCACATCTTTCAGGTCAGACATGAGGGGGATTCACTCAACAGCTCGCTTGTGCATGCGCCGCTAGCGCCGCTAAGGGCGAGATGCATGCAGGCGATCTGGTTGCCCGCGCATCGCATGCGCGAGCGGGAAATGCGTTGCTGCGCAGACGTGCCACATGAGACAGACGTGACTAGGGAATACCAGTGGTGCTTGCGGAAGCATGTGGACAATTTACAATTTATGGAGCTTGAGTAGCCGGTTCCTCTTCTAAGTTTGCCTTCCTCCTTGTGTTTAGCCGAAGAAGAGATTAATGTGTTTGTTGTTACGTTTGGTGATAATAACGCGGACATCACACTAGCTGTCAACTGGCAGTGCCTCCTGTCGTTCTTCAGCGAAAAGGTTGGAATTTCGTGCTCTAGCGAACCTCGGGAGCCTACCACGTGGAACAGTCGGTGTCTGGATTTGGTCTGGACTGGAGACGTTCTAGAAGTGGTTGCCGAACACACCGCATTGTAATGCTGTTACCACAGGGGATCATCACTAATTACCTGAAAGAAACAATGATCAACTGTATTACATCAGCTTGATGTGGTACTTGGCTAGCAGGAAAGCTATGAATATCTCTCACAAGGTGGAACGGAAGCATTACTTTCTGCATATCTTGCACCAGAGGCGGCTGTAGATATGGGAAATCTTATATGTTCGGACGACTATCGTCGTTTTATTGGGCGTTTTACTCGAAAATTGGGCTATAACTAAATACTAATTCTGTTTGGAGAGGTCACTAATATTCCTTAATGCTAAGTGTTCCAAAACACTAAGGAAGTGAGCAAACTGACGCTACATTTCCTCTCCGCGGTGATAATAAAAAGCAACAAACCAGATGCTTCGATCGGGTTGCTTGATTTAACAAATGAATCGCATCAGCTGAAGATGCCTGTAAATGTGTATAATCTGCTTATTTGTTACTAGTGCAATTTATGCTGTTATTTAACTAAGATAATGAGTGCCAGTGTGTGGCTATTTCTAGTAATAGGGACAAAGGCGTTTAAACATGCGAAAACCATTAAACAAATTCCGCAATCTGCAAAGTGATTTGTTTCTGGCATTCTTCAATTCGTATTCGATATGGTGTCTACACGCACCTTTAGCACATCGCTAATATACACGGTCGCGCCATGACAGCTTCTTGATGGTACGATGCAGCAGAGGCTAAGTAGGTGACCTTATACTACCGACCACGCTTTCCGTGTCCGATGCAAGACGCGACGATGCAATCCGCAAGGAGAGCCCAGTCCTCAGAGCCCTACGTGGTCATCCAGTGCGTGTGACCTCTCGGGCGTGAGCATCCAACTGTGAGAGAGTACTGAGCTTGTTATGCAACATAAGGCACTGCCACCTCTGCACTTCCTCTTGCAGCATTCTAAATATACGCCGTTCGTTGTTGGAGAGACTGCCAAAAAAACAAAATGTGGAAACGAGGGAAGTTCTCGCGCTGGCCTCACGGTTTGCTGTTATTGAGGCAGTTGCTTGACTGACGAGAGTGCTGCGTCAGGCGCCGCCGCTTGAAAAGAAAACAAACAGCGGCGTCACGGGAGAACCTAATGCGCACCAGTAGTGCACGCCAATGCTTTGCTCTGACCAGTATTTCACCGTTTAACGACAGCGACGCCGACGTTCTGTACATTGCTGCATGTTCACAACGTGGCCTATTTCTTCATTCATGGCATCAATGGTTGCACAGAAAAATACAAATCAAGGTCTTGCCTACACGACTGTAGCTCATGGCTCACAAAAGAAAACACTCATGCGATTGTTGATCGAGGACGGCCATTCCTGTGCTGCGTGGGTCAGAGAGATGACTGAACAGGAAAAATACGTGGTGCGGTACGTGCGAATACCGACTTTTTATTTTATGGGCGAGTTGTGCAGAAAGAAAAGAAGGTGGGGAAGTGCCATAAATCTTCCTTATATGTTTGTCCTTACTTTATCACTGTGTTAAAACAAGCTCCGCATTTTCTATATGTCCAATGTACCAGTGTTTTATCACATGTACTGTGCCGTGCCTGAAATTAAGGTGGCAGGGACCACTGTCAAGCCGTGTATGCAGCTTTTAATCCCGCTTCCTCCTTCTGGAAGGAGGCGGGACTTGAGTCGGTTTGATTTAATTTGATTACAGAACAACGACGCAAAAGAAGGAAAGTTAGGCCTCATTTTTCACAAACCTACCACTTTCTGTACAGTTACAGCCTTTTTGTAATGAATAGTGTTCTCAAAAAGTTCAGCTGTATCATATAGCGGCCGCACAATAATCATGTTCACTTCTGACAATAGCTTTGTAATAATAGTAATTAATATTTCTGGGGTTTCACGTGACAAACCCAGCTAAGATTTTGAGGCACGCCGTGTAGTGTGTGGCTGTGGGGTTCTATATTTGCAGCGAGATGCAAGCGTAGAGGTGCTTTTAGCCTTTCTCTCCCGTCGAAAAACGGCCGCCGTGGCGAGGATTCGATCGCGGGACCTCAATTTCGCAAGACAACACCTTGCCTGACATGCTACCCTGGCCGGTAAAGAGCTTCGTAAAATAGTGGTTTGAGAGTGGAAGGGACAGGAGAGGGGTTACAAAGAAGATTGCCGTCACATGCTGCCGATTCCGGGGCAGCAGAGATAGAAAGCTATCGGACAGCCAAACGCTGACATCGCGTTTGAAACATGTTGACGCAGTCGAAGTCACCCCGCCACGGTGGTCTAGTGGTTGTGGCACTCGGCTGCAGATCCGAAGGTCGCGGGATCGAATCCCGGCCGCGGCGGCTGCATTTCGATGGAGGCGAAATGTTGAGGCCCGTGTGCTGTGCGATGTCAGTGCACGTTAAAGAACCCCAGGTGGTCGAAATTTCCGGAGACCTCCACTACGGCGTCTTTCATAATCAGAGCTGGTTTTGGGACGTTAAACCCCACAAATCAATCAATCAAATCAAACCAGTCGAAGTCTCAATGATGATCAAATGCTTGCCCAAAAGTTAATGTTTGTTATTTACAATATATGTTGTCTCGCGACGTCCTAGTAATGGCATCTTGAATACATTTATACATAGGTTGTAGCGGAAAAGTGCAGCAATCACCTCGCTATATGCTTGAATGACGCGGAGGCGCTTTGTGCCTCCGTGCCAACCCTTACTTCCCACCAGTTATGGTCTAGGTTGCGTCTTCTGAGGTATTTTTATAAACCTCTCGGACATCTATCAAGAACTTAGTCTGCTAAGTTAGACGGTGGTTGATAAGCAAGCTATTTTACGGATCGAACCTGTTCGTAGGCCACTAGGTTCCTATAATGTCGCTGTATAGGCTTCTGCATGATGAGATCGGCTTCTCTTTTGTGCTATATGCGATTTTCCACTGAGACAAGGGTCTTCTAGCTAATTATTTGAGTCTTGCAATCTCATGTGCCCTCAGTTAGTCGACTGTGCAGTGTCCTTATTAGAAAAAAGAAAAACTGGCCCGTTTACGACCATAATGTTTATAGGCAATGATCAAGCTTTTAACCTACTCTCATAACGTCTATCTGGTTTCAACAGGCAGTACAAACGCTGTCGGTACTGTCGGATGAGGAAGACGAAACAACTTTATTCAACAAAAGCGGTCCTAGGACGGGAGGGAGGCTGCGCTTTAACCTACTCTCATAACGTCTATCTGGTTTCAACAGGCAGTACAAACGCTGTCGGTACTGTCGGATGAGGAAGACGAAACAACTTTATTCAACAAAAGCGGTCCTAGGACGGGAGAGGAGGCTGCGCTTGCACGGCGACTTCGCTAGCTCAGTTTGCTAAAGCAGCCTATGTCTTCGTGTTGGGCGATCGCGTCGGGATCTGCCAGGCTTCTTCGGAGGGAGTTGGCAGAAGCTCCCCGTTTGGGGGAAAGCCAAAACACTCTGGTGCGTCTGGTTGGCTCTTGCTGCTATTGTCTCTGGTCGGATATGTAGTTGCGGTCTTAGGCGCAACAGCTCACCCCTTGTAAAAATGAAGGGGGGTAAAAATCCCGCAATATTACTTTTTTTTTAAAGGCACCTTGGCTGCAATGGTAACTCAATTTAAAAATCTTAAGGCCACCTTCCAGTCTCCTCAAAGGCCAAGGATAACAATGTGTTATAAGCACAGCTTTTTTCTCTTGCTCATAACGTCCGTCAAATTTATTTTCGAATATGCGCAGCATTTTTTTTTTTGCACACGAAGCATGGAATGTTACGAAAGACTGGTGTAATATGTGAAACGGACTGTCTATCGCTCGGAAAACGTTTTATGATTGTGGTAAAAATGGGGAGATCGCGCGTCACAGTTATGGGAACGAGAACGCTTTCACCGCACAAAAAAGGAATTATGTTTTTAATTTTGCTCCGAAAGTCGTGCAAAAAACGCCGCTAGCGACACCGAACAGCGTGTCTGTCAACTTTCCAAGCTGTACGAGAACCAGCCCACGCAGGCATACATACTCTGCTGAAAAACAATTATGTATGTCTCACAAGCGTACTTCACCCTATGGGACCCCTTTTTAAAGCGTGCAAGAGCAATTCGCTCTTTTTGTTGCCTGCTTACGGGTGGCGCGAGTGGCGCTGCATTCGAATTCGTCTGCCTGTACAGGCGCGTAGTACTGCGCTTGTCATGCATGCGGCGCTGCATGTCCGAGGCGCATATAGTTCCTGTATATGCTACCGCAGTAACTCCAGAGGCGGACCCCGGCGCGTTGACTTTCCGTCGCTGGTTTTGGGACGTTAAACCTCACAAATCATCATCACTTTGCGTCGCCTCTCCTCCTCGTCACCTGTGCAATGTCGACCTTGGAACCGTTTCCTGTTGAGAAGCCTCCCGCGCCCGAAAGGGTTGCCAGGGAGACGACGACGCAACGGGCGCGGTAACCATTGTTGCCCGCGTCTGTACACGTAGAAAAGGGGAAACTTCGTAGATAAAAAATTTTGTTGTAATAATTACTACTGAGTTTCTGCAGAAACCACTGCGCGCTGGGACACTCCGAAAGGTGCGCTTTCTATTGAGCCAAAATACGGGAGAGCGAAGAAGGACGGTAGACAGATCCTTTAAGCCACTGACCAAAAACCTGGACATAGGCGCTCTTCCGCGCCGCCGCACATGATATTCTCCAATTTTCAAGGCAGAAGTCCTGCATGTTTCTTGTTTAGGTGACGTCGAAAAAGTCGAGTCGAGCAATTTACTGGGAAATAGTTAGCCAAGAATTATCCACAGAAATTCACAATACAATATGACCATGGCAAAGCCCGTAACAATACGTTTCCTTCGAAGGTGCACAAGTAGTAACACATGATCGCGATACTCGTTAAATAACTACGATGATAAGTGGGACAAATCAGAAAATGGGTAGCAAAATCCCAAGTTCCCAAAAATTGAGAATTCATGCTCGTTACACACGTCTTAATATCGTATATCCATAGGTTCGTAATTACACGAGGATTGGAATTATTTCTACATGATCCCTATAGTCAATAATTAATTGTGTCAGTAAGCCTGACAAAGTGGTAAAATGGGCATAAAAATCGAAGTGCACAAGATGCGCAAATTAAGTCGTAATGAGTACAAGCAATGTTATCATGGTGAAAGCATGATAGTAGATATACTAGTTACTCACAAATGACAATACTGCGGAAAAGCCAAAAAAACATTAATACCCCTGTCACACAGGACAACTTAAGTGCACTTTGAGAGAGCGCACTTGCAGGCTAGTGCGTTCGCCGAACTCACTTCGCGGACTTCGCGGCGACGGAGTGTGCAGCCTCGGTAGCAGTGGCTTGCAAACAAATACGCTAATGCATAACGCAGCGCCATCAACGTTTTTAAAACATTGTTTTCGTTATTATAAATGTTGCTATGTATGAAAACAAAACATATTTCAACAAAAAAAAAAAAACGTCGCCATTCTCACCCTTGGGCAGTTTGCGGCAACGTCCGCTAGGGGAATGCACATTTCCAAAGTACACTTCTCTATCTCGTGTAGAAGCCGCGTGAGTGTAAGTGCACTCTGTGAGCATAAGTGCACTCTCTCTAAGTGCACTCAAGTTGTCTTGTGTGACAGGGGTATAACAATAAAAAAACCGATGGAATGGAATTCGGTTCTAACTGGAGCAAACTCTGAAGTATGGTGGTAGAAGACACCTACAAGCCTGACTCCGCAAAAAGCACGGTGATTCGACGTGAACACATGGATGGATGGATGGATATTAGGAGCGTCCCCTTTATAACGGGGTGGTGGCCGGGCCACCAAGCTCTAGCTTTATTTCTTTTTCGTTTACAACTATTTCTTTTCCCGAATCACACATATTTTCACAACTAATTTTTTTCCTCGTCTATTTATTTTATCTATTATCGTTCTGCTGTGATGGAACAATCTTACCCGAACTACCTTGTGCTTTTGTTTGCTCCATACTTTTGCGCCACCAATGCTCTAAGCGCCTTTTACTTATATCTATCGCCGGCATGTTCAGCTTTCCCCTGTTACTCTTGAAACCCATGGCCTCCTGTAGGGTAGTGTCCACAACTACACCTGGGTGGACATCTGTACATTCAATCAAAATATGGTCTGTCGTTTCCCTAGCTTTTCCACAGCACGTACATGTATACCCTTCTTTATTGAATTTCGCTCTGTAACTTCGGTTTCTCAGGCAACCGGACCTTGCCTCAAACAGTAAAGCGCTTCCCTTTGAATTATCGTAAAATTTTTCTCTCTTGATTTCGTCTTTCCCTTTTCGGTAGTTGTTCAATGCCGGTTTCTTCTCCATTCTTGCTATCCAATCCGAGTTCTCCGCCGCTCTGACCATGCTCTTAACGCTCTTTTTCGTCTCATCCGTTTCGTTACTGGATGTATACTTACTGGTAAGCTTCCTAGTTCTCTTCCTCCATTGTGAATCAACGTTCTTCCTATACAAATACCTGAATACTTTCGCTGCCCATCTACTTTCTTTCATATTCCTTAATCTCTGTCCGTACCTAATTTTACTCTGAGCTTCCCTTCCCTCAAAGTCAGACCATCCCATATCCCCCTTAACAGCCTCATTTGTGGTCTTCCCATGGGCGCCCAGTGCGAGACGTCCGACCGTCCTCTGATTCACGTCCAGCCCTGATTGTACCTCTGACCTCATGCACACCACTGAGTTTCCGAATGTAAGTGCTGGCACCATTACACCTTTCCACAAACCTCGAATTACCTCGTACCTGTTGTAACCCCACAGCGCTCTATGCTTCATTATTGCGGAGTTCCTCTTTCCTTTAAAGGGACCCTGAAACGGTATTGACGATTTTGTGCAAACATGGTGATCCGGTAGAGCGGGTCACTAGGACCATTACAGGACAGATTTTAGCGCTGTGCGTAAAGTGTGTAATTTACAATAAGGTTTTGAACACGCGTATCGCAAAAGGTCGCAGCGGCTCGCCAAAAAGCGTTTTCAAACGCCCCCGTCATCGAGCGATCGAATGAGAGGTCGCTGATTGGCCCCGACCCAAGTGACGTGCACGTAATTTTCAAAACCTAGCTGCGAACAACGTGCTTCTACAACGTACTCCTTCGTTTCAGCCAACGGTATCATCGCGGCATCTGGCGGCGTCACACGAGTCGCCGGCGCTCTACTACAGAGGCTAGCACTGCCGAGGCGGGCGACCTCAGTGAGGATATCGGGGCGCTATGTCACTACGGGAGGCTCGGCAGAGCGGCTGACGCGGGAGGCGCTGTCATCGCTAGCGCGCACTCCGCAGCAGATCGAGTTGAGGAGGAACAGCAGTGGTAAGGAGGAAGGCGACAGAAATAAGCCCATAGCTGCCTTAGCGTATTGTGCTTCGCTTTATTTATGGTGTGAATGATTTCGCAATTGTGTTGCCTAATCAGTGACGCAATGTCAAAAAAACGTTTCAGGGACCCTTTAACTATCATAGCCTTTTCTTGTACTTCCATGTATCTATTCCCATCATTTATCCATATCCCGAGGTATTTGTACTCTCGTACTCTGGGTACCTCCTCGCCCTGTATTGATATGGTCTGATCGTTGCTGTCATTGAATATCATCCAGCCGCATTTTGTCACACTAAATTTTAGCCCTAAATCTTCACTTTCCCGACCACATATACTAACCAGACCCTGCAAATCTGTTCGACTGTCTGCGAATAGCACAATATCGTCTGCATAAAACAACCCGGGGAGCTTTTGTTCTATCACTATACCTGCCTGTCTGTACGACAGCTTAAAACCAATATTGCTCATCTCCAATGCTTTCTCCATTCTCCTTATGTAAAGCATGAATAATAGTGGGGACAACGGGCATCCCTGCCTCAACCCTTTACCTATATCGACGGCCTCCATTCTACCATTACTCGCCACACCTTCCCATTCCACACATACTGTATTTTCACTGTATATTTCCTTTAAGAGCTCTGTACAGTCATCCCCTATACCAGCCTCTTTCATTATGTCCCATAAAATATTCTGATTCACATTGTCATACGCACCCTTAATATCCAAAAATGCCAAATGTAGAGGTCTGTTCTCTTTTCCGGCTATTTCTATACACTGCGTAAGCGCAAAAAGGTTATCATCTAATCTCCTGTCGACTCGAAATCCATTTTGGAGTTCGCCAAAATGCCATTAAGCTCTGTCCATATCTGCATTTTCAGTTTAACTGCCTGCATCGCCAACCTGTAGAGTGCTGATGTAGTGGTCAGTGGTCTATAGGAGCGAATGTTATTTTTCTCTCCCTTGCCCTTATAAATGAACTTCATCCTACTTTGACGCCAACTGTCCGGTATTCGCCTGTCCTTTAACCTTTTTTCAATTGCTTTTAATAGGGCTTCTTTGCTGTTTCTTCCGAGCTCATTTATTACAGTAATGCTAACCCCATCTAATCCTGTGGCTGTTCGTCTGGGAATCATTTCCTCCGCCTTCTTCCAATTGAAATTTTCCAGAACCAGTTCTTCCACTTGGTCTCCCTTGCTACTGTTACACGTCGTAAAGGGAGCCTTGTCATGCTTCTTAAAGGAATCAGCTGTTGCGTTTAGAATATAAGTCAATGCGTCGTACCCCTCCAATTTATTTCCTTCTTCATCCACAATATGCCGTTGCATAGTTACAGTTTTCTTCCCCAGCGATTGCAGGTGGTTCCAGAAAAGCCTAGATGCGTCCTTCTTTTCGCGAATGTCCGATATCCAACGTTCACTTTGGCCTTTAATCTTGGTTTCAACTAAACTCTGTACCAGGGCTTTTTTCTCGAGATATGTGTCCCATTTTTGCTTGACCTCGTCTTGTGGCCTCTGCTCCTTTTTTGCCTGCCTATGTATTCGAGATGCTTCCCGTCGATTCTCAATTGCGTCCTGAATTTCCCTGTGCCACCATCGTTTTGGCTTTCGCTTTCCCCTCCAGCAACTCTTTTGTTTCTCTTTCGTAACTTCAGTCCTTATTAGATTAATAAGCTCATTATAATCCCACACTTCGCCTTTTGTTCTGCTCACTATGTCCTCGATTGTTGCGACTACGTTCCTAATTTGTTTTTCACTTAGAAAGGAGCTGCCCGACTTTAATTCGATGCTCTCTTTATGATCTACAGAAGGCCTCATGTATGTACAAGAAGGCCTCATGTATGTACATACATCCTCCTAACTCAACTACACACGTACTTCGCAAGTGTACGGATATCGTAGATCATCACAGGAATGAAGATTAACACTAAAAAAAGCGACGGAAAGGGTTCTGGAGCCTTTAATAACTGGAAGAAACACCAAAGTGTGGTGGTAGAGGTCAGTCAAGAGCATGACTCAGCAAGAATAACAAGGATGTCGAGAAAAGCGGTGAGCACTCGGAAACCGGTGGAACGTGTTCGGGTGTCGGTAATAAGGCGAGGATGCAATAATATGCGGTAGCAGAAGTCATTCCTGAGCATGAGTCAGCAAAAATGGCAATGATCTAGCGAAAACAGACTAACACTCAATAAACCGATGGAAGGATTTCAGAAGTGGGTACTAAGTGTTCCGAAACTTGCGCCAACTGGCACGGTATATAGCGCTGACGGGTGACCGTGGAGGTGTATCTCATTGGGGCGTCGGAATTGCTAAACAAGTATTGTCTTTTGTCTCTGACACCATCTGATAAGTCAGAGTACCTGCAAGTTGGACTTGCTGGCACATGGTCATATTGGAGTTGCCCTGGTAATAATGCAGACTTAATACAAGTACATGGATAGGCGATACTGTGAAATGAAAGGTTTATCTGGAAAGAAGGCCTCATGTATGTACATACATCCTCCTAACTCAACTACACACGTACTTCGCAAGTGTACGGATATCGTAGATCATCACAGGACTGAAGGAGAAGGAGTTGGTGGTGATATCAGTATTGATGTTGTTGACCTTCACTCTTCAATTCCCCATGTTTATTTGCTGCGATGCGTAAAACACGTCCGTAACCATAACGATGAGGTTGCCCTTCGCAGCGCCAGCAGGGTGTGGGCTGAATGTTCTTTACAGTTGGTGGGACTCTTTGTCAAGTCCACTCTGCTGGACAGAGATGATGGAGTGTATGTGATGGAGCGTATGTGATGGATTATGGAGTGCATATATACAGGATTTGGTATTGCCCCAGCGTTTTGCAATATATGTTAAGGTGAGGTGGAGAGAGCCATCTAGAAAGAGTGAGATGGAGTAAGTCTGAAGTTGTTCAGTTGTGCTGGTAGCTTCCTTGTCTTGCTGAAGCACAGGTCTGGTGGCAACATTGCTGTGACTGCTTCTTAAACCTTGAAAGAGAGAGGATTGAACATTAAGTGCGCTTAGATCTGCCAATGAAACTCTTTTAACACTTGTTGGTTGTTCCACTGCAGGTGGGAAAAACCATTACTGAGCTATTTCTCAGCGCATTCTAAGATAGTAAAATAAATAATGTAGCGACTTGCATTATATCAGCCCCAAATGGGCCCTGTGAGCAATTTATGGATCAAAGAACTGCACCCCATGTAGGCCGCTTAAAAGGGGGTCCCAGCCTTCGCGCTCCTGCTGAGGCTGGGTGCAACACCGAGAAGCTAGCTGTTGTTGACTGAAGGATGTAGCGTTAATGCTTGCGTGTTGTTTCCAGCCCAAAACAAATTGGCGAGGATGCGCCCTGTGGTGCAAAGGCTGACAACAAGACGAAAAAGCGCATAACAAGAGGGCTGTGGCAGCAAACATGGCACATATTTTGTAAGCTTCATTCGGTGCAAAAAGGGAAGTCGTGTAGAATGTTCCTTTCACAGCAATACATGTGCTTTACAGCAATACATCTACGGCAATACATGTGCCAGACATGCAGGTGCCCAGATTTTTGCCTTCGCGAACGCCGAAGTTAACTGATAAACGCGCCATTGTGGTGAATGCGCGTGTTAAACTGATCACCATATATTCGCACGCAACAAAAAAAAAATTGGTGTATGTTGGGGAGTGAGACGGCCAGGATATCACTGAGATGTAAGTGGCGAGATAGATAGATAGATAGATAGATAGATAGATAGATAGATAGATAGATAGATAGATAGATAGATAGATAGATAGATAGATACGGTCAGGTTTGGGCAAGTTCGCCAAGCAATGCTTCGCATTTAAAACACAAGGTTTGCCAAGCAATCACGACCATTTCAGTAAGCATTTGTCGGCGGGTGTCCCGACTCACAACGCAGCAGACAACTCCGTGAAGCGAAGACAAGTGCGATTAACCGGCCAACTGTAGGGACAACATTGATGCTTCATTGCCGGATGCGTTTGCAAAGTGGGGGTGACAGTGACCTCTCTGAGTGGTGACAGCCACCGCGCGGTCACCAGCCGCCGCAGCACATTCTCCGCTCGATTGTTTGGCCGAATCTCCACCCCGCTGGTCGGCGGTCATGAACGAAGGACACTCTACAGCGGCCAGACAGCCCAGCGTCGAGTGGAACGAAACGAGCGCTACCGGTTGTGTTATTGGCAGCGAGGACAGACAGTGGCGCCACTGTTACGGTGGCACCCTGCGCGGCGTAGTAAATGGGATGCCGCAACAGACCGTAACAGGTAGGATGTCCAGCGGGCACTCCATTTTTTTGATGCTGTGACCTAGCTCGGCAATTTTTGTGTGCCGAAAGCTGTCTAGATGCTTTAGCTAGTGATCAGCTGCGTTATCGTGTAGCTGAGCGATGGAGACATCATCTTCTCAGAAGAATTGGAGAGGCATCCTAAAATGCCAATTCATGCAACAATCCAATGAGGTGAGCTTCCTATCACTTTGGCATCCCAGCAATACTTCTGTGTGAAATGTGAGTGCGTTACGCTGAAGTATACACGCTACTTGTATCCGGTCGCTCGACTGTAGCTTAGCAGGAGCGTAGAAGAGTGGCAATGAAGTCATCCGCGAGTTGAGAAGATCATGAAATGCTAAATTGTTGGGGGTCGTGACACTTGTCGCATACGGGATCCGAGTACGTTGAACGTCTGACGTACGTACATCTATTTTTCTTGGTCAGTGCACTCGTCATCAGTGTAACGACACAAGCTGCAGGTGACGATGAACAGATATCACGAACGGTGACAATTTAGCGAAAAGGAACACTACTTTACGCTCGTTGCCTTCAACAGCCGTGTAAGCCGGACGTTCACGAACAGCTTTGTAAGGCTATGTGTCGTTGTAACGGAGGTTCACGGCCAATGAACGTAAATATCTTGTTTCCCACTGCTTTTATACTTCTGCATGAGTGCCCCGAACATTCTGTTTGTTTATGCATGTTGTGTAGTAATACGAAAAAAAAAAACAATTATCTTGAAACGAGCATACACCGAGCTCAAGCATTTCGATGCAGAGCGATGCTGATGCGCTCCCCGCAAAGACGAGGACGAGTCAGATGCTGTTGCACTTAAAGTTGTATGTTCATTCATTTCACTTTAGCCAATATGATTATTTTCTCTAGTGCCACCTAGTCTTTAAAGAATGTGTCCGCTCAAGCAACTATGCACGCTAATGAGCCCAACTTCCCAGTATCGTTTTATGAAAACACCGGGATATAGGGCACTAGCCGCAAGCCTAAATTTTCTTTTTCTTGACTCGTGTTGGTATAGTTGAATCCTCCTGCGTTAAGACCACTGTGAGCGTCGAAGTGAAGGCTGTTGGCCTCGCGAGCCGTCGACCTCACATTTCTTTCAATGACTGCGGTGGCAGGAGCTGCGAAGGCAACGACGGCTAGTACAGTCGGGATCCAGGGTGTCACTTCCGGGTCTCTAGATTCGAGCGACGCGACATGGCCTGCATGTGGATGGATGCTGATTAAAATATGATGATGATGTTATGGAATATTGTTCCCGAAGACGGGAAATCCAAGTGAAAGGTGGTGGTGTTACCCAAGACTGTCAAAGGGGGAAAAATATTCCACGGAAGCTTAAGATAGCGTGATTAGCAAAGGGTGCAACGAGCATAAATTAGTCCGGTTGCTCTGAGAGTCATGTAGTGGGTATAAGAACCGCAACTACACAGTAGACACCGGACCATAAGAACGGCCTAAGTTCACAAAATATTGCTGGTAAAAGAGCTAGTTGGGACCAACAAGCATTGCATGGTAAAGGGCTGTCAAGTGCACAGACGAGCGATACGCGCAGCACACACAGCTACTCAGCCACAGAACATCCACAGACAAAAAGAAGGGTCAAAGCACTGCCGGACACTTACACACTTGTGTTTCGTGGAAGTAGCGGAGATAAGCCCTATTCTCTCTCGGCGCACGACTTGTTTAAACATTGGATGACAGTGCAACCGGCATCGACGACAGCGAAACTCTGGCACCTATGCTAGGCTGTGTATATGGAGCACGGCTAAGAGCGACCGTCGCAGGCGCTAACAGATACTTTGATAAGCCGTTAATGACGGGCAGTGGTTCTCGGTGAGGCGCCCGGTTGAAGCAGGAGGTGAACAGGTGTAGCCACTTGCACGCTGGGTTGATGGCTGACCGGCTTGCCAGGCGGAGTTATAGCTGGGGCCGCTTATGTGTTGCTTATTACGGTACCTGTTAAAACGGCGGCGTACAAGGGGTCCCGTGCGATGGATGGTGTACGGATGACGCAGCCGTCGATGTCTATCGCTGAGCTCGAAATTCCAGCTCACAGGCAGATAGACAAGGTGTCGGGACAAATGCGATGGCGCGTGACGTGAGAACTGGCGTTGTTCCTGTGGTGTAATCAGGATCGCGGGCTGGTGATGGTGTCGAGGAAGGCCGGAAGTGGCTGGAATGTACGACCTAGAAGTGCGCAGCCGTGTAGAGCCGTTAGAAGTGGCGTTGCCAAACATTTGTTCTTGATGGGGATTTGCGTTGTAAACGTTTCGAGGTGAAGCTCGCTCGCAGTGCTCGGCGCCTCTCCTCCTTTAATGCCCCGCCACGGTGGTCTAGTGGCTATGGCACTCGGCTGATAATCCGAAGGTCGCGGGATCGAATCCCGGCCGGGCGGCTGTATTTCGATGGAGGCGAAATGTTGAGGCGCGTGTCCTGTGCGATATCAGTGCACGTTAAAGAACCCCAGGTGGTCTAAATTTGCGGACACCTCCACTACGGCGTCTCTCATAATCAGAACTGGTTTTGGGACGTTAAACCCCACAAATCAATCAAATCAATCAATCTCATCCTTTAGCGGCCCAAATTCCGAACGTCGTCCTACGCAGTTTCTAAGTTTACCCCTTAGTACGACACATTGCTCTTTGCATATGCGGTAGCTTAAATGACTCTTTCTGCCATTTATACGTCAATAAATGCCCTTCCTTCTGACCGGGATTGTAGGCTCGAGTACGGAAGATTGTTAGTGCACCACCTTCATTTTCTGCCACAATGCAGGTGCTTCTCCCGTGCTTCTAACGTTCGTTGTCCACAGTGGTCTAGGAATGTTGTCTCTGTGGCAGGCGACTATACGAATGAACGTCTACGAAAAGATGTTATTTTGGAAGTCAGGTTTCCATGCAACCACTTCTATCTCTCAGATTATTCGAGGTTTCTTTTTTCGATTGTGAAAAAAGGCATACCATGCATAATCAAGAACAATTCCCGGATCGGCTGTCGTTTTAGTCAACGTTGCATGACAGCGCGAGAAGAATCCAGGGGGAGGGGAACGGAAAAGGTGAAGGCACGTAACCCCCCCCTCTCCCTCTCTCCTGGACTATGTCCCTGCCAATGACAGCCACGGGTACTGCTAGCTCTGGCGGCGACACATAGGAGGCGAGGGCACGACACTCGAAGCGCACCTTCCGGTCTAACGGTCGATTGAAAAGAGAGTGTTCTGCTTCACAACTCCGGATAGAAGGTATTCGAAGGCAGGCGATCTGACCTGCTCGTGACGCCGAAGGTGTCGGAGTATAAGGAGAGTCGCGTTCCGTTCGGAAAAGCTCTTCGCGCAGAGTCGTAGATCTCCACAGCCGCTGGCAGTTCTTCACAAGGGCGCGGGCCTGAAGACGACAGCCTGGGTTTTCCAACTCCATGGCATCTTCGGGTTGCGCGATACATGTGTTGATAAACTACAACCGGAGCGGTAATGGCAGCGAGGTGAATTAGGGCGCCGCGCGGTTCATCATAGCGTCGAAGTGTAACAGAGCAGTGGAACGTATGTCTGCATGGTAGCAGGAGGCTCGACCGAGAGACAGCCAACTCTTACAGGAGCACGTGGTTGAAGAGGGTGAATAAATAGGACATAGGCATTGGTAGTCTGGGAGCGATGGAAGAGATCGCCGGTCGCCTGTCAGTGTGTTTAACGATGCGCTGAAGCAGTTGTAAAACCACGCTGTTTAAGCAGGCACAAAGGTTGTAATCCGGCTGTTTGAGGTCAAGACGAGTAAAAGCGTTGAAGTGAATGCATGTGAATGCACCTTGTAAAACCACGCCGTTTAAGCAGTCACAACGGCTCTAATCCGGTTGCCCAAGAAAGGACGAGCAAAAGTATCGATGCAAATCCAGCACTTCTAGAGCCGATGACGCCAGAGCTATTCCAACAAGCCGCTGACTAAAAGACGGGTCTGCTCTTGCGCAAATTACATGATAGGACTATGCGGACGACAGAGTTACATCTGAAAAATCTTGCGTCCTTCCACCTTCAGCGGTCAACGTTGCTTTTCGGCGGTCCGGCTCATGGCTGTAGGTGAAGCTCGGTAGCAGTGATGTACAACAGGTCACGCCAATCAATAGGCGACCCCATTAAATGGGCGTCCCCACTAAATATCGACGTCAAGGCAGCTGACGCGACGAGCCTTCTTTCTTTCAATTTTGCGATGACTGAAAGGGTAAATGGCGCGTAAACTCGACACGAGACATGCGCTGCAGGACGATGGATGATGATGCTAGCACTAAATGGATTCACAAGCACCATGCTGATTTAAGCGAAGGGCTATGCAGTCGTATAGAGTTCAGTGCCTGATAGTTGTGGCGTAGTGTCGTAGTGAGTGCTCAGCTAATCGGCTAACGATTTGACAACGTCGCTTTATTTTTATCCCAGGTATTGAAGCCCTTATTCACTCTTTAGCGTTTACTGAAGTGTATTTACCCTGTCGTTGATCGCTCCGTAAACTAAAATCATATTTGAGTGGAAGAAAAAAAAGTCAGCAACAGCTATTCGCCCATCACGCGTGCCTTTGGCAGCAAGACCACTAGTATGAAATATTTGCTTTATTTCCCTGTAACTATATTTACTTTGATTACTACACAGTCTTCGTCAGACCATCAATACAAGTGCATATTTCGTGTCTATCGAAGGTTTGATCAGGCATTAAATCACCTCGGGATAAACAGCACAATGGCAAATCAAGAGCCATCTTTTGGCAGAGTTCTCGCTGTGTCTTAGATGTCATAAAATTACGTAACAGCTGTAATAGTTCTACGGAATTGAGCCCCCAAGAGAAAGTTCCGTCTTCGGAAAAAGTTTTTACAAAAGCGTCGATGTACCCTACAGCAATGGTTGATAACAAACAGGAGACGAAAACGTCGATCTGCGACCAAGATCTGCGACTTAAGATCTGCGACCACCAGTGTTAAAGGGTCCCTGAAACGATTTTTTTGGCATTGCGTCACTGATTAGGCAACACAATTGTGAAATCATTCACACCATAAATAAAGCGAAGCACCATGCGTTAAGGCAGCTATGGGCTTATTTCTGTCGCCTTCCTCCTCACCACTGCTGCTCCTCCACAACTCGATCGGCTGCCGAGTTCGGGCTATAGCGATGACTGCGCCTCCCACGTCAGCCGCTTTGCCGAGCCCTCCGTAGCGACATAGCCCCCCGATATCTTTACTGAGGTCACCGGCCTCGGTAGTGCTGCCCTCTGTAATAGAGCCTCGGCGACTTGTGTACGGCGCCAGGTGCCGCGACTGTACCGTTGGCTGAAACGAAGGAGCACGTTGCAGGAGCACGTTGTTCGCAGTTAGGTTGAGAAAATTACGTGCACGTCACTGGCTGGGGCCAATCAGCGGCCTCCCCATCCACCGTTCGACGGCGGGGGCGTTTGAAAACGGCTTTTGGCGAGCCGCAGCGGTCTTTGGCGATGCGTGTGTTCAAAACCTTATTGTAAATTACGCACTTTACGCAGAGCGCTGAAAGCTGTCCTCCAATGATCCTCATGACTCGCTCTACCGGATCATCATGGTTTCACAAAATCGTCAAAGCCGTTTCAGGGTCCCTTTAAAGGGCAACTCCGGTGATGTTTCAATGTGCACTGATCCTAATAAAATTTGCAATATGAATTCTCCTCCGTACTGTAATAATACATGCCAAGTCAGGCGGATGTAGGTCATTTAGTTTTCCTGGAAATGAACTTTAAATATTTTTAGCGGATTCCCCTGCGGAAAGCCCTGCGACGTCATCACCTTCAACGCCGCCTACTCGAGCCGGCGGGCCTCCAAAAGCAAAACGGCGATACACCAGCGCTCAAATCGTCGCTGCCAAGTTAGGAAAAACTAGCATAACTCAATATATCGGCAGGTGGCCTCGCCACTGCCATTTTTCTGTCACCAGTTCCATATTTCTGACGGTGGGAAAGATGTGACGTCATCGCATACGCTGGACGAAGCGTCTACCCCTTGCGGTCAATTTGAACACGCCTTTCAGTTGGTTATTAAAAATTACTATTGATTTTCTAAACATATTGAACTACATTGGCTGCTACACGACATTCGAAAACATCTATCATTCGAAAAACATCTATATCAAAACGTGGTTAAGAAACCGCCGGAGTTTCCCCTTGACGCGAGAGCGTCAGGAAACTCGTGTCGCAGAAAATGCGATGACGACGTGGACTGCGAGCGTAAAATGACAGTGGCAGCCGATGCAAAGAAAGAAAACGGTTGTACAATGTTCAGATACGTGCCAAATTTCGCCGAGCAGCTACTGTGAACAAAGTGAATTGACTGGTACAATACTTTGACTGCGATCGACCTCACTTAGGGAATAACAATAGACAGGGCGAGCCAGTGTGTTCGGAAAACGGCACATAGGCAAGTAACGGTAGCGAATCAAACAAGGATATAGAATTAACAGACGCCTTCTGCTCAGGCCCGCTTTGTGCTCGCGGAAATTGTTCAGCCACTTCAAGGTCGTGTATGCACTTAAATTGAACTTGCCTGGGAACCTAAGCTCGTAAATAAAGGGAAGCTTTGCAGGCTGTATTACAGCAATCACAAGCTTTTGTTTTGGGCACCACCATTAGCAACTAGTGAAAATAAATACATATAGGCTTTTGCAACAATCTGTAGTGTGCCAGAACTCCGCTGGCCATGCATGTTCACAGTATGGAAGGGATGCTGGAAATTTTGGACGTAGAGGCTGTTACACCACACGCGCTTCAAATATATTCCAAGAGGAGACAGCCGGCTTCTTTGTTCCTCCTCCGAGTTAGCGTGCTTTGCATGGAAAAAGCAAGTAAGAAGTCGTGGTGGCACACGGTACGCGATTAAGGCGACCGACGACTGGACAGAACGTATTACTGAAAGCTAGAGAAGTTTGAATGACAGGGAATTATGATCAAATGATCGAGCATTGACTGCACGATTTGAACTGGGTGTGTACTGTTAAATTCCTTTGGAGCATCTCTTCCCTTCCCCCTTTCCCAGTGCAGGGTAGCCTACCGTGCTCAGCACAGAATAACCTCCCTGCCTTTCCTATTTCGTTCTTCTCCTCCTCTCCCTCCGCATCCTTCTTTGGAACATCCGAAAAAGGCTGACGTGTTTCAGCGCCTTGTGGTAATGTCTTGGTGCGGCGTAATTAGTGATTTCTCCTAAGGCTTCCTTTATAAATTTTTATTTAAGATATTCCTACTATATTCAACAGTAGGAATAGCCTTGGTGATTTTTCGATGGCTAGTGACTTCAAGGAACTATTTTATATGTGTTCCCTTTATTATTCTGACGATAACAGGGGCCTGTCGGGCTTGTTACATAGTTTAAAGAATGCAGCGCGAAAGATAGACGCGGACCTGGTCGTATCGCTAAGTGCATGTCAATCATTCCAGGAGCATTTTTGTATTACTTTAATGACTTCTGTCGAACGATTCTTCCCAGCATGTACTCTTCCTGAGAAACAATTTTAAAAAATTAAAGCGACTTCCCTAGTTATGTCATTGAATTCGGGTCAGTCTGTGTTGCACCGCAGCCTGCGTCGTTGTCGCCCCGAACATGCGACGAAGCTCCCTCTCCAAAGAGACGGCACTGACGATGTGGGCCAACGCAGATAAGGACTCTTCGACTTCGTAAGGTGCACAGCAAGCGCTAAAACCACGATATCTGCAAGCTCGTGCGGCGCTGTGAGTTGCAAGAAAACAGAGGCGAAGACCGCAGGTGCCTGTTGTCAAAAGTTTTGTCCCGGCAGCGTTTTCGGAAGAAGTAGCTTTGCACTGTTATCCGCGTCGTTTGATAGGTCTTAGCTTACTCCACTCTCTAGAGCCGTAAACATGCCGAGTACACGATGGGAACATTCAGGCTTCGGCAACCAAACTATCGTAAACACCTGAAAGATGGTGCTGTGCCGGCTCTTGTACAAGAAGCACTCCCACTCACCAACTAGCTACTAGGAGCGGCGTTCAAGCGACGACGAGCTGAGGCAAGTTAAGCCGGGCATTACAGCAGAACCCCGCTGTTACGTTCCCGGCTGCTGCGTTTTCCTGGCTGTTACGTTGTTTTGGGCCAGTTCCGGCATAGCTCCCATAGGATTCAATGCATTAGGGACCATACTGTTACGTCGCAGTGTGGGAATATTCCCGTGTGTTACGTTGCGAATCGACACTCCAAGCGGCCACTGCCGACGGCAATATTGACTTTTCACGTAGCTTGACTTGGCTTGACTGTATTAGCTGCACTATGGGCGACGCCCATTACGTTTGCGGCTTCCGCCAGCAAAATTATGGCACAGCTGTGCAGACTGTTTGTGACGGAATCGCGTACAGGGATTATGTTTCCATCGATGAGGCCGTTGTCACCTCCGAGGTTTTCTCTGTCGACGAAATCATAGCCGAGTGTGCCGATGCGTGCACTGAAAGCGCTAGCACTGAAATAAAATTGTGTGCTGATCACTACTTCTCTCATTTTTCCCTTTTTCCCGTTTCTCGGCTCTTACGTTTCCCTGCCCTTACGTTTATTTTCTACGGTCCCGTGAAAAACGTATCAGCGGGGTTCTACTGTATAAGATACATATGCAAGAACACTGCGGTACCGAGTGTGCAGGGATATTTTCAGTCAGCGTGCAGCGAAATCTCAGCGACATAATTCTAAGCTCGCTGTGCGAACATATCTAGCGTTAGTGAGGCCGCAGTCACTATAAAAGTGGTGCCAAATAAAAAAAATAGACAAACATGATATCGGGGCTATTCGCCACACCAGAGACTTCATTGGGCATCATTGCTTGCATGAACAAAGATGGCTACGATATCCAGTATGACAGAGGCATTCTTGCTTAGCGTCGCCTTAAGGTTTCCGAATTCTTGAAATGAGAGGTTGTGTCGAAGGCGGAAGAGCATGTCGTGCTGCTAAACTTATTTAAAGTGCCCTGAAAGATTTCAGTGACGAAACAACGCATTTCATTGCGCGGATCGTGCAGACATGCAGCCTCTTTGGCTAGCCACTTAAGATTTCCACTCTGCGTTTCGCATTGTTACGTTAGGTTTCTGTATATTGTTTAAAAGGTGTTTTTCAGTACAAAAGAGATGTCCTTGTTCTGGTTTGCTTGTTGCGGAAGGTTATTCCAAACGGCGACTCGATTGGCTATAAGTTTTCTATTACCGTATAGATTTTAAATGCCAAGCATTTCTTAACGAACTTGCGACTTTGAGCGCATCTATCTATCTATCTATCTATCTATCTATCTATCTATCTATCTATCTATCTATCTATCTATCTATCTATCTATCTATCTATCTATCTATCTATCTATCTATCTATCTATCTATCCACGACTTTGTGCAGTCCTGGTCGTTCCGTTAATGGGATGTTTACGAAAATTGGTCTGCCACATGACTGCATGACGAACATAAATGATACGTCATAGCACAAAAACCATGACATCCATGTCATGAACGACATGATTTGCGTGCCACGGTCTTGGTGCTCTCCTGGCGGTTTCGTTAATGGTATACATACGAAAATTAGTATGACACAACATGAGTGCATGATGAACACAAATGGCACGTCATAACACAAAAAACATGACATTCATGTCATGAACGGCATGATTTACGTGCCACGGTCTTGGTGCTCTTGTGGCCGCTTCGTTAACTTGATATATACCGAAATTTGTACGACGAGATAACAATGTATATGGGTGACATGTTCTGAGAACATGAAAATCGGGACATGCATGTCATGAGCGGCATGATTTACATGGCACGCGTTTTATTAATGGAATGTTTACCAAAAACGTTATGGCACAACGCGACTGCAACACGAACGTAAATGACAGGTCATAAGTTTAGCATCATGACATGAGTGTCATTAGCGGCATGGTTTACATGCCACAGTATTGGTGCTCTTGCGGCCGTTTCGTTAACTTCATATGTACCAAAATCGGTATAGCGAGACAACAATGCAGATGCATTTTACGTTCCTGATGAGTGCTTCTCATTTCCTGGATTCCCACTGCTCGTGAGATCTGCCATTTTTTTTTGTTTGCTGAGCGAGATAGTGTCCTTTTACTTTGTTGCGGCTTTCGCAACTAGAACATTAAAAATGTGATGACCAAATTGGATAGCTGGTATTAATGCATTTGAAGATTTGCAGGTGTGTGTAAGTTTATTAACATTTCTTTTTTTCCCCAATGTGTTATTGCTATGCTCTCTAGACACGTAGTATGGGAAAATAGGTTTCTTCAAATGTCCTACTGTCAGTAAATTATTTTCTAATGTACATGCATTGCTCTGATATTTGATATGCTCTGTTGCTACGCTACCTGGGACATTTCTGTCCTTTTTTGTTTGCCCATTCGTATGATAGGCTGCGAAGCTCTGTTAGTTTTCCAAGTCTTATAATTTTAGAAAATATTTGTGTTGGTATAGCTTTATTTATTACTTTTGAATGAATGCCAAGTAGCCTTAGGCTAGGAATTCAGATCTTTCAAAACAATATTTTTGTAGGTTACTGTATGTAAATAAATCCAATGCAGTTCAATCCAATTTTCTGCTTCTTCAAGGTGCGCCCAGCAACATTTTTTGAACGGAGGCGGAACACGGTGCTGATCACTATTGCAGGCTCATGCGAACATGTTCCACACGCGAATTCCAGTGCCACAAGGAAACATGTAACGAGGGAATTTTATGCGAACGTGTGCCACCAAGGAACATGCACACACTCCAGGGAATACGTAATTTTGGTTTCAAAGAGAGATGCGTATCGGGCGCTCTTCTTTCAACACATTATGTCCCATATGGCCCCGGCAATGTCACTCGAGACAGAAGTAGCGATGATACTTTGCTACTCTTCATTTGTTCATTTTGAGTTCAATATATAAAGGAAAGTGCGTTATGTTTCATAAAGAGCAACAAAAATCCAAGGGGCTTAATCAGTGCCACAGGTGACGTCATATGTTGGAAGAAAAGCGGGCGCTATACGTTTGCGTTTTAAACCAAAATACGTATCCCCTGGTGCTTTCAGTGCTATAATATTTGACTCGCATTTCACAGGTATACTTCACGACAGATCGACACCGTCTTCTGGCTCTATGGTCAAAAAATATTTCAGGGCATTCGTAGCAAGCCGCAATGTTTCTTGCTTTTTGCCATAATTTTCTTTCATCTTTCCTTCGCTTACTTTTACGTTGCCTCTGTGGTCTGGGACACATGGACTAAGTTAACTGCTTTTGCTGCACTGCCGCAGCACTTGAATGTGAAAGACTGACGCACACTTGGCGATGCATTAAGTCACATATCTCTGCAACATATATCTTGGGGCAAGACGTTACCAAGACTTAATGAGAAAGTACACGTGTTGCTATATGAACCGACACCCTCAACAACATATGAAAAAAAAAAAACTGTTGGAAGGCGCTTAAGGTTCGCCTTTAATAATGAACCCTATTTCACCATTGGACCTCGTTCGCATAGCCTCCTTGTAGCATAATTAAAATTTGCCGCATATTGAAATTACACTCCGAGCTATTATGCGTGTAGGCATTCAAGCTGCGAGTTTTCTAACGTATTCGAATTTCATAAATCGAATTCGCTCATCAACTTACTCTCGCATCGCGGAAGGCTTGCGTGTTCGTGTGGTTCCGGGAAACACGGCGGTAGGCTGCGATCATTAATTCCGCAGCGGACGCCTATGCTTAAACTTAAACCGACGGCAAGACCAGATTTTCTGAGACACGAGCTTGTAAGCGCCATCGCGCTAAAACTAACTCCTCTTTAATCCATTAGCAAATGTGCAGCAGGCCTTCGCTCCATGCAGCGTTATGCTTGGCGTATACTCGCATATTTTTGGCTGTGGTAGGAGTGTGTGCGCTGACGCGTAATTCGGCTAACCTTCGTTACTAAATAAATAAATGGCATTTAGGTAATTAACAATTAAGCCGTGATCGCTTTGGGCATGAAAATTACGTTTTGAGAACGCCTGACCATGCTCTGGCGTGCGAATGCCCTTCCCGTGGCCACGCGACATTTTCTTTTGTATAATTCATGGCGACGCTGGGTTTTCGAGAATGTCAAGTGATAATTGCTTAACTTTAATTAGTAAGCATATGAAGGGAAGTAAATAGGATCGATCACGAGTAGAGCATACCGTATAGAGAATTGACATTGAGAATCAGGCCTTTGCGCATACTCCAGCCTCTGATAGGCGGGCACATGCAACACACGCTTTTACATCGAGCGAAGGCCTGCTGCACATTTGCTAATGCATTGAATAGGCTTACGTAACCTCCCATGCGGCTGAAAATGTCGATCTAAATTCGGACACGTGTACTGCTACTGCTGAGGGTCAGTAATTCTTGCAAACACCTTGCTACGAAATTTATAGGGGGAAGGTATGACCTAATGATTATCCTATGATTATATTACCCATCCCCGCCCCCAACTCCTGGAATGTCTTTTGACACATCTGGGCCCGTATTCACAAAAACAACTTACCAGAAAAATGTTTGTAAGAGAAAATTTCAGCCAATCCTGATGCTGGAAGCCCGCCATTGCAGAAGCCCGCTGGCCACTAGCAAAAGGCACTTACGAAAGAGAAGTTTTGTGAATTCGGCCCCTGGTACTGAATAAATAGTAAATAATGCGTAGCTTAGTACACTACCAAATGTCCAGCGGACTTTATCCATGTGTTGTTGCAGAGGTATAACACAAGCGATTAATTTTTCGGATGAGAAACACCAGCTCATATGCTTTACATGAATTTCACTGCCTCCTTGATCGCTGATATCAGCCTGAATAATATTTTTGTATTTTCCAATGTGTTCTACATGGTCAAATTGTCTATAATGTCTACTACATTTATGGCTGATCTGCTTTCTCTAAAGCCACTCGCGGTTCGTAAAAGCAAATGAATTTTGATTCAAATCACTTACCTGGCCGTTATGGGATGCATCGGGGGTCCATTGTTGAGCCCCTCCACTTCTCAGTCGAATAAATGACTGACCGGTCAACATTTATTTATGCAGAATAGCTAGGTGCGCTAGTTGGTATAGCATCTTGAAATAAACTTAGAGCGTAGAAAGCAACGCAGGGCTGAAGGATGCCGTGCGTTTTCCCCTCAGTCCAGCGTTGTTTTCTGAACTTTAATATTTACTGCGATATTATTCCTGGTAATGATGTCTCTAGTCTTCAGTCCGACATAAACGAGGTTTTGGATTGGTGTGATATCCCGAACATGAAACTATATATATTAATAACTTTAAGCAAGTGCATGTTTATTATAATTCAAGTATAGCTTCCACTTACGACATTAACAATGTTGTTTTAGAGACTCTTTTATAAGTACTAGCTGGAACCTAATGAGCCAACAAACAATGCGGCCACACAAAGAATACGGGCAATTATGTGTAGTTTGTAGCCATTGCGTAATAAATATGAGATAAATGGAAAGCAGTTAAGTGGACGAAATAACACAGCAGCCGTCGGTGGGGACCGAACCCATAACCTTCAGATAATGATTCCGATGCTCTATTAACTGAATTGCGGCGGCGGTCATTCTCCCGTCCACTTTAATACATATTACTATGCATTAATGCTAGGAGGTTTAATTAGCGCTGCTCGTAGCCACGGCGGCGAGTGCGGAACAACACTCTTTTTTGTCAGAAGGCGCTACGTAGAACGTGAACTTAGGACGAGATGCCTGCTGACCAATAAACCCTCGCATGCTACTCATGACACCAAGCCAGCAAGAACGAGATCCACGCTATGAAATAACGAACGGAAATAAATCTCTCAAATGAACAGAAATGCACATTAAAGTGGACGGCAGAAAGACTGGACACGTTAGAGCATTGGACACGTTATCCGAAGCTTGTGGCTTCGGTAACCACCGACGGCTCGTGTTCCTTTTTTTTTTTCGTCCGCTTTAATTCCTTTCCGTTTATCTTACATTTGCTACACTACAGCTAAAAACTACACACAATTTTCCCTATGATTTCCATGGCCCCGTTGTCTATTGCTTCATTATGCTGTGTCAAACAAATAAACGAACTCTTGAACCATTCCCTTTCGTTTAGTACTAGGTGGGTATCATATACGCTCCTGTCTTGGGAAGCCCGCATTGAATATATTACAAATACGCCAACCACGTGCTTGAATATCTTTGCAGAAATTTTCCTCGCTCATCAAGCACTTTAGAATTACTGCTTTATAGAACACCGGTACGCCCAAAATAGAACGTGCACCTCTCTGGAGTCCTCGCACTGACTCACTCGTTTCCGATATGGAAGCTGTGCAGAACCGGCCGTGTCGTCTTGTGCTTTCCAGCTATCGCCGAACAACTATTTTAATAGCCATGAAATTAATTTTGTCGCTTCCTCTGCTCTCTTACAGCAGGTCAGTAGCTTCACTATGCCGTTTACGTAAAATTTGCCCCAGCAGTTATCAGAAGGATATATCAGAAGCACTCATCGATCACCCCCATCAAGTTGGGATCCGTCTCGCCACGCAAAATGCTTCCATGACTATTTTATACCCATGACGTTGCTCATATACCGATAATCACCAACGCCAATACAACCCAACCCAACACTACCCAACGCCAGTGCCTACCTAATCCACTGTTACGTCGTACCATGACCTACTATTCCGTCGCCACGGTGATGTCGACGTTCCCGGTTTTCCCGCGTTAAGCATGTCCCTGAGTGGGGACTCATACGATTTCCACAAAGACCTTGATCCTGCTCGTAGCACCTGGCTGAATGCCAAACAATTCGTCATAGGAAATTTGCTCGCTGACTGCTTCGTATGACACCGATTCCGGCAGTGTGTGGGATCTGCCGGATATTTTTGCCTTTTTCCTTTTGTTGTTGCTGTTTATACTTGTACGATTACATTGTATGTATCTCCACTCCCCTCTGTAATGTCCCCGTGCCCTGAGTGTACAATCAATAAATGAAATCAAATGGCTGTTAGTACCTTGCTGCATGATGTAACACTGGGTTATGCCATGGAAAAGTACACCTTGCTCCATGCAAGTCCGGGCGAACACGAAATAAGTAAGACAGTTGCACTCAATTGCGGAAATGTATTGTAGCTTTGCGGACTTCGGAACCTTCATTATGGAGATGCACCGTAGCCTTACCACAGCTTGTCGTAGCTTCAAGATCTCATCCTAAATTGTCACCTGTCTCGTTCCTCAGGGTCACTTGTCCTCTGGACAAGCAGCGGGCTCTTCCCCGAGCAGACGGTGAACGATGACGTCCCTCGCTCCTGACATCAAGGAGCCTCGGCAAGTGGCGGACGGTGTGATCAGTAACGCCAGTAAAGTGCGCAAGGATGGCGGCTTGGCGTGGCTCGTGTGTCTAGCATCGTTCTGGGTGCACGGTGCTGTGTTTGGTATTATTAACTGCTTCGGCGTCCTCTACCCTGTCATACACGACCTTGCACCTGACAAGGAGCAGGCCTCTTTCCACGCGTGTAAGTATTGCCCATTTTTTTTTCTTTGCGAGAAAATGGCTGAAGCAAAGCGCCTATTACACTCCCGTGTTCACACATCCTCTCAATGTACACTTACAACATACAGCGCGTGTGTTTAAGAATCTACAAATACAGATTTTTTTTCCCCGCCTCCAGTTGTCGCTTAACCGACGTTTCATGCGCGGCAGTGTGTGTAATCATAGGAGAACGCCCACTTATTAGCAGGAAAGATGGGCTTTTCTGGACGGTCCGCCGATACAGCTAGTTATGATGATATTAGAACTGAACAAGTTTTACTCATTTACCCAGAACATCTGTGTCGGTCCGGGATATTTTCACAAGGGTCTTGTGTCACATGATATCCTTCATTTGAATGTGTTGTTCCATGACGGGTTCTTGTGAGCAATCGTATTGCATGGTCGAAATATACACTGTTTTCCTCCTTTTCTTTTTAATGTTTGTCGACTTGTACATCCCACCGAATGTAACGCCACCTTGATAATTCCACCAATGCTGTAGCAGCATTTAGCAATAAAGACAAATACGCAAACAATGCGTACTCATTACGGCAAACGCGGAACGAGCAAAAGTGTTGCGTCGTCTAAAAGCGATGGCTTGGTGTCCTTCCCAAAAGTTCCCAAAAAGAACACTACATTATGTCTTGATCTAAGCCTGGTCAGTTTCCGACGCGTTACGTCCAAACTGATGTCTATAGAAGTCGCACTCAAAACGCTCTTAAGAAAAGCATCAGCACCTTAGTAACTGGAAACCGAGCACATTTAGTGGGTCTCGAAACACGTGCGCGCTTACTCGATTCAGCCTCTTTAACTGCTCTGCATTGACACGGTAGGAGCGCCTACTTATTCACTCTGCAGGCGCCCGTCCCGACCCTGAAATGCAGCGAAACGCGCCACTGGCCTATCGTCGTCAGGGTCCGCGCGTGTGCGACGGGTGGCGGCTCCTCTACCATGTAATCCTCGCCAGCGGAGTACAGCGCGTCCTTCGACATGTAATTTGGATGCGAGTATTCGATGAGAGCCACGTCGCAATGCTCTTTTCTCACTTCATATTTGGATACCTTCAATTATCCTTATTAGAAGCATATTCTTCTTGTATTTTGGGGCAAACCTTGATTACATCTCACAGCTGAAATAAATGCGACATGTGCTGCGTGAACGCAATGCTATACCAAAGCGACCTCTTCGTTAAACGGCAACTCTGGTGACATTTCAGTGTCCACTAATTTCAGTGAAATTTCCAATGCATACTTTCCTCGATAGTGTAATAATATATGCCACGGCAGGGGGCTGGAAATAATTCAGTTTTGCTGAAAATGAATTTAAGAATTGTTAACCTGCTCCTACGCGGCTTAACCTCTGTTTTGGGAGTCATTATCTTCAACGCTACATATCCGAGCAGGCACACTGTCAAAAGCAACATGGTGATACAGCGCTAAAATTGTCGATATCAAGTTCAGAAGAGGTGCTATAACTTCATACATCATAGGACAACGTCGCCACTTTCTATTTTCTGGAAGCAGCTCCATATTTGTAATGCCGGGACGGCTGTGATGTCGCCGCATATACTGCACGATGCGTCTAGCCGTTTCGGTTTCATTTCGAACGCATCATTCATTTTGTTATTGAAAATTATTGGTCAGTCTGTGACCGAGCTGAACCACCCTGTTTACTACAGGGCTGTGAGCCCCATTGGAAAACAGCGACAGCAGAATACGGTGAAAAAGCCGTTGGAGTTTCCCTTTAAGTAATAATGGATTACGTTGTTCTTTAGTAACAAACAAATTAATTTGGACTATGGTGCATGGGGACCCGATACCGACGTACGGACAATATCTCCCCTTGTTTGGTTTGGCCTTACTGGCTATGAAGAATGTGTGCGATCTCGGACAAAATTTTCTTTCGAGAGAGTATAAGGGATTGAAAAAATACACTTTTCGCTGTCTCAACTACGGGCCATATAAAGTGATTACATACAGCTCATTGAAGTTAAGAAACGGTAATATATTGTCACGAAGGTGATCAACAAGGCTCAGCAAAAGTAGCACGTCCTGCTTTAATGATGGCGTCCACCTCGATCAGAACGCTCGCACAACTGCGCTCTTCTTCATCCTCGGACTGTAGGAGGGGTGCCCGTAGTGGGTAGCTCGCTGCCGGCAAGAAGTAATCGTAGTGGGCACATCCCCTCGCGTCATTACTCCCCGCTTGAAAAGCGACCGTCCCTGTCGCCGACTGGCGTGAGGCAGCAGCAAAAGATGTGGGCGCGATGAAAGCAGCTGGAGGACCGCCTAATCACGGGCATAGTACGGCTTCATCCGTACAACGTGAACGATCTCCGGTCGCGGCCGACGTCGGCTCGAGCTGGTATTTGTAGTCTGAGGGACAACCTCATAGGTCACGTCGCTTAGGCGTCGTTATCGTGTACGGACCAAAGTACCGTCGCAATAACTTTTCCGAGAGCCCCGGTTGACGGACTGGTGTCCACACCCAGACGCAGGCGCCTGGTTCATACTGGATGTTCCTGTGGCCACTGTTGTATCGCTGCGCGTCGGCACTCTCCTTGCTGCGGATTCGGGTGCGAGCAAGCTGGCGAGCTTCTTCTGCTTTCTGGATAATGTCGTCAGCATTGTCGCTTCTTGGAGTTCCAGTGTCGACAGGTAGCATGGAGTCCAATGGGGTCATAACGCAGCGTCCGTAAACGAGTTCAAATGGCGTGAATCTGGTGGTTTCCTGCACAGCGGTGTTATATGCGAACGTGACGAATGGTAGAATCTGGTCCCACGACTTGTGTTCTAGGTCAACGTACATCGAGAGCATATCGGCTATGGTTTCGTTGAGGCGCTCTGTTAGGCCGTTCGTTTGTGGGTGATAGGCCGTAGTTTTGCGATGATCAGTATAAGTCAGCATGACAATCTCCTGCAATAGGTCAGCAGTAAATGCCGTTCCTCTATCGGTTATTAAAACGGAAGGGGCCCCATGACGAAGGACGATTTCATGGATAAAAAATGTGGCAACTTCTGCAGCGGTTGCCCGCGGTATCGCTTTTGTTTCTGCATGCCGTGTCAGGTAGCCCGTCGCAACAACTATCCATTTGTTCCCTGCTGACGAAGTGGGGAACGGTCCCAAAAGGTCCATTCCCAGCTGCTGAAACGGCGCTGCGGGAGGGTCCAGGGGCTGCAGAAGGCTTTACAGGTGGGACCTTGCGTCGCTGACAGTCGCGGCAGCTGCGCACGTACCGTTGTACAGACGAGTATAGGTGGGGCCAGTAATATTTCTGTCGTATGCGGGCTAACGTCCTGGCGAAGCCCAAGTGTCCCGCGCATGGGTCATCGTGGCATGCCTGCAACACTTCTTGGCGCAGTGAAGCTGGGACCACAAGGAGGAACGTTTCTTGGCTGTTGTCGAAATTCTTCTTATATAGGACAATATTAAGCCCAGTGTGGCACTGGAACGTGCTCTATTGGTTCTGTGAAGCTGCAAGCTATTTACTCCATTTCTTGCGTTCCTGTTTACAAACGCACGTCCGAGTAGTGGCCATCTTGTGAGCTTTAGTTCGTGCACCATTTGTAGCATGCACCTTGTTTGTATAGTGCCTATCCAAGCTTCACTTGACTTCGCGATACATGGCTGCCACGTGGATGAGCGACGCTACATATGGATCGCGGCCACCGACACCAAGGCGTTAGTGAGCTGTCATGATTTTCAGGAGATTTACATAATGTCCACCGAAATGACCATCGATTTGGTCTCAATATTCTGCACTTATAGCAGTATTGATACGGGTTTTAGATATTTTATTACTAGTACTCTCAATAAAAGCACCGATGTCGAGGAGGCTAAAAAGAGTATCGGTGCGTGTCGGAACGGAATCGACATATTTCTTAAACGGAAGCCATGAAAGACGACTTTAGGTTTCTGTCTCGAGTGTGTCATAATGATGTGCCAACTCACTCGAACGTAGGTCTAAGTTATCTGTGGGAAGCAATTTCCGATGGAGTCGCAGCATCTCCGTTGGCTGCTGTCAGTTGCACGTGTTGCTAACAACAAACGATGATTTCATTGTCGCTCAGCGACCCTGACAGCGATCGGGGCGATATTTCGGCGACTGCGTTTACACATCATCGTGTTGTCTATTTCTATGGGGCTGGCTTGCAGACGCTGGGCGGCGAATGCTTGAAAATCAAGTTAAATATTTTATACGTATTTCCAGGCTCCGGTGTTTGGAGAGCGTTGACAATGCGGGGCAAGAAAACAACAACAACAAAAAAATGTCCCTTTTGCGACGCCTCACAATTTTGTCGGCACTCAGTACTACTTTAACATGTCTTTCTCCTTTATGTCACAGCCCTAGTCGGTTCACTATGCGTGGGTACGACGTTCGCCATGTCTCCAGTGGCGAGCCTGCTGGCGGACAAGTTCGGAGCTCGCGTCACCGTGATTTGTGGTGGCCTCATAGGATCCATAGGACTCCTTCTAAGCTCGTGGGCATTCAAGGTCAGTTATATGTTGTACGCTGTGGAGTAATGTGTCATGTACATTGTTGTAATATCGTTGTGGGTATGCCGCACTCTCATCGGAGACGCACTGCCTGTTCGTGTACTTCCATTTCCCGCAACGTTACAACAGCCTCGCCTGAATAAAGGAATTACGAATTGCTTCCGTAACCATTTCTTTCTCATGACTATTAGTTGTTCCTTTCCAATAGAAAGTATCAAATGCATTCCAATGAAACATATTATTCCGAAATGAAAGGTATGTCATTTATGCCGAGTACAAAAATATGTCATTTATGCCGATTACAGCGAAATTGCATGCGATAAAGATCACAAATTTGGAGCGAGAGCACCTATTATACTCTATTCTACATAATTTATGTGCTAGTACTGCATTATTTGCGCAGTGCCAGAAAAGGTCTTCAAGCTGTCGGCGCGTGAACGATTCTGTTTCAGCGTCGAAATTTAAACTAAACAGGCAGCAGAGCATTCCCATGCTCATAACGCGCGTGCAGATATTGTTTTGATTTAAGTTGCACATTGTGCTTATATTGTATGGATGTTTCAATTTCGACATTCAAATTTCGAAACGGACAGTTAATATTCTGCCTTTTATTCAAAAAGTGAAACGTGATGTCTGTAGCGAGAGTAATGCGAGAATGAGGGTATGTCCGAATATTGAATAGACACATTTAGTAATGGAAATTAATGGATGCCTTGCTACTGACGAATTCCGAGCGATAAGAGGAAGTGAGTACTACAGCACCGCCGCATTTCTTAGATGGGTACAAAAAAAAAAGAACAGGTGTCATAGCAATAATATCATAATGCTATATAATGCTTTGCACTGAGAAACTGCTGCTAAAGTCTGTGTTGTTACGCTTTCATGTATGTTTTCATACTTCACTAAAATTACTCGTTGCATATATTGAAACACACCTCACACACCACGAAAAGACGTATGAAACATTGATTTATCAAGCACCATGACTTCCGACTCCGCTACTCTACATCTTCAGCGTCGTCGTCTTCCATCTCGCTATGTCCCGAGGCCATGTCCCACGGGCAGTCACTTTATTTCGTTACAATATGCAGGCAAATTGACAAACGTTTTCTTGAACGATCAACTTCTTCACCTTCGACGCCCAGTTGCCCTGATCAGTTATAAAATCTTTTGCACAATCCTTTGAGCAAATATAACGCGTATAGATTTTTCAAATAAAAAAAAACATATGCAGCTCGCATTAGAGGTGAAAGTCTCGACTGAGAGCGGAGCTTGGGGCCGGCGTAGCTCCTTCGGGCTTCTACTATCTCAACAGTCACGTGATTTGTCACATGACTAGCTATTGCGTGCTTTCAGCGGGAACATGTGACGTGTCTAGCTTTCACGTCATGTTACGCGATTTGGGTCTACTGTCTACGTTCATATTACCTTGGCGGCAATGACCAGTTGTGACGTCCTTCTCCTCCTCCTTTCCCTCGTCGCCTTCCCGTCACTCCCCCAACCCTCACCTCCCCTTCCCACCAGGTGCTATACTATACATTACACACCTACGCAATGCCTCCCCTCTCACCTCCTTCTCACACTCACTTTCCTTTCCCACCCCTTGCTATACTACACCCTAAAAGGCCAAGCTGTGGTTACCTCTGCTGCCTCTGTCCCTCATTTCTCTTTCCCATCCTTTTGTTATACACTACCAACCTATATTATGCAATGAAATGCATCCGCCTTTATGCAGTAGTGGGCTTAGGTCATGATGTGCAAGAGAAGAAGGAAGTGCTCCCGCAAATGCCATGCATTTCATGGAAGTTCAAGCGCACGTTGTTCATGATGATGATTATTCTTGTCCAGGCCGAACTGAGTACGCTCGGCACAAAGTGCTCCGGTGTTAAAAACAATAAAGTATATGCGTGGGACACCGAGCCCTGCCCTCTGTTTAGACCTAATATTGGGTCATCCCACTGTGCTAAGCCTCGCGTGATAGAGACCTTCTGTATGCAGGTGCCATACTTGTGGATCACATATGGTGGCCTGCTGGGAGTCGGCTCTACAATGGCGTACGCGCCATCTCTGGCAGTGCTGGCGCACTACTTCAACCGCAGGTTGGGCTTAGCCAACGGCATCGCCACGGCCGGAAGCTCTGCGTTCACTGCGCTTCTTCCAATCCCACTTGCGGCCATGTTGGATGCGATTGGACTGCAGAACACGTTCAGGGTAAACGAATTTGTGCACTATCCAGTCTTTGCACAGTGAACGCAGTCATGTTTACATAGCAGTAAGCCGTTCACGTTAGGCTTTGTTATTCAATGGTTGAGGCTGTGCGAACTGCATGGACAACGCGAAGAATTGGGTATGTTCTAAACATTCAGCAAATATAGCATTGGTCGGCGTTATTCGTATTATACACGGAGACACACGAGACTTAGGCGTAAGGAAGGAAACCATGTGCAAACTAAATTCCACTGGGAAACAGTAATTCGTTGCTTAATACTGGTGCGCTCAGCCTTCAGGTACGAACATGTTGGGTTTTTTTTTCTTTAGTTATTATCATTGTAACTTCATTATGTTTCTATTCTTCGCAGCGAGTCTCCTACACAAAGAGTCCCAACGATTGCTGCAGCGCAGTTATAACCGACCTTAACATACTTTGCTTCCGTTAATTCCCCTGCGTCTTTCGTATGAACGACCTTTAAAGGGCAACTCTGGCGATTTTTCTGTGTCCACTGATCTCAATAAAAATTTCACTATGTATCCTCCTCGCTACTGTAATCATATAGGCCAAGTCAGGCGGCTGTAAGTCATTTAGTCTTCCTGTCACGGAATTTTAAAATCTTGAGCGGATGCCCACGCGGGCCAGCCTGTGTTTCTGACGTCACTACCTTAAACGCTGCCTACCCGAGCAGCGGGCCGCCCAAAGCAAAACGATGATACTTCAGCGCTCGAATTGTCGCTGTCAAGTTCCGAAACGCTGGCATAACTCAATACATCGTCGAATGACCTCGCCATTGGCGTTTTTCTGGCACCAGCTCCATATTTCTGATGGCAGGGACGCTGTGACGTCAGCATATACGCTCAACGCAGCATCTACCCGTGTCGGTTTCGGTTTGAAGACGCTTTTCGTTTGGTTATTTAAAATTATTAGTGCGTTTCTGGGCAAACTGGACCACCCTGGCCGTTACAGGTCGTCAGTACCATTGGAAAACACTGATATCATAACATGGTGAAAAAAACCGCAGGAGCCGCCCTTGAAACGACTTTGACCTCAGAGACCAGCGAGGGCTTTCGTTCTAGCCTTCATTCCCTGCTGTTGATTTGACCACATCCATTGTCAGTCAGATCATGTTAATAAAAAAAGTTAATGCCGGTAGTTAGAACCATCGCGGTGTTACAGTGGTTGCGGTGCTTCGCTGCTGACCCGAAAGACGCAGGTTCGATAATATCCACAGATCTAGCATTTTCGGTTGAGGTGAAAATGCTGGAGGCCTGTGTATTGTGGGTTTTCAGTGCCCGTTAAAGGACCCGAATGGGCAAAATCTGTGGAGTCCTTCGCAATGAGGTGCCTCATAATGAAATCGTGGTTTTGGTACGCAAAACACCGGACATTATTACGATTACACTGTATAGGAATGGGCGTCTCGCATAATGAGAACTGGTTTTGGGACGTTAAACCCCACAAAATCAATGTATTGAATGGTCCGAAGCCTGCGAGTCGGCATTTACGTCTCTTAAGCGACATCTCACTTCACCCCCCGTGCTTCGCCACTTCGACGAGAGAGCGTCCACCGTTCTTCACACTGACGCAAGCGCACCTCCACCACTTTGGAAGACCGAGGAAGACCGGACCAGACAACGCCAGCAGACACGTTTATTCTGCAGGCACTACCAGCATCAAAGCACGAAGAAGAAGAGGAACAGGGATGATGATGGTTATGTACAGATGAGAACGATGAAGTACGTTAAAAGTGCTCACAGTATTAACAATGGGCACTTCCACAATATCAGTCGGAGAGTAGAGTGGCACGTGAAGTATTCTTTCATACATTGGAAGCCATTTTCCTCGCCGGTATTTGAAGTGGGGGGCAGAAAGCGATGTCAACACCTCCGGTTAAAGGGATTGAAAAGAAGCCGATCGAGAAGCCGGAAGTGCCATTATCACCTCGACGGCTGGCGTCATTGCATTTAGAATAATTGTAGTGACACAGAAGGCTGCAATCACCGCGAGCTATCAATTCTAACGGAATCGGGATCCAACTTCGCGCTTTGCTGTTGTCAATGAACCACACTTGCGGGGCTTCCAGCGTCGGAGAAATAGCCGGAGCCCATGTGAGCCGGCGCGTATGGATATACGAAGTCAAAGTGATCACTATAATTAGGATGTCTGCCTACTTGCTTTTAAAGGGACTGACAATCGATTTTTCAGGACCTTGTTTTTTACCACGCAAGAAAAGCTGACCCTAATTTTCACAACTGCAGCGGTCGCTTTCGAAAACGCGTGGATGCTCTTCAAGCAGAAATTCTGTGTCTGATAAGCCATTAAAGAAACAAACGGTAGATTCCCATCCCTACTAATGTTGACAGGGGATCGCGATGTCGATAGCCCTTCTCGCATACAACCGTCACTCTGCATTCGCGGGAGCGAGTGCAGCTATAATTAAAAACCTGCAATTTGAACTTTCCAACGAACTTTGAAAATAAAGCACATGGCGCAATCAGTTTACGTTGCCCCGACTGTTCTAGTACTCCTACCATGTTTTGCTTCCAACTATGCGAGGTTACAAAGGATCGCTCTTGCGACATTGCGTGGAGAAAGAACACACACACACACACACACACACACACACACACACACACACACACACACACACACACACACACACACACACACACACACACACACACACACACACACACACACACACTTAATCAGAAAAGGAGGGTTCGTTTGAGCCAATACGCTACTCAATCATTCCATGATCTCAACTGAAGTTCTGAGTTTTCCGTCCCTTTAACCCATGCGTGGATTTCACAAAACGGTAGGCATGTGCAACAGAAGTGATATACGGCAATTCAAATCTCACAAAAGGGCGCAGAAAACAAACGTATACCTTAATAGACTGGTAGGCATGCCGTTGCGTGCTCTACAGGGGGTCATGCATGCTGCAGTGACCGACGACTATGGTCAATAAAAAAGAAGCAAGCACAACATAAGCAATGGCATTGACAATTATATGAGCATAACTGGGGACTCGTATCCGTCATTGTTCTGCAACTTGTACATGCATGTGGCGTTTCGAAAGATTTCAGCTCCTCAGCTAAATACAGAGTTCTGCCTATACCGAAACTAATTTGTTGTTTTTAAGCGTTTATGAGTTGATCTTCGATTGGTAATGCAGATACTGAAGTGTAAATCATGAATGCTCTGTATTTACTATACGCAAATGTAATTATTGTAATGTTATTGAAGTTGTTTTATTATGTGGAGTTTAACGCCCCAAAACCAGCTCTGATTATGAGAGACGCCGTAGTGGAGGGCTCCGGAAATTTCGGCCACCTGGGGTTCTTTAACGTGCACTAACATCGCACAGAAATCGGGCCTCAACATTTCGCCTCCATCAAAAATGCAGCCGCCGCGGCCGGGATTCGATCCGGCGACCTTCGGATCTGTAGCCGAGTGCCATAACCACTAGACCACCGTGGCGGGGCTGTTATTGAAGTTAATGCTACCCTGGTGTCGCCCTGCAGTCGTGTACAAACCACAAAAATCGCAGTACACAAGCATGCAACCACGGTGCAGTGCTATGTGATTGCGTTCCATCCAACCTCGGTGACATTAGCCTCGAGTTTTGTTGATTAATAGTCCCCCGTTCGAGAACGAATGAAATGACGTGGTTACCATGCTATCGGACTGGGTGTGACACCAAGCACATTACCGTGCTGAATTTTTTTTCTCTCTAGGGAACTTAACGTAAAACTACACAAGACGCACGCGCCTGGCCAGCCCAAACATCACACAAAAATTGTGCCTCGTTCAAAAAAAAAAAAAAAGGAGCAACAAAATAGAGGGCGCTTAAGCTTCGCCTGTAAGAGTGGAGCGCGAGAACGCGAGCGCCTTCTGGATAATGTTTACGAAAGTTACCCACGCGGGCGAGCGCTTCCTCTACGTAGTTGATGCTGCCCGGATGCGACGCCGTCGGTAGGGTAGAAAGGCCGGTAAAGGGGGTTTTGTTTGATTTTCCTCGTAACAAAACTGCGGGATATAATAATTTCAGGAAATATCGAAGTGAATGAGTTCGGACTCGATTTAAGGATAGACTGGAGTAGCCGTTATTTTGAAACGTGGGTATGTTTTAATGCGTAATGAAAATTGCGAAATCATCATTGCACTGAAATAAGCGCGAACTAGTAGGGAATATATGAAAGCTTATGCAATGGAGCAGGCTACTTCACTCTGGGAGCGTGATGGTTACTCGCAAAGCATGAGCAGCCAGGTTACTCGTGCTCTGCGAAGAGTCCTGTGGATGCTCAAGATCTACTTATTAGTTTCTCGCGATTAATGTTAAAGCAATGAATAAAATGTCGGGAAAGTTTATTCACATTGATTGTAGGAGCAGCTCTTCTATATCCGAGAAATCTTCATAACTAATCGAAATTTGATTCGGTTCGATTTGTACTCAGTAAGTTCTTAGAGATCAGTGTTCGAACAGGCCTAGCCTTAAGTTCCAGAATAAGTCATACTTTTCGAACGTAGATTTCCGGAGCAACATGTTTCTAAGACTTAATGAACTTCAGTGAGCAAGCTACAAGAGCTCCTATACAACTGCTCTCCACTATACTGCGCTGTTGGCCCAACTGTCGACATTCTCAAAACTGCACCCTTGAAGCGCAGTGTCCACATACGTGGATGCAACTTGTTTTTAGCGGCTCAGTCCGCAAGCGGGCTCAAAATATTAAGAAGCAGTGATCTTTGGATGGACTGTGCCCTCGGCTTAGTCAGTACACATGCATCTTGCTTAAGCGTGCGATGTATTCCTGCGGAGAATTAGTTTTCTGAACGCATTATGATATGTGATGAGGGGGTGGCATGTGTCAGCCCTATAACGTCAAAAAACATAATTTTTGAAAACTCCTAATGAGCATGATGAATAACAAATTGGGCACATGCTTCAAGTCTGAATTCTGATTCTTCTTATGATAAAATACCGGATGACTGACTTCATAATAAATTTATATTGAAGTACATTCTAATAACAATTTATTGCATAACGAAAATGCTCATATATAACTGCAATTTGATTCTTGCAATTGCACACGAACAGCCAGGGAATTATTTGTGAATATTTGACGCATTTAGCCACTACATAGGAATTCCCGCCTAAAGGGGACATGGGAGAGCTCGTGTCTCTTGAACGACTCGGCCTGGTAACTTGGAGACTATGTTTGGCAAAGAGACTATGTTTGGCTGAAGCAAGAAATCGTGGGAACGAATCGTTGCCACTGCGGCCGCATTCCGAAGGGTGGTACCCGGGTACTTAGATTTAGGTGCACGTTAGAGGGACATTAAAGAAAAAAAAAGCAATTTTTCTCGTATTAGTAGGATAGGTTTGCACAATACCTAAAGCACGAACTGTGAGAGGAAAAGACCCTTGGTAAGCTAGGCAACGCGCAAAAAGAGTGGCGAAGCCGCCTTGAAGCTCCAGCACTAAAACGCGTGACGTCGCAGCTATATTATCGTGCCTGCTATGGCCTACATCACTGTTTATCGATAAGATAGCCCTAGTTTGTGTTCCAAGGAAAGCAGAGACTGAACGTGGGGGGGGGGGGGGGGGGGTTTAGAACATTTGAGGGGGCGAATTTGGTGAGAATATGAAAAAAAGTGAAATCGGCCTGCTGACCTCATTAGGTTACGAAGTTCCGGCGCGAATTTGAAAAATAAAGCTGACGCACGGTGGAACGCAGCTCTACGCAGTCTCACCATATAAGAGCAGCTATTGACAGTCGAACGGGCCCGCGAAGGGGGCGAAAGGCTAGCCTTTCTGTCCCAACTTGGCAGCGGCCCACTTCACACTTGAAAACTGGCACGATCTACGCTAAAAAGGTTTTCCCATCCATCCATTCATTGATTTTACTCTTTTAATATTGAACGTAAAATGGCGAAATTAGCGACAATAGAGCTCTAGAAAAATAAGTTATCATTCTAAACAACTTCAACTTTTCACTATAATGTCCCTCTGAAAAAGCCCAGTTGGTCGAAACTACCTGAGAGGTCTACGCTACGGCGCCTACCTCATTATCATAGCTGGTTTTTGTGCGTACTCTATAAATTATTATTGTTATTATTATTATTATTATTATTATTATTATTATTATTATTATTATTATTATTATTATTAGTATTATTATTATTATTATTATTATTATTATTATTATTATTATTCGTCTTTAATGCATTACCAAACATGGAGCAGGTTTCCGCTCCACGTAAAATCACGTACGGCGCATACCCGCACGGACAGGACCAGGTGTACGGGTATGCGTCACAAGTGGTAGGGTATGTGCATTTCCTATCTCCATGCGGTGTACCTTGCACTTAAACAGGTATGAGCGATTTAAGACTCCTCCATGCCGGCATCCCTCAGCCGATTGCCGCATTCTGATCAAGGCTGCCTCTACGCGAAACATCGAATGCTATCGTTTTAAACTACCAATCCTTTGCCCACATACAAAGTGCTAGTTAAGGGTATTTCAAAGAACTGTCATTTTCGCTGATTACAGAGCTTGTTCATACGCGACACAACTCTCAAAGCGTTTACTGTGGGCGGGAACAAGAATGCCTAAGCAAAATAGAAGGTCACAGAACGAAACAAAGCTTCAACATAGAGAGGCCATGATGACCTAGTAGCCTATGAATTCCTTGTATATAACACATTTATTTCAAAATGTCACAATAATAAATGACGAGCCAGGCATTCAGAGCGGATGACAATGTGTTTTTCTGTTCAGAGTCAAATGGCCAGCATGGCGAAGGCACAGTTACGTCACGGCCTCACTACGAGTGTCGCCGTGGGCGACCCTTGTAGCTGAATGGCCCATAGAACGAAGGGTTTTCAAGGTCTCTAGCACCTTGATATGAAGGAGTTTCGCTACTGTTAGACAGGAATATTATTCAATGAAAATCATAAATATCTGGCATTTAATCGCAAGTGCTTTCATGAATAATCTTTCTCTGCGCAGGTAATGGCCGCCCTGACGCTGTCGGTAGCATTATGTGGAATCGCGTTCAAAACACCGGTCGTCATGGACAGCTGGATTGACGAGGAAAAGGTACGTCGTTTTCATGCACCAGCGCAGCATGAGTGCAACTTCAGAGCTCATCTAATTTTTCAAACTGTATCTATCACATTTCCTGCGCCATCAACTCTACCTACAATCAAGAGATTACCGATATCGCAGTACCAATGAGTGCCATACAAAAAATCTAGTGCTTCGGCAGGGTTCGATCCAATAGCCCTGATTAGTATCAGAAGTATGTTTCAAGTCTCAGTGCGCCCCGTCTACAAGTTTATGCATAGACATAACTAAGGCACTACGTGTTCAGAACAGGCGTATTGTACAGCATTCATGCGTTCATAATAGCTTATATTATTTCTTATGATTATTTCGTTCGTAGTTGTGCCCATTATTATTATTATTTTATTTGTGCATTTGTTGAGCTGCCTGATCCTGTTTCGTGGCTCACTTACCCGCAACATCTACAATATGGAACTGGCATTACGATAAAATGAATAAAACTGAAATAACATAAAACGAATTTTCTGTAGCGCACACTCTTTTGAGAAGGCTTAATACGGAACAGCTGTGTGTAAGGCCCAATTGTAAGTACCTCATAACGTCAGACTTGCTGATTACGTTCTCTTGCTAAATAACTCAGGGGAAGAATGCAAACAAAATTGCAGCCCGTAATCACTGCGCTAGAGTGGCAAAGTATACCGATGGGTCTGAAGAATAATAGGTAGAAAATCAGTGTTCAATAGTCTCTGAAAAGCACAGCGGTTGGCGACAAGTAGTGAGGCACTGGATGTGGTAACCGAATACATCTCTGTTGGGGCAAGTACTGATCCCATATCTGAACTGCGAAACTGGGTTAAGGCTAAGATAAGAGCAAGGTCAAGTGCATTTGGCAGATATTTTGAGGTCACGAACGGAAACTTACCTTGCTTACTAAGTGTGCAACAGCTGCATCTTACTGATGCTGCTCTCCTAGAGGAAAAAAACTTGGAGTCTCACTAAAAGGTGTTATCGTAAACTGTAAATCAAACAAACAACCAAGGAAAGGTAAACAATGTGTGCAACGATAAGGGACTACAAGAGATCAGGGTGAGTCAGCGAGCAAGCGCTTATTAATAGCATCTTAGTAAAAATTAAGAAGGCGGGCTTGTGCGGAGCGTTTAATAAGAAGACAGGGTAATCGTGAGCGATTAAAGATAATATGCTGCATCCCTATAGCAGTCACACGCGGTTCAGATTCGACTACTGGCGAATCCGTAAATGTGTGCCACCTGCCGCCATAAATGGCGATAGGTGGCGGAGATTGCGCACGATGTCATCGCTACGATTAAGAGGCAGATATTTCCCTAGGAATGAGCTCTCTAGGCGTGAGTTCTCTACGCATGACAAAAAGTATAACTATTTTGAACACACATTTCAGGTCACCTAGAGTCCATCACGTGCACAATATATTTGGTGAACTGCAATGAACGCTTGATATAATCCTCTGCTCTCCGTACATGCAGTATTAGTTACGAGATGACGTCTTTGCTCTGCATGCGTTGAAACGGGAACTGTTAGGTTGATTCAACTTAAGCCTAACGTGACGCTTCTTGCAGGAACCGACCGGCTGCTGCGAGGTACTCAACAAGTCCATATGGAAGAATCGACGGTTTGTGGTCTGGGTGATCGCGATTCCTCTGGCCCTGTTCGGCTACTTTGTGCCGTACGTTCACCTCGTGAGTGAAGTACTACGAATTCATTAAAGTACTCAGAATTCATGTCTCGTCGAGTAGCACAGAACCCATGAATTTGTTTGTGAGAACGTAGCTGTACTTTTTCATTCAACATAACTTTATTGCTCACCTCGGCCGTCTGGTGGTGCTTGACGGCTGATGCGAAAGGCGCGCATTCGATTCCGGCAGCGGCGGTCGCATTTCCGATGGAGGCAAAACTGCTAGAGGCCCATATACAGCACGTTTTCAATGCGCGTTTCAAAAGCCCAGATGAGCGGAAGCTTTCCAAACTCCCTGCTACGGCGTCCTTCGTATAAATCATGCCGTGCTTTGAGCGCGCAAAACTACAAAAATTATTCATAAATCGTATTTTGTGAGTAACTGCGTACCTTTTCTCGGTAATACTACGCATATCACTTTGATAGTAAAATACTTATAAAAACAAAAACCGCCTTAAAGTACTTTCCGTACGATTTGAAGCTCCTTCTAACTGAATGTATTTGTTGCTCATCAAATGTGAGTCTACTCACTTTGCTGCTTCTATCAACAACAACAAAAAATTGCATAGGCAAGATCTTATTATTAGGGCTCTTCGAATAGTGCTATTTGCAAAGTGATTTTAATGACAGTCTTCGAGTAAAATGGCCTGCGTATATTGAAATTCGCCAGCTCATGAAAAAAAAAATGAAAGAAAATATTCTGGCGATGACCATGTGGCGAACTCTTGCGCGCGCATACTTGCTTATATATAAAAGATGTCATAATTGAATGTACGTATAAGAAAGGAATTCGCAAATGAGGACCTTCAGTTATTTTCGTCACAACAAAGATCACGGCAAGAACTCAAGCAACAGCGCATCTCGAGTTCCTGGTGTATGCATGCTGAAGGGACAGCCTTAAAGGGCCACTGAAGCACTTTTTAAAAAAATTGAGGTTATAATGCTATTTAATCATTTTTCGTGCGAGGAACGCGAAAATCAGGTCGAAAATGGGCATAAACTTGAGCAAATGACCCTATTTTGGCAAAAACGCGCGGCGCGCGTCATGGGCGGCAACGAAAACCTTCTCGCTGCCTGCGATTGGTTGAGGAGCTTCATGACGTCATCGTGAGTGTCTCGGAGGGGCTGACTGCCACGGCTCTGATAGTTCGCGCGCGCCGACCGGCCGTGTGCGTTTTATCAGTTCTTTTTCGTGCTCTATCTAAGCATATCACTATTGTTATGGCTAACTGTAGAAATTACGATGAGTTTGTGGTACAGTTACATGTGGTCGCCTGCATCAAACGCTGCAGACGACAGGCCACCATCGCAGTGGCCTAGCCGTACTGCGATACATGGATCGCGATCGCCTGGTATCCACACCGGTCCACATGCAGTGCCGTGTGCTCGAGCATGTGCACACACCGCAATTCAAGAAATGTGCAATGAAGCATCCGATCGAGTGAGCGGCGTGTAGGTTCTGTCCAGGTACAGCGCTCATCACGCAGTACATACACTCGCAAGACCTCGCATTCTCGACAAGAACTACAACATAAGCAACTTTTCATGACTCTCTTGTTTCGCACGAACATAAATTCAATAAGAGCACCCCTTCACGTGCGACAAGCACGTGGGAACAGCGCGCCTTCATGAAGGCCTCGCTGACAGCCCATGAGTATGACGCGGGCATAGCTAGGTCGACGGTGCGACCAACGCTGTTTTCAATCTGGCATAAACTCAGCGCGTACATTTGCATGTAACATTATTAACGCTTAAATTTTCATGTTGTGCGTCATTATGTCTGACTAGTTTTGACTTGCTCAATGTTATGACCAACGAGAGAAGCCAGACCCTCCTATGCAAAAAAAAAAAAAGATGACAGGTCCCTGAATTTTTGCGCTGCGATTTCGACCTCGCGTATGGTTTGGTACAGGACACCGCATTTGCGGAAGTGGTGTGCTTTTGACATCACCATATTTAACTAGAAGGGATTACAGTTGTGATTATATATATATATATATATATATATATATATATATATATATATATATATAACGAAATGGAAGGGCTCAATGGCTCGTTTATATGTTAGAAACAACTTATTGAATATTTAATCTAGCATGCCGATTATATTCGAGACGGTTTTTGCGCGCAGTCGCTCTCTAGGAAGTAGTAGTGATTGTTAAAGAAAAGGAAGAGGCGCTAATTTCTGTCGCCCTTATAGGGGACACGGCGAAGCGCCCCTCTCTCTCTCTAGGAAGCGCCTCGAACATAGCACACTTGCTCTTGTAGGACTGAACTTTCTCTCTTTCCTAACAGCAAACGCGGAGGAGTGACGTCATCGTGAGGGCGAGCAGGGTAGCTGCATTGGTTTGCGGCTTTCGTTTGCGCACAGCGCTGTGTCAGTAGAGGAGCTTGTGTTGGTTTCTGGGCACCGCACTGCTTTGTTGTCATGCGCTGATATTTTTTCAGTAACAAGTTCCCCGAGTGTGTCACATATATTGCCTTTGCTGCGGCCTATGTACTGATTTCACGAAGTCGACTTGCTATACCGAGCGTCTGTGTGTCCTTCAGCTGCGAAATCTACGTTTGCGGAGCAGCAGCATTTCACAAATTTTCTCAAGATTATATGTCCACAAACCAATGCAGCTACCCTGCTCGCCCTCACGATGACGTCACTCCTCCGCGTTTCACTCTCTGTCATCCTCCTCACCTACTCTCCGCGCTCGCCGTGGGGCGTTCCCTCAGACCAAGTTTGGGCGCTCATATCGCTGTTGTTTAATTAAATATCGCGGAAAAAAAAACCGTACGTATGTTATAAAAGGTCGCGGATTCCGAATTTTCATTAAATTCGAAAATTTAAAACCGCTTCAGTGTCCCTTTAAGGGGACCCTCATGTTCCATATAAGTGCCTTTAATCGCACTAGCACCTACAGTTTAGTGAATGTCTTGATGACTTCTGAAGACGTCACATGAATTCAGTCACGTGTGCAAAATACTGGCATGCCCGTGGTCAATACCAAGATATCCAAAGCAAGCCGCTTTGAGGCACACGTGGTCTATCTTTCTTTCTACATGGAACTCATACCTGCATATACCTGACTAATATCCGCTTATGTTTTTAATTTGTTTTCATAACATTCATAATATTGACGGAAGAAATTTTCTCCTTCTCGACTTCCGTTCGGCTGGGAGTACATTCCAGAGTGCTCCTTTCCAGAGATATATATAGAGAGAAGGAGAAGAGGTAAGGAAAGGGAGTCAGGGAAGTTAACCAGTCAGAAGACCGGTTGTGTGCTCTTTCAGAAAAATAAGGTTGATAGGCGTTTGCTCCTAATCGAAATCTTGTTGCTATTCCTGGAGCGGCCAAAAAGCAATATGCAGAGAGGCATGGGGGGGGGGAGTGAGGGTAGACTTCAATATACAGATACATGCGTGTGTGTGTTTGTGGGAATCACAGATACACACATACAAGCTCACAAATTTGAGAAGGGGTCGGAAACCCGTGCCACCCTCCACCACCGCTTTGTCTATGTCCACGCATACGTCCTGTAAATCTGTATTCCTCTCTTACAGACAGCATAAGTTCCTCCAGTCGTTCAAGTCATTGTTTGATAAGAATATTTCTCTGTTCTCTGTGCATTTCAAAGATGCATCGAATTTTGCACGGAGGCACAGCTTCTTCTTAAGGAGCCCTTCACCAGATGTGGCCATTTTCAGCCGTGAAGCGCACGGCATATATTACGCCACCACGATCGTATATGACGAGTCGTGGGGACAGTTCACATTTTAAAGTGACTGCTTAAGCTGTGGGGTATTACGTCCCGAAAACGGCTATGATTATGAGAGACACCATAGCGGAGGGCTTCAAAAATTTTGGCCACCTGGGGTTCTTTAACGTGCATTGATATCGCACAGTACACGGGCCTGAACATTTCGCCACCATCGAAATGCAGCTGCTGCAGCCGGGATTCGATACCGCGACCATTGGATCAGCAGCCGAGAACCATAGCCACTATGCCATCGTGGAGGGGCAATAAAAAGGCTTTAAGCAATGCATTAGGGTAATTGTTAATGCCCTCCCGATCGTTCGGCTTGACCATTACATAATAATTATGGCTTAGTCTGGACAACTGCTATACTTTTAAGCTACATTAGGGGCTGTGCAATGAAATGAAGTGAGACACCCATCATTTACAGACTCCTGGTAACCCCATCCTAAACGCGCGCACCTATAATACGAGACAATTCAAATATTCGGGCGTGCGTGTTAGCGGAGCTAACTGGTGAACACGGCCGACGTTGCGTCATTCCAAGAAAATTACATTAGTTTTTGTGAGCCGGATGCAAATATAGAATACTTGAAAAGCGGCTAAATTATGCACCATTATAACACGGAACATAAATTTTACGCCACGTGCAATTTTTGATAATCTCGTTTCTGGCTTTTGTCTTTGATTTAAAATGAAATGCTTGCTTGTTTGCTTATTTTGACATAAATCTCGCATGCAAGATTGTGCACCATGAATCTGTTGTTTTCCATCACGCTGATTATGGCGTGCACATTATATAACATGAGTCATTTTGTATGTATAAGCGACACGTGTTTTATTGATAGTAGGTTTCGTGGCCAAATGCACATTCTTCTCCAAGACTTAGGCGTTGTGGGCTCCATCCAACTGACTAAAGCCAGCTTTCCCTTCCTCTGCCTGGTCATGTTTCCCTTTTTTTTTTTGTTACCGGAATAAACTACCTTTTTGTACTGCATGCCCCTCATTGACATATTCCCTTTGTCAAATCAAACTGATGTGTAGCTGTTACAATATAGACTAAAAGTATTGGTACAACCAGTAATCGCCCTATACTGCGCTCACCTTCCCGTCAGTGGCACGATTGTCCCCACCTTAACATGAGCTCGCTCGTGTAAGCGCAAATGAATATTATCATTGCGACAAATACTCAAAGGGGTCCTCTTTATACATAGCTGTAAAAGTGGTACGCGAATTAAATTAACAATACAATTGCGGTTCGGTTAAGAAAAGGACAGCATTTTCTTAGAGCCTTTGGAAGGGCACGATTCAGCGTCCACGTGGGCCAGGGAAGATGAAATGAAAAAAAAAAATAGATGTCAAAGCGGTACACAAACCTAGACAATCTAGGCTTCTTTAGCGTGCATTGACAACGCACAGTACACGGTCCTCTGGCATTTTAGATGGAGGCGAAAATGCCAGAGGCCCGTGTACTGTGCGTCGTCAATGCACATTAAAGAAACTCAGGTGGTCAAAATTTCCGCAGCCTGCTACTACGGCTTTCCTCTCCTTGCTGTCTCCTTCAGTCGCTTTCCCTTCTCCTCACGGACGCTGAGCCGTGTTCCCGACATGGGGTGCAGAAATTAGCGTCCTTTCCTTAACCAAACCACAGTCAAATGCAGTTTAGTATTGAATCGTATATATTTTCTGTATTGCCGGCAGGTCCAGCACGTGGAAGACGTGTTTCCCGACGCCAATGGTGAGACGCTCGTCACCTGCATGGGCATCACGTCGGGCCTGGGGCGTATCTTGTTTGGCAGGCTGGCCGACTTGCCCAGCGTTAGTCCCGTGGTCTTGCAGCAGGTAGGTGTACTCTGCTTCTCTGATCGACTGATCTCATACATCCTTACATCACGTGCAGCACTGTGGAGACTCCATAAGAAGCCCGGTCCGCAATAAGTAGGACGCCGCTTAAGCTTTGCCTTTAAGAGTTGAACGCTACAGCCTCGTTGGGCCCCGTTCAAATCGCCTTCTCGTAAACCATTAATTAAAATTAGCGCCTCTTTTATGAAATGCTTGAATCATTCGAAATTGCTCGTAGCGGAACTACGCTTGGTCCTACATTAAAATTACCGTCAGGTCTGTCATGGGGTGGATTTTAGTAGAGTCGCAGTTTACAATTTTTCTGGCGGATATTACCTTGAGGAATTCAGTTTTATTCACATTCGTAACGATAGCCAACGAGCAATAGATATTGAAATGTATTTGGTCTCGCAATTTATTGCCGGAATATCAGAAAGGTGCTGCTAAGAAGCTCGTGAGTTAGGAGGAGCATCAATATACTGCATCGCACATTTCGAGCAGACATGACGTTCAAAAGGAACAAAGGCCGGGATAGGAGTGCAAGCACATGGACACTTCGGAAGATCGCACACACCCTTGTAGGCTGCATAGTGCACGATCACTATTTCACCATGTTTACTAGGTACCACTGGGTGGAGTCTGTTAGTCTCGGGAGAGAAGTAAACGCTCTGCCATAGTAGGTTGCATATAGTTGTCCCAAAACGTTCACATTTGTTCTGAGCACACATTCTGTGAAACCACTGACCGCCTCTTTCCAGTCTACAGAAGGACTGATTTTGTTTCAGCTCCAGACATATATTCCAGACATACTCTGATATATATTCTGCGCTCGGAAAAACACGTCATCGGCAACGGGTCGGAAGTCACAAAAACACACACACACGCACGCACACACGCACACACACTCACACACGCACGCACGCACGCACACACGCACGCACGCACGCACGCTCGCTCGCTCACTCACTCACTCACTCACTCACTCACTCACTCACTCACTCACTCACTCACTCACTCACTCACTCACTCACTCACTCACTCACTCACTCACTCACTCACTCACAGGCCCTCAAGGTTTCCGCCTCTAGCGGTACGGCAACTATGTGGGGCCTAATCCTACACGAGAGGCGTGCAGCGCACACACCAGTCAGAAGGGGTTGGCTTGCCGAGGCTAGCGGAATCACGTGACGCCAAGAACTACCACGTTGCTTGGTGAGTGGCCAGTTACACCTGCTCACAAGAGTGAACGAGATACCGGTGTTTCCTCTCCCCAACACTGAAGAGTCCATTTTAATGCACACATTTCGCGATATATGAGCGATTCAAGAAAATGTGCGCCGCTCCTTACTCACGTGTGGGCAAGAAAGGTAGAGAAATCGTGTGCATAAGCAAAGGTTCGCAAGCCACCTTGGTTAGCCATGTATTTTGCATTCTTGCTTAGAACCTTAACGTTTCGAAACAGGAACTTGCGGTCGGACACAGTGATATGGGCAACCATCCTTAATTAGGCGTTAATGAAAGAAGAAATGTGCTTTTGGCAATTTTTCAGTTCGGTAGAGGCCTTAAGCCATGTAGGGCATAACCAGTGATGATGGGACGTTGTTGTTAAAGCCTAAGCTCTCTTTGAAGAAGCAAATAATTCAACTGAGTTGGAACGGATAGAGCCGAAACACGGCAACGACTGGCGAGCTTTCGTTAGTCTATTTGTATGCATAAGGTATTGGGCAAACTGGAAAATGTTGAGTCAGTGATTTGTGTTCCGGCTTTTCTCAGAGCCTCTTATGGGTTGTGGGACCTCTGTTTTGGAATTTCGGGTTGCAGCAAAGCGACGACACCAAAACAGGCCATAAGGTGTTGGACTGCTGAAGTAAAGGTCCAGGGTTTGATTCCAGGCCACACGGGCCACATTTACTTGAGAGCGAAATGCAATATCGCCCGTCTGCGTAGAATAATGCGTACGTTAAACAACCTCAGGTGGTCTGGTCAACATTCATCCGTGGTCGCGTGCTACTAAGCACGAAATAGGGGGACAAGGAGGAGGAGTCTGAACGCAAAGCGCCTTTTCGCGGTACGAAGACTTCAAAGAATGGAGCAGAAAGTGCCTAACATGTATGAGCACTTTTCAACTTCCTCATATCCATCGTCTTCGATGATCTTGTTGTCTCTCGTTGCTGCTTACAGCGCCCTTGACGCGTCCTAAACAAAAGCTGCCATTGTATTTGGTGCGCAATATGTGGTTTGTCCGAGTGCAACTCCTTCTGTGACGGCGTTCCAGGTGTCCTTCATGGCCATGGGCCTGCTGACGCTTTCCATAGCTGCTGCGCACACGTACGTCTCCTTGGTGCTGGTCTGCCTGCTGCTGGGACTCTGCGACGGATGCTTCATCTCGCTCATTGGACCAGCGGCGCAGAGGCTGACGGGAACGCATGGTGCTTCGCAGGCCATCGGCTTCCTGCTGGGCTTGTGCTCCGTGCCACTCACCGCCGGCCCCCCTGCTGCAGGTGCATTTTCTGGGTGTTTATAATTAGGGGTTTCATCCCCCACCATATTGCGTTGGTAACGAACATGTCTCATAGCCATTTTGAATGCAAGCTCATAGAAGCTACTCGTACGGGCTGTATGCGCAGTAATCCGTGTAACCACACTGTATGGATAGGATGTAAACCCTCAGAGGTATTCTTCATACGGCAGCCATCACACGCTTACATATAGCTTCTCATTTTTTTAAATTTTCGTAGCATCATTCCTTGTGTTTCTGTGTGCGGGGAGGGGGATATGGTGGCGGACTTTAATTTATTTTCATGATGATGAGATAGCCGGCCCTGACGTAGCGCACGTTCCGATATTTTGACATCTATATGAACAAGCTATCTCTTGGTTCTTTCGGCATTGTGCCTTTCTGAAGATAAAGTAACTTTAAGAGTCAGCACGACCAAACATTTCCAGTTACTTTACTGCAAGCACAGGGCCATAACAGCTCCGAAAATCTTGCTGCGTCAGTAATACTACAGTTAGTAAAGTCACATTATTTCGCGAATTATTTTATTTGCTCATTTTGCTCGAATAGTGGCACCAATGCGTGTTATCGATACAAATTTATAATGATCCCAGTGTCATTCGAATTAGTAACATTTTTGCGGTTTACAAATTCGCGCCCATACGTTGCTAAGGCTGCTTCAAATAGAGACATGAACTGCGAGATTTATGACTAAAAATTGATTATTTGCATAAAAATTCTTAAAAGTTAGATGCAATTCCTTCAGAAAAAAAAAATGCAAGGTTACGCTTCCAGTGTCATAAAACTGCGAATATCAATACCATGCGGCCTGTACGGAAGGGCCTAAGTTTATTAAATTTTGACCATTTTTATAACGAGCGCAAAGTATGTGGCCAATTTCTAGTGCTAATTTTTAGTTTACATGTCCATCGTAATCAAGCACCGCTTTTATCTTCCTGCTCCCACGGCGTCTCCGAACGAAACAAAGCTCAGTAGCCGTTAAACACAGCTCTGGTATTTCTCCGGCTGCCCTTATGAGTTTACGTGACGTAATGAAAAACAGCGTAATTCGTTTCGCAACAGTGGCTGTGTCTTTTATTCCTACTTCTAATAATAACTGCTGTTCCTTCTCAGCACGGTTTGCTGCGGGGTGCATGGCCGCGCTCTTCCGTGGCCTCAATACTGCTGGGATTGCCAGAATACTTTCTTATTGTGCGCCGGCGACGCCAGTTTGCGCAACCACGTGCCGCGACGACGCCTTTGGCTGGCCGTTCGGTGCTTGTGACTTCAGCGAGGAAAGCCAATCGTTGCGTGTTAGTTGCACATACCGTGGGCAAGGCGGTTGATAACATTTTGAATCGTGTCGATCTCGTACGATGTGCATATTTAAACGTTTGTAGTAAATCGCATACTCAACAGAGAGCGCTGATGTGGGTTTTGAAATAAAACCAGGTGCATACGTAATAATTGGTGCTGGAGAAGCTGTATTCCTTGTCACAAAGGTTGAGTGATGGGCGCTAACACATTTCAAACCTATGTCCATCATTGTGAAAGTTTCGAAAGTTTTCTGAGCGCGTTTGTGTTCGTTCTTGCGCACAACCTTATTTTGATGAAATCGTGGAGAGCACCCGCATTTAGCACAGCTAGTGGATACACACCTGTGCGAGCACAACAAAAGGATTGTTTGCAGTCAGGCTCGCCCTCGCGTCTTGTGCCTGTTTGCGCTTGAAGTTGCGCCGTTTTATCCAATGCGTTTCCTTAGAACACAGGGAATAATACCTTAACTGATATATAATTAGGTAGTATTTTCTACACTACATCAAAACCTGCGTTATCACGAGTATTTATGACGGAGCCACAAAGTGATGCGGCCACCTGTATTTTTTTAGCAAGGCTTCTCTAGCTTACCGAATGTGCTCTCCTCGTAAGACTGATGCTTTTGCTATCGTGAGATAGTGACTTGCTGAGAGAGAAAAAGTCATTTGTCACTTAAGTATCCCCTTAAAGAATTCTGGTTAAAGTCCGCCTTGTTAATACGAGACTGAAAAGAATACAACGCTTTGGCTTCTCGACCTAACTTTAGTGACCTACGCACGAGACTCCGCAAGTTAGGGATCTGTTCCGTGAGCTTTCAGACTAGGCCATTCCACCAACACGCCCTAGGGTCATATGTCAGTCTCAGCAGTGATCAAAGAAAAAAAAAGCATTATACGAAGAATGTTGCTCGATTCTACAAGTGGACTTGCGCTCGTCAGGTTGCCGTGAGGAACGCAACAGCGCCTGGCAAGGCGCTGGCTCCAAGCAACATTACCTCTTTGTCAATGTGTTCAACAATTCAAGCCTCAACCTTTCCCTGAACGCTTCTTCTTTTTCAAAAAATTCTTAATCGGTATCTGAAGGTTTAAAATAAAAAAAGTATTGAACGTGAAGAAACAGATCTTTGCAAACGTTGAATCGGAAGTATCATCCTCTCATGGGTAACTCTTTGGTCGAGCTTGACATATATTGTCGATATTTGACTGTGAGAAACACTGATGCTTCGTCGCAGGATGACGTAGAGTTTGGATCAAGAACACGGAGGAGTATTCAACCAGCTTCTTCTTCCTTTCTAGGAATTCTTTACGACCAGAGAGGGAATTACAACCTCGCATTCCTGCTGGCTGGCGTGCCTCCAATTGTGGCATCCATTCTCATGTGTACCATACATTTGATAAAAACGGTGAGTTACGTCTTCCAACTACTGACGTTGTTCTATTGACTTGCTGGCTGTGTACGGTTCGCTCTCTCCAGCTTATATTGTACAATTAAGGAATGTTCCGACAACGGAAACAAAAGTACGCTCGTTTGTAGAGCGAATGCACGCATAGGAAACTCGTTCTTTAGAACAAAAGTTTCGCAGTTCTATAAGTAATTATCCCGCTGCGAGATTACAACTCGGGACCAACGCGCTTTAGTGTAGGTCGCTCTACAAGCTGGATGAACCAGGATGCTTGAGCTCATCGCGAGGGCGAACAAATAGACTACTAGAATAGAGCCGGCATTGCTTGTGGTCTTTCGACACTTTCATGATCCTTCCTAGAGCTCGCGAGATTTTGCAGAACTGATTTGTCGTGTACGCCACAAATAAATTCTGCATCAATCAGGTACGCCGAGGAAGTTTCCCTCAACTTCGAACACTTTCAATACAGCAGTACCATGACTTGAGTGCAGTCGTTAAAATTTAGAAAGATCAGAGATGGACAATATATTTTGTTCTGTCCTCCGAGCTATTAGACACGAAATCTCTGGCTATATTTGATTATAAAGTGAACTTGTAGTAGCCGTAATAATCAAGATGCAATAAATATTACATAAATGTGCTGAATTGTGTCATTGTGTAATATCTATTGAAAAATTAGCGAAGCTTGCACTAGTTCCGCAATCTTAGCGAAGCTGATGGACTGTTGGCTGGTCCGGGTTTAGTCTCCCTTCACACCAGCATTTCGTCGTGGTCTGAGGCTTTGGGAAAAGCCTCACAAAGCACTGCGGGTCCCGGCGAACGCTTGCGAAAGCTTTACCCCGAGCTCAGCGTAAAGGCAATCGCGTCGATCCACTGACGGTGGCAGACGCAGCACGCGTGGCCTCGGCTTTGCTGTCCTGCGGCCCTTTGCTATTCGGCACTAAGCACAAACGCATAGCTTTGCGAAACGCTAGGCTCCGGACAAATCGGCGCAAACTGCCTTTGTTTTCTTTTTCTTCTGCTTGCACGTGCAACACATGCACCCGCCAGCCGTAGTTTTGCCAGTGTGGTGGTGGGATGAGGTCGTGTGCGCAAGAGAAGGAAGGAACGCACAAGCAGGCGCCGCATATTGGCCATATATGCCCAATATATGCCCACATATGCCCAGGAACATAAGCCTCGCTCTACAAAAGTTCATTGGATTCGAATCGATTTGCTTGTTCAGTTATTAGATCCTATTTTCTTAATCCATTATTCTCTATACCATTGAGTGATTGAAATTTTATTTTAATAAGTTATTTCGTGTCAAAAGATGTTTGTAATATTCAAATTCACACCAAAGGACGAATAAACCTTTCAGGTAGTATAACTAGTAAATTAAACTCAAATCCACCTTATTCTTGGCTAATCCCCCCAAGTGGGTAGATACCAAATGTAAAGCATATCATCATCATCATCATCATCATCATCATCATCATCATTATATTGGGCATTGAATAGAATAGTTACGGTGCTCGGCTGCCACCCAAAAAAACGCGGTCCAGGCCGCGGCAGTCGCATTTTCGACGGAGGCGAAAATGCCAGAGGCCCGTGTACTGTGCGTTGTCAGTGTACGTTAAAGAACCCCAGATGGTAAATATTTTCGGAGCCCTCCACTACGGCTTTTCGGCTTTTCTCTCCTTTCTATCTCTTTCATTGGCTTTCCCCTACCCCCATGGACATATTAGTCGTGCTCCCTACATGGGTTGCAGAAATTAGCGTCCTTTCCTTAACTGAACCGCAATCATCACAATCAATAGAAGTGCACGCGCACTCTTGGGGACTAGAACTAACGATGATGATAATTTTGTGATACCTGGGACACATTACAGTGAGCAAGTAAATGCTTCGCGTTAACGAAATTCTGCTGCAGTATTCCTAATCTTGTGACGAAGCTGCAGATGACTAGTTCCACGTACGTGGTTTACAAAACGTCCCAGCTTACGGTAGAAAAGCTATGATAGAGAGTTTGCCCTGTTGTGCAGTTTCGAGACACATTTTTCAGATATAAGGTCATCTATTCCTTTTTCGCCCGCTGTTCAACGTCAGGATGTAAAAACGCTTCTTGCAAAGAAAAATCGACGTTCCATAACCTAAAACCTGGATGACGCTAGCGTTAGAACACCATGTTTTGTTCAGACATATAAACGGTAGTGTCTGCTCGTATTTCACGCTCATAATAAAGTGTTATCCTATAATTTTGTTTATGGAATAGCATACGCTTCCAGACCTGAATACGAATACTAAGCGTGGTACGGCCTAGAGTTCATTCACTCCCTAAATATGACAAGGGCCTTAACTACTGTGATTCATACACGTATCGAAGAATCCCGGCACGGAAATTGAACGCTTCAGAGTGAAAATCAAGACATGTATCAGTTTTCTACGTTACGGAGCTCACTAAAACAGGATGCGTCAAACATGGCGCCGTCTCACGTAATTTTAGGGGCGAAGCTCCTTAAAGGGACCCTGAAACGGTTTTGACGATCTTGTGCAAACATGGTGATCCGGTAGAGCGGGTCACTAGGACCATTACAGGACAGATTTTAGCGCTGTGCGTAAAGTGTGTAATTTACAATAAGGTTTTGAACACGCGTATCGCAAAAGGTCGCAGCGGCTCGCCAAAAAGCGTTTTCAAACGCCCCCGCCATCGAGCGATCGAATGGGAGGTCGTTGATTGGCCCCGACCCAAGTGACGTGCGCGTAATTTTCAAAACCTAGCTGCGAACAACGTGCTTCTACAACGTACTCCTTCGTTTCAGCCAACGGTATCATCGCGGCATCTGGCGGCGTCACACGAGTCGCCGGCGCTCTATTACAGAGGGCTAGCACTGCCGAGGCGGGCGACCTCAGTGAGGATATCGGGGCGCTATGTCACTACGGGAGGCTCGGCAGAGCGGCTGACGCGGGAGGCGCTGTCGTCGCTAGCGCGCACTCCGCAGCAGATCGAGTTGAGGAGGAACAGCAGTGGTAAGGAGGAAGGCGACAGAAATAAGCCCATAGCTGCCTTAGCGCATTGTGCTTCGCTTTATTTATGGTGTGAATGATTTCGCAATTGTGTTGCCTAATCAGTGACGCAATGTCAAAAAAACGTTTCAGGGACCCTTTAAGGTTTGGGTCTGTCCGTCCGTTGTAGCGCGTTACCTACTAGGAACGCGCTACCAGCTCGCAAAGAAGGAGAACGCGCCTTCACCCGCGAGAGACAAGCTTGAGGCAGGCAGCGTCTTCGAGCGAGTTTCTTGATTGAAAAATACCGACTGCTCGCGCTGGAGAAGCGTTCACCGGCCACCCATATATATATATATATATATATATATATATATATATATATATATATATATATATATATATATATATATATATATATATATATATATATATATATATATATTGTGAGCGCGATCTATGAACTCCTCTTCTTCATCTCTTCATATCATCATCACCTGGACGATCGGATCTTCGTCGTCACAGCTCGTGATCGGCCATATTAAACGATCCCAGTGGATCTTGACTTGCAATGAAGTGCCGGTGGGAGATTTCACTTTTGCGTAGTTGAACCATAAGGATTCGTAGCGCGTGCGTTAACTAATCCGGAACTCGGCACGATCTACGATGAACCTCCGGAGCTTCGCCCACTCATCATCGTTCGCTCCGTGGATATGCTGTGATTTTTTTACGAATTCGGAAACTGTTCAAAAGGCAATGTCGCTGGAAGTGACGTTCTAAGAGGAGAGCTTGGCTTCTCTTGCCGAAGCGTCAGCTCAACCGACTTTCCTGGTTCAATGATTTCTCCCTCCTATATATAGCGTGCATGTCCTTGGAAGCATTTTCTTTTCTTTAGACTTTTACTGAGCATGAAAAGTTGGTAGCAACTTCCCAATAACTTCATTTATAGATATCGCTAGTGGAGTAGAATGTCCACATCTGCTTAGTAATAAGTTGTTTCTACTTACTAAAACTGATGTGCATACTCTGTTGCGGTACAAAATGAATTTCCTGAAATGAAGACGTAAGGAGAAGACAGTGTAGCACAAAACCAAGGACTGCTTAATTTGTGGCGGAATTGATCACGGCCACGGCATTTCGATGGAGGCAAAATGTTGAGGTCCGTGTGGTGTGGGATGTCGGTGCACGTTAAACAATCCCATGTGGTCAAAACTTCCAGAGCCCTTCACTACGGCATCTCTCTCTTTATCATATCGCGATTTCAGGACATAAAACCCGAGAAAGCAATCAATGAAGCAACCTCTAAGCGGTAGTTGATAATTAAAGAGTCTGAAGTTTGGCGCTTCACTGTGTTTGCCTTTCTGTCTGCATTCCAAAAATGTATTGCACGACGTAGCAGAGTATGCGCATGAGAAATAACCACCAACTTGCACAAGAAGTACATTTAGAACCAAACGTCAGCTTCATTCAATATACCATACGGAAATATTTGCCAATGCGTTACGGAAGAACAGGCTGATGATTACATATTACCCCGCAACGGGGCTGGAACCATAATGGGCAAGCAACGCAAGTATTCTACAATAAAAATGTACCTTGAGTGGCCAATGACAGTGTGCATTACATGGCCAAGTTCAGTCTACCCTTATAAATACGGCATCGTGGAAGCGCCACCAACTGAGACTTCGACGCGAGAACACCGTGCAAAATAATCACAGAGAATCTATACCCCTGCTTTTGCCACGCAAGAAACGAGCAGATACTACCGCCTAAATACAGCACAAGCCAGGCTCCGCAACAAAGGCTAAAGCTGCGCGAGGTGTCGAGTTAGTGACGTAAAGTCACTCACGTTAGTAATGATCCGCAATTATATCATGCGACATCCGTCAAAAGCTCAGAGGAAACGGCAAGAAGATAATAGATGGGAAGAAGCTCTGCATGTCAAGCGGCGGTCTCTTTCCAGCGCCATGGCAAATCACAGACCGGAAGAAGCTAGGCGGCATACGTAAACGACATAAATGTACGTTAAAAATTGTCGGTGTGCGTAAGCTGAATAACGCATCTGAATCGTTCGCTCTTTTTCCCAGTATTTGGTGTAATGCATACTGAAAAGCCTTTACAGATGCTTCACACGATATTGTGGGCGTCGCATGACATGGATGCCGCAGGGTTATGGAGCGCGTATCGCTTTAAAATAGGTGAAGAGTATACAGTGCGCCAAATGCTGAAAAAGTCAAACTTTGTGCAGGCGTTATTTTTTTTGTATTTTAAAAGCAGAGTTGCAATATTTAAACAAACAACCAAACGAAAGGTAATAACTACACGGAGTTCGCAGCAGTGACTTCCGAGTAGAGGTGGCTATAATACCCAGCCAGCCTTAACACAAGTGTTTTGACAGTTCACTGCTGTGCAATTACTAAAGCCATATAAAATTTTACGGGTATTCACCTACTATCAGCCAAAAGAATAAAAAAAATTACACCATCTCCCGCTAAAGGGGACCATGAGGCGATGCGAAGCAGCACTGGGGGTGCACATCGCGTTTGCATCGGTTTGACTAGGTTTCGCGTTTGCATCAATTTGACGCCAGGAGACGCTACCTGCGTCCACGTTGCCTCTTGCGGGTGAGGGCGCGTTCGCGTTCCTTGCGAGCTGGCAAAGCGTTCATCGAAGAAAGAGTGTTTCCATAGCCAGCTCGCGCCGTTCGGAGAGGAGGAATGCCGAATGGGGAGGAAATGAGACCAAGGAGGTTATACATTACTTTTCTGGAGTGGAAGCGTGCCGCCGAAAGTGAAGCCGTCGCCGCCATCTTGCTCAAGGAAACAGTAGCAGACGACCACGCAGACGGCGGAGCGCGTAGACAACGCGACGCTGTTCGTGGTGTTTAAACACTGTGTCCTGTTTTTCCTAAGCATCTAAATATCTGAGAAGGCAACGGTGACTTCGCGCGTCACTTTCGGCTGCACAAATCGCGTTGAGAAGAAGCCTGGAAGGACATTTCACGTGTAGGTTTTTCTCACTTTCTTCACGTACGGCTGCCCGTTTTCAGTGCATTTTGCTAAATAGAGGGCAATTTTAAACATTCGCATCCATATATTACCTCCCTACGCCTGTATGAAAGATAACTGTAAGCTTTAAATACTTGCTAGTGCTTCGTTTTCAGATGCGTGCATACAGGATTTGCTACGGGCTCGTGTTCTGCTAAAATACACGTCTGATGCACATATTGGATAGTCAATGCAGTGTTTGTATGCGAACTTTAGAGGAGGGGCATCTTTCCGGAGCATAGACGCAGATTTGTTACGCGTACGTGTTGACGAATCCGCAAATGCAGCGAGCACGTACGTATGGCGTGTTTCTCCGTGCTACGTCTGGTTTCGAAAATGAAGGGGAAAAAAAAAATACTGTGCGTAGCCTTCTGACTGAGAACATGTGGTGCTCGGAGGGGTGGATAGAAAGCTTAAAACAGCCGCTCGATCACCTCTGCTCTAGTGATACCGAACAACCCAAACTCTGTCTTCAAGTGCATGCTTTTCGGCGCGTATCCCGTGTAAGAAATCTCCTATGTACGTTTACAGTCAGAACTAAATGAGAAAGTTTTCCGAACGCACCCATCGGGTCTTGACAGACGCGGATCTGAGAAGACTTCGCAAACGCTAAGAGCAACGAACCATTTGGAAAAATGTACGTGAAATACGAAAGAAAAAAGAAAATAGGGCGTGCGCGGTTAGTTAAGGCAACATGCAGAAAACATGCGCTGTACTCAATCAGTTGGATACATGCTTAAATAAAGGGCACGAATGCATTTCACATCAGCTGGCAGTCGCACAATGCCGCATATTTGCGCTATATCGCATCAACACATCACAAAAACCTAGTTTCTACTAACAGACAGAATAAGCCGGCAAGTACGATTTGCATAGAACCTCTCAGCCAGAGGTGTTCTTTTGATTTCCTCGACGCCTGCAGCTGAGTACGGACGCGGGAAAATTTTTTTCTCAACTAGAAAACACCGTTGGTAATTGGCATAGGCATAAAGTTCGTTTCTGTCTCAATGTTTTATCGTGAGGTTGCAAAACAAGTCGAGCGCCTTTCTTAATACATTGCCGTCTATGGCGCGCCCGCGTACTTTTTGCTCTAGTAACATGGCCACCGCCGGCTTCACTTGGCCCCGTAGGCAGCTCCGGAAGTTTAATGGAACCTCCTTGAATGAGACAAGGAGAGGGGTGGGAGGAGGATGCGCATACGCAGTGCGGTTGTAGACGCCGACGCCGCGGGACAGAAGCGGGAACGCAGGAGAAGCGCAAGCAGGTGGTAGGAGAGAAGGGGAGAGACTAACGCGCAGCGGTTGGAGAGAGGGAAAGAGGGGAGTTGCGCATGCGCAGTGTGAGTGCGGATGCCGACGCCGCGGGACATGCCACCGCTTAAGGATGCTTCGCATGGAAAAGTGAAACGTTCATATCTCGGAGACCAGCAGCGGCTGCGAGGCCACAAGCCTGGTATCTCGCTCACCATAGCGTCCCTTCACCAATGCTTAGAAGCTTGATCGACGATATAGAGTTTTGGTGGACGATTGAACTAATGTGTAATTGTTTTTTATATTAACTTTATATGTGCTCGCGTCGGGGTTTTCGGCACTCGGTCATCGTGCGCGCGCGTCCGTACCTCACGCCGAGTCGTTCAAGCTCATCAAACATTCTTATGCGCTGCTCGGGATCATCTTTATAGACGCGAAGCAGCTTATGGTCGGGGCTAAGTCCCTCCATCCTTCGGCGGTATGGCGTCCGCGCCCGCACTGCACATCCTCCTCCCCCTCTTATCCTTGCCTCATCTCCTTTCCTCTCGGCATTCCTCCTCTCCTCTCTGAACGGCGCGCGTTTACTATGGAAACGCTCTTCTCTGATGATGATTGTGGTTCCGTTAGGAAAGGACGCTGCGTTAGGAAAGGATTTCTGCAGCCCATGTAGGGAGTAGGGGTGGGGAAAGGGAGTGAAAGAGATAGAGAGGAGAGAAAGGCCGTAGTGGAGGGCTCTGGAAATTTAGACCGCCCGAGGTTCTTTAACGTGCACTGACAACGCACAGTATGCGACCTCTGGCATTTTCGCCTCCATCGAAATTGCGACCGCCGCGGCCGGGATCGAACCCACGTTTTTTGGGCGGCAGCCGAGCACCGTGACCACTACACCACCGCGGCGGACTTTTTTTTCTTCTTCGATGAACGCTTTACAAGCTCGCAAGGAACGAGAACACGCCCTCGCGCGTGATAGACAACGCTGACGCAGGCAGCGTCTGCTAGCGTCAAACCGATGCAAACGCGGTGTGCACCCCCCCTGCTGCTTCTCATCGCCTCATGGTCCCCTTCAGCGGGAGATGGTGTAATTTTTTATCCCCTTTTTAGCAAGCAGTGTGCTGCCTTTGAGCTCTGATCAATTGGAAACGCTTACTGAGCGCATTTTGCGCTTTGCCTGAAGGCCTTCGATGTATGTGCTTAGTGCGACGAATGAGAAATTGTATCGTGCCCGCTTGTGCCTTGCTCCACCCACCTGGTTCCACAACCTCTTTATTTACAATAAACGTTTCTCAACTCAACCCTTTTGCTGGCCGGTGTTCTCCTCGGCACTGGTTCGCTGGTCTCTGGGCAGTTGACCAAGATTACGGGGAGTATTAATGAGTTTCTGTCATTTAGCTGGCTTCAGGTGGTCCAACAGCATTGGTTGAGCAAAATGCATTTTGCGTAGCACTAGCTCTGTAACACTGCTAATTGTGGTCGCACTCGAACCGATCAATATTGCTGCATCGATAGAAAGGAGATGAGAAGGCCTCTACACAACCACCTTAAGTATCGATATCCATCCTCGATGCGAATTCTGTGTTGTACAGCTCGATACCTTCACCACCTACTTACTAGGCGTGTTTTCATAAAAATAACTCAGTTACACTTTAAACGTTGGAGCCGAACCGAGATGATCCCTCTTGGACTGCGCATTACGATCACTCTCGATCGCAACTGACAGCGCTCGTACCTGACAGGGGCACGGCCTGTTAGCTGCCTAAGAGGTTTACAAACGAGAGCTCCCGTTCCAACCTTCCGAACGGTTCATAATTAACAGAGGCCCCGTGAACTTGGTCTCCAGTGAGCATTTATGAAGTCAAAACATTTATTGGTTTCCACGAGGTGGAATGGGACCATCAGAGTGGCCGCTCTAAGAAAAGTAAAAGGAAAGCTCACTTAACTGGCACCTCGCTCACATGGAATACACCAAAATTGACATCGCTACGAATTTATGAATATCACAGGGAGCTATAGTGATGAGATCGTTAACATGACGTGTTTGCCGTTTACATCACTGATGAGATTGAAAATGCCACGTGTGGTGCACGTACACCCGTATTCCATATGAATTGTCGAACGAAGTAAAACAATGACTGCGCATCACTGCATACGGCAAGGTCAGATAAAGAACGCGATACATGCGGGATGTGAATTCTTTCACTGACTCTCCTAGCAATGAATTAGAAATCCCAACGATCAGTTCAACATCAGACGCAATCATGTTTTTTGGGTTCTTGAAGGCATCTGGAAATGTATTGAGGAGTAAATGACAATTAGTTCTTGCTAACATTGCTTTAGATGCTACAGCTCATCACAAATTTTATGCGTCTTTGTACGAAAGCATGATCAAGCCAATCGAGAAAGATGGAAATTCCCATAGTCCCATAATACCACAGGGAACTTGCAGGGGCCATCAACTTGTATGGCAGTGTTTGACCATCGTGTTTCACTTCTCAATGTCTCCATCACTGTTCTTGCATCCGACCACAGCACAAGTACTAATACCACGTCACCCGACAGCTCTAACAGGGTTCGGTAAAACGGACAGAGCTGGCCACGCTTTGGCTAAGTCGCAAAGCGCGCAACGCAGCCAAAAGCTGCTGGAAGCATGCTGCTAAATAAAAAAAGAAACAAAGAAAAAAAACACACACACAGGGGAGCGTACGCCATATTCAAGAGAGAGTAACAGCTTGGCTAGTTACCCACCTTCGTGGAGTGGAAAGGTGCCGAATTTATGCGATTTCGTTCACGTATTATTTTGATGTGTTTTGTCATCCTCCACTTTGATTTAGCGCCTTGTTTTCGAGCATGGGCAGCGCTTGCACAGTTTTCATGCGGACTGTATTCTAGCGTCTAAGTCCTTATAATTAATATTGTTATTTGTGCGTCGTCTGATTCCGGCTGTCCTATTTGCAGAGACCCGACGACCATCACGACGTTCGACCAAAGGAGAGCGACATCCTCGGAGCAAGGCGGCACAGCGCTCTCGTGGCTTCGGAGCCATGAACCGAGTACGAGCGTAGCGGGACCGCACACCGCCTACAGTTCCCTCGCCGCACATACACGGGCAGGATGACCTGCGACGGTTGCTGAAGGGGAGAACTGAGCAGCATTGCTGCGACCGTGGAGGAAGAAAAGAAAAAGCCTTGAAGGGGGTGTCACGCGACTATCCTGAAGCCTTCTCACTAAATATTAATTGGGAAATGGTCCACAATTTAATAATGGGAAATGAAGCACAATCCCGTGGTTGTCAATCGGTAGTTTCATGCTTGGCCAAGTGTCCAGCCGGAAGCGGCAGGCTCCACTAAAGGTTACCACGCCCCAAACAACGGGCTACCATGTAGGCCTAAATTCTACTCAAGAAGCACGGCGTACGCCTCCTAGTTTTTTCTTTCTCCACGGCTGCCAGATGGCAAGCTCAAGGCCAGAACTGTGAGAACAAGAACAGGGTAACTTCCATCCAAGCTCCTTCGCTGGGTACACTGAAAGCGATGATTGCCGACAAACCCTTTAGGGTGCGGTCAACTCTTTTTCCCCAGAAGCTGGAGATCTTGCTGGTAGAAGGAGATACAGGCTTCAAGGCCGTCAGCGTGGTATTCTAAGGGTTGAGCCGACAAGCCGGCGAGTGAAGTGTCGACAGATTGCTTATGTTTTGTTTGTGTTTTTTTGTTACTGAAAACAATACAGTGTTATCTTTCACGTTACTGTGACTGGTGTCTTACATAAAAAAGACAAACGTGTATGATCGTGAACTGCGTGTACTCGTTTCATCCACACTTCGCACGGAAAGACACATGCCAAGCATATCATTTTCAGCGGAGTGGTTAAAGTCGAGCTTGATGCGTGCGCAGCAATGTTTCGTAGCACAGCCAAGTCGGCAGAGGCGCAAGTGTATAGAGAGAGGGAAGAGAGGGTGGCAAAGGGGGAGAGAGGTGAGTATTTATTTTATTTATTTAACAATACTGTAGGCCTTTGTACAGGCCCATACAGGAAGTGGTTGATAAAAAAAAAAGTACACATGGGCATGGGAATAGTAGAAATGAACGAACGAGAAACTTAGATAACAATGCAAAACAAAACATAGCTTGGCAAGTAACCACTCTAGTAAGCAACATAAAAAGCTCTTCGCTACAGTGTAAGAAAAAAGAATGCTTACGCCAATTGAAACATTAGTCATACAATGTATGACTAATGTGCGGTGGCAATGTATGACTACGGTGCGGTGGCTGCACGTAATCTTGTTTGATTATGTTTATATGATCATGATAAAGCATAAAAAGAAACTTCATTGCAGCCACAGCACGTCTACACACAAGGGTGGGCAATGCCGCTTGATTTCTAAGTGCAGTTACGCTCTGGTGTCGAGAGTACTTCGAATATATAAATCTTAGTGCTTTATTTTGTATATTTTCTAGTTTTTGTACAAGTTCTTTCTGGTGCGGGTTCCACACAATGCTACCATACTCAAGAATTGGCCTCACTAGTATTTTATATGCTATTAATTTCACATGCGATGGAGCCGCAGACAGTTTTCTTCGCAAAAAACCTAGTGTTCGGAAGGCCTTTGTGCACGTGTTTTCAATGTGAACATTCCATTTCATGGTTCTTGTAAAGGTCACGCCCAGATATTTAACCGAGTCTGTCTCTACTAAATCGTTGCCCATTAGTCTATAACTAAAGCTAAAGATCGTCTTTCTATGAGTTATGACCATGCATTTAGTTTTCTTAACATTAATTTCCATTCCCCACCTGTCACACCAATGAGCTATCTTGTGGAGTGTATTATTTAATTTGAGCTGATCATGGACTCCTTGTACGCAAGTGTAAATAACCAAGTCATCGGCGAAGAGCCGTAATTTTACTCCCTCTTCTGCACAATCAGCGATGTCATTAACATAAATGAGAAATAACAGTGGTCCCAGCACAGACCCCTGCGGCACTCCTGAATAAACTTCGAGTTCATCAGAATCATAATTATTTATAGAAACATACTGAGTTCGGTTCGATAGATATGCCGCTATCCAATTCACAATACTGTCTGCTAATCCGATAGACCTGATCTTTTCGATTAATTTACAGTGCATGACACGATCAAAAGCCTTTGAAAAATCGACAAAGATGGTATCAGCTTGGAAATTGGAGTTAATTATTGAAGCAAAGTCGTGTGTTATCTCCAATAATTGAGTAATCGTTGATAAACCTTTCCTAAAGCCATGTTGCATAGGGTATAATATCTTATTTTCGTCTAGATACATCATGATGACTTTACTCACTAGGTGTTCCATTAATTTACAGCAGCAACTTGTCAGTGATATTGGTCTATATGTTTCCACGTGTAACTGATTTCCTTCTTTATGAATCGGTATTACTTTAGCGCATAGCCAATCCTTAGGAAGAGAAGCTGTACTCATCGATTTCGAAAATATAATCTGCAAAAAGGGGGAAAGTTGCTGCGCGTATCTTTTTAAAAACATATTCGGTATATTATCTGGCCCGGGCGATTTCTTGGTGTCAATATGTAAAAGCAAGTTTAGAATACCTGGTACTGTTATCTCGAAGTCACCCTTCCGGTTGTCAGTTGCTGGCATGCGCACCGGCGCGATAGCTGAGCGCGTGAAGACTGATTGGAAATAGGCGTTAAATGTATTAGTCACAATGCGCATGTCTTCTGTGACTGAGCCTGCTACTTCTATTTTACAGATACCACCATCTGGCTTCGATAAGTAACGCCAAAACTTTCGCGGTTGGTTTTTTATGAAGTTTGATAACGTGTTTGAAAAGAAGTAGTCTTTTGCAGCTTTTATTTCTAACTGTAGTTTGCAAGCGAGTTCTCTCGTTACTGCTGAATTTATTCTTTTTCTTCGTCGACGTTTTAATTTTCGTTTTAGATGAATAATGCTCCGCGTTATCCATGGCGTTTTCCGCTTACTTCTTTTATTTTTTGTCGGTATGAAATTATTTTCACAGTATCTTATAGCCTCCTTGAGTTTTACCCACAGAACATTGACATCTCCGTCAATCTCAGTTGAAAAACTGTCCAAAGTTTCTTCTAGATAGTCAATAACACTTTCATCATTAGCTCGGCTGTAGTCTTTCAAAGCCACGCAAGATGGTTTCGCCTTACGGCTAGCGCTCCTACTTAGGGAAAAGAATGTTAGAACGAGCATTTTATGATCTGATATTCCGTCTGTAATACTTATGCGTGGTGTTATGGGCTGTGATACAAAAGCAAGATCAAGCACAGCGCTAGAATTTTCCTGAACACGCGTAGGTTCATTAACAATCTGGGATAAAGAAAAGCCAAACATAATATCCAGCAGGTTCTCACAGTCTTTCACATCTCTATTGCCGATAGTTAACGTATTCCAGTCTATCCCAGCAAGATTGAAATCTCCAGTTAATAACAGCTTTGTGCGGGTGTTCATTCTTTTGTGTAGGTAGTCATGAACCTTCAGAAGGTATTCCTCAGACGCTCCTGGGTGCCTGTAGATAGCACCTATCAGCAACGTCGTATTATCAAACTGTATATTGCACCAGACACTTTCATGGTTGTCTATTCCAGGCTCTTCTCGAAACGTTAAACTGTTTTTTAACACAATAGCTACACCGCCCCCACGGCCGTCCCGATCTCTGCGAATCACAGAATACGAGGCAGGCGCAATTTCGGTATTATGTATATGGGCATGAAGCCACGTTTCTGTAATTATCACAACATCTGGATTATGCACAAGATTGAAAGTGGCGCGGAAATCTGTTGAGTCTTGTCAGTTTGTCATTTTCTCCTGCGTTCCTTTACCCTATCGTGAGCTGATGACGAGGCCTGAGAATCCCGTACATTGGGCCCACCTTTTTTGGTTATTTCAACTCTAACTTGTTCATCAGGATCCCACGTGTACGTCCGCCCGTTCATTCTTAGTTTATTAAATGACAGTGAAACCTTTGTACCATTTGCCCTTTCACTTGCAGTTGAACGCCATAAATTAGCTCGGATGTCTCTTGTTCTCTTTGAGAAATCTTCTGACACTGATATCTGTGTGCCCTTAAGTTTCTTACAACACGAAAGAATCTTAGTTTTTCCCTTAAAATCGAAAAGTCGTAGCATAATCGGGCGAGTGCGTTGACTCTGAGGACTGCCAATCCTATGAATTCTTTCTATGGATTCAATCTGAAGGCCCAGCTTATCTTTCAATATACCTTCCTTTATCTTATTTTATAGACTGTTGGGCTCCTCATCTGATTCCTCAGTGACGCCATAAATTACTAGGTTGTTGCGACGACTTCCGTTTTCCATGTCATCCATTTTTTCAGCAAGATCATGCAGCTGTTTGGTCATGCTCTTGCAACAACTCTCATATTCCGATACCTTTTGTTCACATTGTGTTAATCGAGATAGTTCATCCTCAATGACAGCCATTCTAGATTGTAGGCTAGATACGGTTTTTTCAACTTGTTTCAGATTAGAAGTCAATTCTTTCAGGGTTTTGTTTGTTTTACCTTGTTCTTTGAGTATCTTTTTCAGTAGGTCAGTGTTCGTGCTTTCGTCACTATCTGAATAAGAGTGCGGCCCTGGATTCAGTTCTACATCACCCGATGTTAGTAGTAACAGCCTTATGACATCATAACACTCACACATCAATTCAGCGAGAAATCGTGGACTCGGTAGCACCATCAGGGTTATGTCATCGTCCCGTACAGAATATACAAGATACTTGTCACCAACCTGTGCAACAAGAAAGAAGCGCATGAGCATGTGTCCCGAGGCGGTGCCACCAAGTCCACTGATGAACTGGCCATGAAGCTCCGCTTTTATATCCTGGCCTGGGACTGGGTTTGTTGACGTCACTGGCTTCGGTACTTGATAGCCGCATTGCTGAACTGTTTCCATGATCGGCAGCTCACGGAACCTTTCTTCAAATAGCGGCCGGTTGACAGCAGTCACAGCGCACGAGGACGGTTCCTTGCTTCCCGGCGAAACATCCGTTGCTGATCCAAGGCTTACGCCGGCTTGCCATAACGCAATCTGTGCAACAGTATAATGGAACATCGGCGGCACATGTGGCAAGTCGGAGCGCAGCGCGAGCAGAGCCAGCGCACAGCAAACTTGAACGAGCGTGGTAGAACATTAGTGATGACGCAAGCGCCCCCTAGTAAAAAAAACATGCTGTGACATCGGTGGTCCTCTTTCTCGCCCTGGGCTTTTATCAAGGAAAGTTTGACAGCCGTGTCTCCGAATACTGTACCTAAACTATTGATGTTCTTGTTAGGTAACTGTTTACAGTGGACTCGCCCTAGATGCAGTGGAAATTATAAGTGCAATGGCTGTTTATTATATTTTGGATGCGAATATCCTCCAATTCCAGCTCGACCCTCTTTCAGCTAGGTGGATATGTCTTGACTGCGTTTCTATTTCTATTACGTGTTGGAGTAAACCAGTAACTGAAACGCCCATTACGCCAGCGACAAATAATAAGCAGACGCCTTACGTGACAAGAGTACTAAAACATCCTGCAGATATGCGAAGGGTTTCTCATCAGCAGCCGATGACTCAACAGCCCTTCGAAGCCCGGCATTGTAGGCAAGGAAAGCTTCACTTAAAAAGAACGGAAGGAATCGATAATTACAGTCAGTGTCGTAACTGGCGGATGCTGTTGACATCCGAAGGCCGGCCAGCTCTGCGAAGTAGACAGATGTAAAAAGGGCAGGAGACCGATTGCTAGAGAGAACAAAGGCAAGACAATTATTTCTTTTCACAACATCCTTACTGAGACAGAAAAACCACGGAAGGGGAGAACAGACAGAGAAAAGAACCGCTTGAAGCGAAGGCAGAACGTTAGACAAAAGTAGCCATATAACCACAGACAAAAAATTTCGCTATATAAAGAAAATGACCGCAAGGAAGCCCAATTTGACGATTTACTGCTCAAACAGCGTCACCATCTCGTCGTGCTGCTGACCAAGAAAACATTGCGCGCGTTTCGTCACCGATGCCGCGCATACGCAGACTACCATCATGAAAAAGAACCACCCTACTAGTTTAATAACCCGTTTAAGAGTTTGTCTTAACAGACGGTGGTTGACGGCATGTTTTTCATCCTTTATTTTTGCTTTGACATATGGCATAGAGACGGATTGTATGCACGTGCAGATTAATGACGGCGTTCCTGTCGACAAGTGAGCGGATGCAAGCCATCTCGCACACACCAGGAGAGGAGGATGGTGCGGGCGCACGATTTCATTGACGCCGTATACAGGCGGCGAATATAGTACGTTATCAGCGCTCCTGTAATTCATCATAAGATCTGCTGGGGCACTGACGTATTCTCTTCTCGAATGAAGCTTTGAAATGTCCAAAAAATGCGAGAGTTATCGTTGATCCCATAACGCATGCAACGCATCATAACATACGTGCTACTGGTAGGAATTCCATATCCATAGCAATAATTAAAACTTGAAAACAGTATGTGTTACAATAACCAGTAGATCTTGAAAAGTCACTCATGGCAACAGAACGAAACTGAGGAATCGAGTAAGATATTATTACACGACACGATATTATCATAACCACATATTTTCCCTTTTGGATTTCTGAGTTTAATTAACGCTGACCGAAAGATGCTTATATATAGGTGAAATTCGCTAGATCATCACTTATAATAGCTCCTCTTATGCGCCACTTAAGACATATCATTTTCTCAAAGTGTAAATCACCGACACGGGGTAATCAGTCCGCTTTTCGTGTTGAAATTCGAGTGACGTTTCCGGTGAGGATGCAGTTTATCCCGCTTTTATGTGTCGACGGTACTAAATCTGATACAGCTGTGTGCCACGCGCTGTATTTGTACCGCAGTTTTGAATTTGATCATTGAAGGGACACAGCCGCTATTGCCCACTGACGCTGCAACGGCAGGAAGAGCTGGCAAGAGGCGAAATGGCAAATTCAGCGCTCCTCTCAGCAGCACAGAACTTCGTCGCCAACTCCAAGAATGGCGAGTCATTCGCGCTCATAGAGCCGGAGCTATATGCTGCCGCGGCACATCGAAAGATAAACTTGCGCGGTTACCGCATGGGACCGCTTAGCCAGGGCGAACTCTTACTCTACCTCGACGTACTGCAACTGGAGTCGAATGCCGTGAGTGAAATCAATCTGGCTACACTGAACACCGTCATGAAAGCCCACCTAGAGCATATCCCTTTCCAGGGAATAGAGACATTCGTCGGCCGTCAACCACCCATGGATGACGACTCGATATTTCGCAAGCTAATCGAGCAGCGCCGCGGTGGCTTCTGCATAGAGCTGAACAATCTCTTCGGTAGGCTGCTGCTCACACTGGGCTTCAAGTTTCACATTCGGGCCGCCAGGATTCGATGGGGGCGTCCACTGAACACGCCACTGACCCCCTTGGGACACTTGCTATTGTGCGTCGACCTCGACGAAGAAGGACAGTACTTCGCCGATGTGGGATTCGGTGGTCCCAACCCGTTCAAAGCCCTACCCGTCGAAGGGGAAGCGGGGCCATACCGAGTGCAAAGAATCGGCGAACAAGGCTACGTCGAGGTCGCCATCAAGTCGACGGCACGCGGGGGCGCGTCGGTGAGTTGGCGTCCCTTGTACCACGTGTTCCCTCATCCACAAAAGTGGATCGACTTCATACCACAATACTGGTACGGTACGTTGCACCCGCGTTCATTGTTCCTCAACGTGCTCATGGTCGGGCGTTTCGTCGACGGCTCGTGGTTGACGCTGGTGGACGGCCGCTTCTGTCGCCGCTCGGTCGCGGGGCAAGTGGAGCAGCGTTTCGTCACCGACGTGGAGGAAGTGATGCGCCTTCTCGAGACCGAGTTCACCTTGAAGCTCGATCCGGACATGGATCTTGACTTCCTGCGATCGAGGATTAGGAGCGCTATTCGGGAATGAAGCCATGGCAATAGCTCGACGTTGCGTAAAATGTCCGTTAAAATATCTTAACCATTCCTCTAGCATCACTCCAAAAATAAAGTAATTAAAGATACTTTGCATATCTATTCGTACATATTCGTAATGTGGATCATACGAGCCGAAAGCACAATCGATTTTTATGTCTACTATTCGCACTGATCGCGGCACCTCAGGCGGATTACAGTAAAATTTATACGAATATCAGAGCACTTGTGCAAATAAAACCAATTAAGTAAAGGAGCGATTATTTGAGTGCGTGTGTGTCTGTCTGTCTGTCTATCTGTCTGTCCGTTGGACACACGCACCAGAGTGGGACAAAAACGCGCCCAGGGATTTTAGAACACAGGTATGTTGAATTATATTGCTGTGACAGCTCTTAAAGGGCACCTGAGGCGATTTTTCATTTTCCGCTGATCTCAAGGCAATTTCAGTACGTGTTCTCCTCGGTACTGTAATAATTTATGTCAATCTAGGCGGTAGCAAGTCGTTTACTTTTCCTGAAAATGAATTTTAAAAGTTCTAGCGGATTCCCACGCGAGTCACCCTGTGTTTTTGAAGTCATTATCCGCAACACGGCCTACCCGAGAGGCGGGCCGTCTACAGGAAAACGGCAACACTTCAGCGCTAAAATCATCGCTGTCGGGTTCAGAAGGGCTGCTCTTTTTTCAGAATCGCTGCTCTCATTTTTTTTTTTTAGGCAGCAGCTTCACCGGCTTCATATTTCTGATGGCGGGAAGACTATGACGTCATCGCATACGCTGCACGAAGCGTCTACGCTTTTCGGTTTCAGTTTGAACACACTGCACATTCGCTTATTTGAAATCATTGGTGAGTTTCTGAGCAAATTGAATGACCCTGGCTGTACAGGGCTATCAGTACTATTGGAAAACAGCGATACCAGAATGTATTGAAAAAAAAAAAACCGCCGGAGCTACCGAGGACCCCCGTGATGAGGCGGCCCGAACGCAGTTCCTCCGGCCCCAATAACGTTCTTTGTCTGTATGTCTGTCCGCCTGTCTGTCCCCTTTAACAAGCACTAGAAGCGAAATCTACGCTACGCAAGCATCATCACAACTGCTGTGACATATAATAATAAATAATGCACCATTTAGGAGAAGCCGCCGTAGCATAGTGGTAGTGTGTTGCTTGGCGCTACAGGTGCCCCCGATTTAATTTATTATAAACTAGACCACTAGTCAGGTCACCTTCGGAGATAAAATTGTGTTCGTCGGTTTCTGTATGCTGGTTATATTGTGGGCACCGGAGAACCTGCTCGCCTTTGTATACTCAGTGGTGTCCACTCCTTCCCGCTTGCTTTTCCTGTGGCGCTCGCGGCCACGTAGTGCGTTACTACCGTCGCTGACAGCAGGACAAAAGACGAGGATATGCCGATTTTGAGCATTTCTACCGAGACCTATACCCGTTCATGCAGCACCGCTCTTCGCTTCCTCCAGCGTCCCCTCTTCGACCTCAAGGGCCTCAGGCCTCCCGTTCCTCCCGACGACGTTGTCCTTCGCCGCATCGCCGCTCTGAATCTCCCCTTCGCCCCATCTGCCCCCTTCCTGACCAACACGCGTAAAAATAAGGATTGCAGTTTTTGGAGAGAAAACTATGTCCTATCGATCATCGGGAAATACCTACTCGCGCCCCAACCAATATGCTGTCTGTGACTGTTGAAGACATGCCCCGCCACGGTGGTCCAGTGGCTATGGTACTCGGCTGCTGATCTGAGCGTCGCGGTATCGAATCCCGGCTGTGGCGGCTGCATTCAGATGGAGGCGAAATGTTGAGGCCCGTGTGCTGTGCGATGTCGGTGGGCCTCAAAGAACCCCGGGTGGTCGAAATTTCCGGAGCCCTCCACTACGGCGTCTCTTATAATGAGAGCTGGTTTGGGATGTTAAACCCCCCAAAAAAGACAACAAACAAGACAACAACTGTGAAAGACGTTCCTGTGCAAGATCTCGTTGAAACGGGTGCCGCCATTCCTCTTATGCGTAGTGATTTGTGGCTACAGCTCCGTAAAGTTACTTTAAGATTTTCACTGAGCTGAGCAGCGGCTGAAAACTTATCTGCACCATTTAAGTAAACAGCACCGGTACCCGCGCTATTTTATGCAATATAAGCTCATTGTATGCAGCCAGCTTGTACCACTGTTGTCATTTTAAAGAGCGGTGACCTAGCAAGCGCACTCTCATCTAAATCTAAAGTCTATACTTACAGCATGCACTTTCGCTTCACAAACGCAATTTCGGTTTGGGCATCGAGTTTCTCCTTGTTAATGATTGATGATATGTTACGAAAGAAAAAAATGACATAAAGAGGACAAGACCACATCCAAGCATCCCTTCAGTTTGTGACCTGCCGTAATCTACGCTTCCTGTCTCTGCTCCTCGCCCCATTTGTCACGGAAACGTTAAATTTTCTTGAGCAGTTCTCGGCTATTCATCATTTTCTGAACTGCTGTGGCAACACGTAAAGCATCCATGTTGCGTTCCTGTTTCTCCGACTAAAAATGTAGCTGCAGTCGCCGGGCTAAAAACGCGGAATATGAGCCTCCAGACACACGTTTTTCCGCTCTCCCAGAGCGAAACACGGTATTTGAGCGACCGGCCGAGCGACCGGCGGTTCCACCTTTCCCTGGTGGCGGACGGCACTGCGCAAACTTTACGTTGGGCTTCCTCCACTTGTTAACCTGGCGTTTTGTGTTTACGCCACGTAATTGTCCAATCACCGAGAGGTATACAACATCGCTACATAAGGATTACTAAATGCGAAGCATTTCTTAGCGAACTTCGGCGAGTTTGAGCGTATCTATCTATCTATCTATCTATCTATCTATCTATCTATCTATCTATCTATCTATCTATCTATCTATCTATCTATCTATCTATCTATCTATCTCTATCTATCTATCTATCTATCTAGCCGCCTACGATTTTGTGCTCTACTGGCCGTTTCGCTGATGGGATGTTTACGAAAATTGGTATGCCACAACATGACTGCATTACGAACATAAATGATAGGTCATAACATGAAAATAACGACTTGCATGTCATGAGCGGCATGATTTACATGCCACGGTCTTGGTGCTCTCCTGGCCGTTTCGCTAATGGGATATTTGCGAAAATTGGTATGCCACAACATGACTACATGACGAACATAAATGACAGATCTTAACATGAATATCGTGACTTGCATGTCATGATTGGCATGATTTACATGCCATGGTCTAGTGCTCTCCTGGCCATTTCGCTCATGGGATGTATGCGAAAATTGGCATGGCACAACATGACTGCCTGACGAGCATAAATGGCAGGTCATAACATGAAAATCATGATATGTATGTCATGAATGGCATGATTTATATGCCATGGTCTTAGTGCTCTCCTGGCCGTTTCGCTAATGGGATGTATGCGAAAATTGGTATGGCACAACATGACTGCATGGCGAACATAAATTGCAGGTCATAACAGGAAAAGCATGACATGCATGTCGTGAGCGACATGATTTACGTGCCACGCGTTTCGTTAATGGGACGTATACGGAAATGGGATGCCACAACATGACTGTATGACCAACATAAGTGACAGGTCCTAACATGAAAATCATGACATGCATGTTATGAGTGACATTGTTTACATGCGACGGTCTTGGTGCTCTCCTGGCAGTTTCGTTAATGGGATGTATTCGAAAAGTGGTATGCCACAACATGACTGCATGGCGAACATGACTGACAGGTCACAACATGAAAATCCTGATATACATGTCATGAGCGACATGATTTACATGCCACGCGTTTCGTTAATGGGTTGTATACGAAAATTGGCATGCCACAACATGACTGCATCACGAACGTAAATGACAAGTCATAACATAAAAATCATGACAAGCATTTCATGAGCGACTTGATTTACATGGCACGGTCTTGGTGCTCACTTGGCCGTTTCGTTAGTGGGATGTATAGGAAAATTGGTGTGCAACAACATGGCTGCATGATGAACATAAATGACAGGTCACAACATGAAAAGCATGACATGCATTTCATGGAAGGCATGATTTATATGGCACGCGTATCGTTAATGGGATGTATAATAAAGCTGCTATGGCGCAACACGACAGCATGACGAACGTAAATGAGAGGTCATAACATTAAAATCATGACACGCGTGTCATGACCGGCATGATTTACGTGCCACAGTCATGGTGCTCTTGCGGCCGTTTTGTTAACTTCATATGCACCAAACTCGGTATAGCGAGACAACAATGCAAATCCATTTTACGTTCCTGATGCGTGCTTCGCATTTCCTTGATTCCCTCTGCACGTGGGATCTGGCCATCTTAAATCTGCGAACATGGGAATGCAAAAGAAAAGGTCAAAATGGTCATTGATGTTGACAACTGCGGATACCTCCCAGAAGAGCGAACACACTCTACTACCTGGTCTATGCGTGTACCGACACGACGCGAACATTCCACCCATTGAGACACTTAATGTGCAACAAAGTGCGTACGACAAGTGGAAGGCATTGCTGGCGTCACGAATCCCTGAGGGCCAGCTCCTGCTGGTGGACAAGTCTCAGGCGTCAGCCGCCAGCCACGGCTGCGCCTGGAATAAGTAAGCCACACACAGCCGGGAGGAGAAAACGTGCGCCTGGTCATGAAACGTGCGCCTTCGTTGCTGCATGTAGTTAAAGGTTGTTTGTTGAGCCCCGCACTACGCAATTTGAAATAAACGAATGTCGTGTGCTTGAAGAGACAAAATATAATTGTTAAAACAATACCACCGACCACTGAACAGCGTCTGGGCACAATAATAGTGGCACTACATACCGAAAATGCTAGTATTTGCTGTGCATCGCTTGTGTGGGGGTGTTCCATGAATTTGAACGTTCTGCTTGTGATATCTATCCAATATTCATATATCTCATTGTATGTTACTAAAGTGCGTGACATTATAAATGTGATAGTCGTCGGCAGTTCGCTGTTTGCGTTTAGGCATGTGCGCAAAGCCTGTACAGCCCTGCATTTCGGCACGTCTCTTATAAGGAAGATGATTGAAAACAATTATATGATGTTGTGGATTTCGTTCTATTTATACAGACGGATAATTATAAGGAGGCTGGCCTCAGCATTCGTCGACTATACAGTATGAGCAGCCTTTCTGCAGAAGGATTGCGCCAAACGCACCCTGAGATACGACTGAGGCTGCACCGATGGTCTAGCTGGTATAGCACTCAGCCACTGGTCCGAAAGTCACGGGATGAAATACCGGCCGTGGCGGCCGCATTTTGATGGAAGCGAAATGCTTCAGGCCCGCGTACCTTACGATGTCACTACACGTCAAGAACCTCAGGTGGCCCGTAGGGTAACGCCATCTTGGAGTGGCGAAGTGAAGCTGCAGTACTTCAGTTCCCCTCTCCTGGTTGACGGCACCGTTCCAGGCAGGGTGAGCCTCCATGCGCGCGCGCGCGTTGCCTGACGATCGCATCGCCGAAGAGAGAATAAGAGACTGGATAAGGCCGAGTATGAGCTGAGTTAGATAGCGCGGTCGGTAGAGTACCGGTCTCCCTTTGTGATACATCTCTGAGTTCGATTCCTAGTGCATCGACGGGAATTTTTGTGCGCATTTTTCTTATGTGCAAGGTTTATTGCGTCGCTCTCGTAACGCAATTAAAGCGGTGAGGTCGTGGTGGACGCCGGCGCGTCACACTTTAGTGCTAAAAAAGGCGAGATGCCACCGTACAGTATACTGAAAAATGCGAAAGGGTGCGGAGGTCGCATTTCGATGGTTCGGGAATGCAACATCTTTTGCATAGTTACCTACCCCTACATATTAACGTAACGTTAAGAAGAAATGGTGAAGTAGTCAAGAGTGGTAGATTATATTTATGCTAACAGACCTCTGTTTTCGTTTATTTCGCCAGTTTAGGCCCGATACTCTATGAGAAAAAAATCAGGGGGGGGGGGCAAGGGGGGCAAAGACGATGTGTTGTCTCTGACTTCCTTTGAACACAACGCCAACCTTGCTCTTTGAAAAAGTAATTATGTAAGTCTTAGTAGGTGCCACACATTCATAACGTCATGCCTTTTCATATAGGAACTGCAATGCAACGTCGCCGCCTTTATTTGATTTTTTTTTTCAATGGAGGCGAGAGGTTGAGGCCCGTGGACTGTACGATGTTAGTACATATTAATGAAACACGTGGCCGAAATTTTCAGAGCCATTAACTACGGCGTCTTCCACAATCACATCGTGGTTTCGAAACTTAAAACTCCAGAAATCAATGTATTTTCTGTTTGCGTGTTTCCTACTTTACCAAGCTTCTTCTTTTGAGGAGAATAGTGTTTTCGGTACCTTGAGCAGATAATTCGTCACTACTAACTCTTCTTTTCTTTCTTTAGCATCACTTTAAAAAGTACCAAGGGGACAAGCTTAACCCGGTTTCCGCCATTCCATCATGCCGCCTAATCATATCATCCTGCGTTGGGACGAAAACGTCGTTAAATTATTGTGCAGTGCAAAACTGATTTGAGAACACTCGTCTAACACGAAATACCAAATTATCTAGGAACATTCATTTCTTGCTTTCCTTACACTATAATCTACTCTCTCTAGGAAGACAAAAGAAAGGTATAACGCAAAGGTGTGTTATATTCTTTCGAGTCATTTCGGGAAATATGAGTACAAATAAATGCAAGGCGAAGCGTACAAGACTTCCCATCCTCAAGGCTTCGAAGGCGCTGCTGCGCTCCTCAAGTCGACGGGACTTCCCGAATGACTGTGAACGATTCATTCGTGTTAGTGCTTGGTCACTCTCTGCGTGTGTTCTCGCTAATTGGCCCTTCGTTTTTTTTTCCTACTCTTATTTCATCCATCTTATCTATCAATCCATCTCTCCAAGTGAAAAGTAGCCAACCGAGCACGAGGTTGGTTAACCTTCCTGCCTTTGCTCTTCATTTTTACTATCTCTCTCTCTGTCTATCTTTCTCTGTTGCTTTTTTCTTTACGAAACACACTTCCTAAAATGAAAAAAAAGTAAAGTCAAACGAACTGAAGAGGGCGAAATTGCTTCAGCGCTACATCACTAGAAAACGACGCAACCCTGAATGGTAGTTTTTTTTTTATTCCGTTTATTTTTGCTGATTCTCCGTGTGAGGATACATGGGCGAACAGTTGCAACACTACAATGGAAATAAAAATCGCGCTGCTTTGCGATATTTCGCAAGCAGCTGAGGAACATGATGGCCATTCTGGGCTACTCCTTAATAATAATAGTAATATTAATAGTATTATGCCACATATTTCGTGCACTATACATAAAATATTTACAAAGCCGCCAGCAGCTTGAAACGCATATCTTGAATGTGCCTGCGCGCTACGTGAACACATAAGCGCAGACAAAATTTTACTTAGTTGAATACTTTTCAAGCTTCACGCTCGCTTCTCACGTAGCAGATAACCGAAAAGTCAAACAAAATACAAAATAGAAGGCTCGACACACAGCTCACGTATGGACAAGGCTGCTCGTCTTCTTCGAGACTAGCTCTGTTCCAAGGCTTGTGGCTAACACAATAAAATCTAGATGCATATATTTGAAGTGGAAAAACAGGGCTTTGTAGTTCCTTAATTAGCCACTCCTCAAGCCAGAGTTGGTCAGTTCATATTGGTTTATCAATAACCCATCGGCCGCTTTATATTTGGTCTATGTTGCTAGAAGTTTACACCGCTATGCTCTTCGATATCTCAAAATTGCGACGTGCTCCTTATCTCCGCTTATAAGAGTGACGGGGTGTGGAGTGCAGAGCGAGTTGCAGACAAGTTCCGTAAAATGTAAGAAATATTGCGCTCATTTGCGATGTTTCAAGTTTATACAGACTTATTGTGATGTGTCACATCGGCTAGTACAACACAAAGTAAAATAACAATATGTAGGCATCGTTCCACGACGGCAATCTCATAAAGAAGGGCTAAGTTATGTACTAGTTAGGAATAGACCAAAGTGTTCACGAATGACTTTAACAACTCGCTGATTCGGGCTACGTTCACTGCAATTTATCACGGCCATAACCCAGAGAGAAATGTAAAATACGATCGATACTTGTATCATAATTTTTAAATGTTTAAATGTATTCTGCTCTTGAGTACCAAGTTTAACACTACAAAACATTTATCAGCAGGAAGCAACGGCAAAAAAAATTTAAACAGAGGAATCTTGCAAGCCATAGCATTTGCGCCTTCAGGTAAGGCCGCCACTGCTTGAAGGGTGAAATTATTTCAGCTCTCGTCGTCGGCGACCTTCGAGTAACCTTGAGCCTAACTCAGAGCCCTAATCTGTGTTTTGAAATGAGAACATCCGGGTTCTGAAACGAGATCATCTGGGTTCTGTTAGAATTACCAACGTTTCCCCGGCTGAGTTTGGCCCGCTAGAACCCCGTCTTTTTGTGTTTTTTTTTCACAGTCGGTTTTTCCTAGGCAAAAGGCAAATACACCCGAGTGAATGATTAGCCACTGAGAGTTCCAGATCAAGGATATGCCCATTTCACAGAGCGTAAGAGTGCAAGAGACATTCCCGCGCACATATTAATAGCAAAGTCTGTTTTTACGTAATGGGCTGCAGTGTTATTGGCATTAAAATTGCAGTCGGAAGGTCACAAGGAACGCTGGTGATGAGCAAGTGCTTTGAAACAGCTCCACGTGCAAAATGACTTTGGTGGCGTACGTCGTTGCGGACTTGCAGAGATTGGCAGTGAAATAAATATTCAGTTCTTCGAAAAGATCGCTACCCTGTTTCTAATATAATATTTCGTAGTTCTAAACTACGGTATCGGCAGTCGTTGGTCTCCTGAAGTTCACTCCTGGAATGGTAGTCGAAGCGGAGTCGGCAGTCAGGACCTCTCGGGCACCTGCTGAAGAAAAAGAAGAAAAGAAAAGACATTCTGACATATCACAAGTAATGTATTGCCAACACGACGCTTTTGTAATAAAGATGAAAGTTCCTAGAGTAAGATGGTAACAGCGCACAAAACTGGACGAGCCGGCTTAACCTTAAATTCAAGGTAGCGCTTAGAAGACGGCAACACAAGACAAAGAAATTGACACAGGCCTGCCCTGTGTCAATTCCTCCGTCTTCTGGTACCGCCTTTATGCGCTATTTTTGTTGTGGAGTAATACAAGTCGTGTCACTATAAAAAGGATACAATATCTGAGCGGCTATCTTTGAAGCCAACACATAATCACATCCTCTCGCTTTCATGAGAAACTATGGTCACACAAATGAGCTGAAGCCTATATAGCATCGTAATCATGCGGTGCGATATTTCAGATTGCATTCACCGAGATTTCAGATTGTTTGGCAGAAACAGGCTCTTGCGCTTTCGTTTTTGACTAAAATATTCAGTAAAGCGAACTGGCCATCGCACTAGTAGCCATGTGGCCGTTTCTGTGGTCATATTTTCTTTCTTTTAAACCTGTTAGTTTCTTCCGCTCTGCAAAAAAAAAAAAAATAGAAAGCTTTCGCCTTGTGACAAGGGGTACGATACCTATTTCGAGAATACATCCAACACGTCCCCTTCAGCGGCGGCGCACACAATTGCGTACCTGACTTATTTTCGGCAGCTGAGCTGGTAAGTGGCCACGAAAAGGCAATAAACACTGAGCTTTCAATAAAAAGATTCCTTTAAATATTAATTGTGTCGCGAATTTGTGAAAATGTGCGGTGTATTCACGAACACAGTAATTTTTTGAATATATAAACATATTTTACGATTGGGTCGCCGTGGTACGCTCTGAGAGGATCGTCAAAAGTACGGTATCAGTCGGCTAGCGACGAACACAGCCCATGACAAACTCCACTCGCGTTTTAAGGCTGACTTTTGAGTCCTTCTGCGATAATATAAACAATGACTGACTTCACAATAAAGTTATATTTATGCTTCAATCGCAATTATTTGCTGCATATAATCAGCATTTCAGGATGCACCTGCGTTTTCTTTCTCGCAATATATTATGGAGTGCTACCTAAGGTACATGTGAAGGTTTAACGCAATTATAGACACGGCAACATAATTCGTACCTGAAGGTGATATATCCGCTCTATGCAATGCGTGTTTTATAGGTTGCCATTGCTATGCGGACTAGGTTGCGTAGGCCAAGCCGGGCGTTGTATGAATATTTTAGTACAAGAGCACTCTACCTTCTTGAAAGGTTCAGGCAGTTAGCATTTCGTATTGAAGACAGTGCGCCACTGGCATGATGAACGGATATCCCGTTCTTTGATAAGAACCTGGGCACGAGGGAGATTACGCGAATCTTTTTCATTGATTGCAGAGGGGAAACAAGCCTAAGTGGTCCACCTGTTGCCCTTAGCAAGAAAGATTTGCGATCGCTAAATTAAGCACATATCAATTTACATTGCTCCCGGCTGATGTGAAGGTACTCCAACGGTGTTGATCTAAACCAAGAACCATCCTAGTGCGTTTATTCGTGGGCTTTTGTTCTTGTTGATGCATTGTTTAATTTGATGCGCGTGCTCAGCTTTGTCTCACCGAGATGGCTTCTGCGAATGACTGTTTGTTCATGGCCTCCGTGATTCCGCGCGCGGCAAGACTTACAGCGTGCGCAATCTCTTAGGCAGCGGTTTGTTAAAGCCGGGCTGCTCTTCTGTATATTCACGTCGTTTTTCGAATAAACCCTCAATTACGATTCACCGTTCGCGTCGTCATCGTCTTCCTCTCAGTCATTGTACACTTAGCGCTGTAGCTGGTCAATAATGATAGATGTGTTTGGCACCTGTGCGCTGACTGACACTGCATGGCGAGCAAAGCCAACGTTCGCCGCTTCGTTGCCATTGTTTGTGCAGCAAAATGAAGTATTTCTAGATCATCATCATCATCATCATCATCATGTCTACACCCACTTCAGTGCAAAAGCTTCTCCCATAGATCTCCAATCATCCCGGTCCTGTGCTCACCGTGTCCAACTTATCCCCGAGAAATTCTTCGTCTCACCCACCCATCTAACTTTTTGCCTCCCTCTGCCACGCTTGCCTTCTCTAGGGATCCACCCTGTTGCCCTTAACGACCAACAGTTTTCTTGTCTTCGCCCGCCTGTATCTTCGTCCGTCTTGTCATGGACCGCCCACGTCCACTTCTTCTTCTTAGCTTCTATTAAAATGTCCTTAATACGCATTTGCTTCTAGAGAAAACATCGTAAATAATATTCACACCACTGAGCTCCAAAACCTCTGTGAGAAAGGTGCCTGGCATTATATGCATTTCTCTCTTCATTTAATTCTATGGCTTTATCAACTCGATCGCAAGGCGGCATTCGAGGTAAGTTCACTATGCATCAGTCTTTAAAATTCTTCATAGCAGCCCAAGCATAAGACAATTATTCAGAGTAAATTACCTGCCATGCTTTTCTACCGCTGGGCCTTCAGAGGGTCTTCATTGAACACTCATACAGACTCTTTAGTAGCTCTGCTTCTAGTTCCAGTAGCTTTGCTATTTCATTTCTGCAAAGCCCACGCAGCACCAATCGCATATATATGAAATATGTAGGGTATGGAAATTATCTTCATGATGAATACATATACACATTGAATAATCTTGCAGGCAGACTACAATGAAAATTTACACTATTCTTCGAGCCCGTGTTGGTTTGCTTAAAATTGTGTCATCCTTAAACTATTGCCGCACTACACCGTCTTCAGTGTGTACGTTGTATTTTCATAATTTTAAATTCCGGAACAGTCCATTGGCTACTTGATCGCCTGTAAGAGGAACAAAAACTGAAACGGTTAGAGCTCAGACAGTTCTACTGCAATTCTACGCTGTATATTCCACTCTATATCCTAGTACAATTTCTATTCGCAAAACACCACGAGACCTTTTATTGTTCGACATCCTGCTTGCTTCTCGGAAAGGCCAGCATGCTGAAAAGACGCCAAAAACATTTTTAGGGTTTATGCACTCAGTGCCTCCACGGCATGGTTAAAGACTGACAAAACGAAGTGTTCTTTAGAGCATCACGGACGCAGATTAGCATGCAGGCAACGAACAGCAAGTTTTTTCTTTTTTTTTTAGAAGTCAAGAAAAAAAGCTTTTGTTTTTGGTCGACCACTAGCCCTTCCCTTCACTACAAGAGTTCCGTTTATAACTGTCCACAGAGGAGCTGTTTAAGCCAAGCATTAGGGCGTAATCTCAGAAAAGAAAACTATCATCAGGAAAGAACTGCGCGTGCACTTCTTCGCGAAGCGCGCAGTGTTCGCAAGAGCCGTTCTTTCTTCTCATGTACTCATGCCTTCGTCCCACTGCTGCATAAAGGTGGAGGCGCTCCATAGCAAAGCATAGCCTTGTATAACATAGCAAGGGGGTGGGAGAGGGAAATCAAGGTAACGAGGAAGGGACAGAGCAAAGCATAGTGTAACTTTGTGTAATCTACTATAGCATATCATTAGGGTGGGAAAGGGTAGTGACCGTGAGGTAGAGGCAAAGGAGGAGAGAAGAGGGTGAAGCATAGCGTTAACATGTACAGTATTATAGAATGGGGTGGGAAAGGGGGTGAGGATGAATGATGTGAGAATGCGGAGGAGGGAAGAGGTTAAAACATGGCCTAGTCATGCACAGCATGGTCTAGCAAGTAATGGGAAGCGGAAGTGATTGTGATGAGGAAAGAAAGGAGAAAGGGAGTGTCACCAGCTACGCCGTATCCTCACTTGCCCCACTAGGGCGTATCTGCCCAAGTTTTTTCATCATCTTGACTCACCTATTTGTTCCAAATCCTTACAAATGACGTCGGTTAAGAATTGTGCTGCACGCTATTTGAGAGACGGTTGGTATACACTAACTAGCACGTCAAGCTTTTCTTGAGCACCTCAAGCTGCGGCTGAGGAACTGTATTCTCGGCCTGCATAGCTCGATGATTTACCATTTCTAACATTCTAATGGTTGCAATTTCAGCCGAGATCAATCTGATCAGGCTCTGCCTGCTTTGGCTCCACGTAGCCTCACAATTATCGGACACTGTATGGCAGTGAACCCAATTGCTTCTGCTTCAGATATTCTAATTGCGAATGTAGTCGAAGTCGTAACAATGCAGGAGATGCCAGTGCGTTTCGGTGCAGACCCTACTATCAGGTTATTGATGAGGCAACCGCGAAGCCACGTAACAGCGTCTGCCATTGGCCGCCTTCTAATGACGTTCGCTCACTTGTCTACATTTGGTACTGTCGCTAGTACGAGCATTGTACCACTGCAAGAATTTAGTAGGTAGACTGCGTTGTTTAAAACTGCAGAGGCAGCGTTAGTACAATTCTTTCATAAATTTCTTCATCTACATTGCGCTGTCTTGAGTAGATTTACGCAGACTACTCGCTATAAACGGCCTAAGCTTACTCGCTGACAATGAGATGCGACAAGTTGTTGAAATAACTTCACATGCTAGCACGTACCATGGCTGTGCTCCAGTTTTCTTCCCCAGACAAGTGAGACTTCAAACTTGGCTTGTTGGTGGACTCTACCGGGTTCGTGTCGGCGCAAGCGGAGCTGGCGGCCGAGGTTCGAGCGGCGCTGCAGCGACCACTGCCGAGGCGATGTCGGCGTCTTCCAGCCTCAGCGTCCAGACGAGTCGAGGTGGCCTCGGCTGGCTGCCGACGACGGGGTCACTGAGAACTTGCCACACCAGACGAGCCACACGCTGCGGTGGTGGTGGCTGACAGTCTTCGGCTCGCACGCGGAGCTTGAGTGGAACCCCGTCCGTGAGTCGTGTCCGATGGCCGCAGTACGAGACCCTGCAGACAGTAGGGACTTCCCATGTATATCTGTAGTTAACAGAGGTGGTGCGCTAATCTCTAGGTTTCAGTGGGTATGCTAAACACCGCAATATCACTTGTGCGTCTCAGGAGAAGAGGAAAGAAGGAAACACAATGGGATGGAGGTATACCAGAAGGGCGTCGTCGTTTACCCTACACTGAGAGTATGGGAAGGGAGAATGGAGAAATAAAGAGAGGAACAGGAAAGGAAGACGAAGAGAGTAATCATTTAATGCACGGACGAGTGTAAGATTATGCCATGAGTCTGAGAAGAAATGCTGACACGCGACAATGCACCTGTCCCTTAAGAAGTGCTTATGCTACAAATAGTGAAAAAAAGAAACATACGAAAATAAGAGACACTATATATAGCAGCTGTGTGCATGAGTTGTACGGTCATCTGTTCTATTCGGCCTTTATGACATCGAGTATAACATCGGGTAAGTATGGAGAACTAATTAGATGGTGATACAAAGGACAGTTTCTGTATGAGAGATGAGATGGCCGAAATACAAGATTTTCTGGGCTTTTCAAGCGGGTTTTATGCCTCCTTAACAGGCCGCGAAATTCTCTCACAACTAGGTCACCGTATTGAAAATGTGATGACACACAGATCCGAAGCCATTCGCGAAACCTTCTACATTGCAACGCACCCAGTTGCACAAATACACTATATTTTCAAGTCGGACACGTCATTGCTTGCACATAAGAATCAGTCAAGTAAATACTAGTAGATAACTTTGCAGTGACAGGGCAAAGCGCCCTTGAATCGATTGCAATCGAAGTGCCGAATCCAACGCGAACGCAAAGCGAACTACAAATAGGAGTTTTACCCGCCACTGAATCAAAAGGAGTATTTTCGGAGCATTCCTGAACCCGAACCTAAGCTGAACCGAAGGAAGTATGGGTACATCGGCTTGACAAAAAAATAGTTCAACGATATGGGCACTTACCGCTGATATGTTTCCCTTTCAGTACTCAATCTTGAATTTGCCATTTAAAGGCCACTCTGCTGACATCTGATGACATCCAGTTCACCCACATTTATGATGCTTTAACATTGCAATGTCCCAAATTGTCTAATTACTAATTCAAGTAGCTCTATACACGTTCCCCATGTACTTCTCGCGCTATGTTTTTTTTAATGCACTCCATTTTAAGGAACACCCTCGCATTAAACATTATCAACATTTGAAATGTTCTGAATTACATAAACTGTCCAGTTATCAAACGCTTTCCCTATTGCAAATAGTTACGTTAAGTCCGATTTTCTCGTGGCGTTCGCCAAAGAATGCTTAGCAGAAACAAAGTACTTCTATTTTTTTAGGGTATATTCTTCCGCTCAGATATTGGGCAGGTAAAAATTCAATAAAGCAAGATGGTCCCATGTTGCGATAATGCAGTGCAATGTAATCGGCAATGCTGAACTAAGAGTATTTAATGAAATGATCAAACCGCAGGCTTTGCTTATGTTACACTTGTGAAAACATATTTTTTTGAGAAGTAGCTGTATCTCCTGAAGCAATGTGGCAAAATGGTGCACTCTTCAGCGAGACCAAGTTCTTGAGGTAAATCAGCCGTACGCACGTGTAGCCGAAGCTGTCGAGGACGGACACTTTGTCGACGAACCAGGAGTCTTTTCCTCCGTAGATCCATCCGCGATATTTGGTGTACTTGATGACTATTCTGGTAATGTTGACGACCGCAGGGTGGGCGGCGACCAGCACTTTCTCGGCTTGGCCACCTTTCAGCTCCTGTGAATCCCTGGAGCGGTTATGTTTAAACGATGAGATTTTGTACGATATTCCTGACAATTCGATTCAGTTGAAATGAACCCTGAGAGCCTACAAAGAGTTACCATTTAAATAAAGATGCCAACAAGTTGTGTGCTTGAAGAACTCTTTTAAAGCGATCACAGTAAACATTCTAGCACGTTGAACGAACAAAGATTCCAGCAGCACGTATTACGGGACGGTAGGTAACGAGAGTTGCTCGATTTTGGGGATAAAACTTTGTTAAGGCTCCATAATGATTAAGAAACTTTATCAGCGTACATTACTGCAGCACAAATCGAGCAATAATTCAATGCAAGTCATGAGAATTCAAGGTAACGAATTCACCTGTTACTACAACAAAGATTTTTAACACGAAAGTGTTCTATGCCGGGGTCCACCACAACCCCATACGTCACTACCGTAGCAGATATGATGCAGTAAAGAAAACATGCAACAATAAAAAAAAACACTGAGAAAAAATTGGCCGCGTATCTCCGTGCTTCGCTGCAAATGCCGTCGAAAGACGATAGCCTTCTACCGGCCGTACTACATGAGTCCCGTTTCGCGTGTTTCTATTTCCCCCGAGGAGATGCGCAAGCCAGAGGGAAAACGAAGAGACGCGAGGAGAGAAAGGGACCGGCCGGAGTGGCGGGCGGCCGTTCCCTGCTTTCCGTTCGGCACGAACGCGAGATAAGGGCGCTATGTGGCCATGGTTACGGGATACGCAAGAAGCTTGCCTAGTACAGGAAACGCCCGCTTTTTCGCATCCTAACAAGCACTAGGGTCTTTAGAATTACGCATCTATGTATTTTCTACTAAAGGAACACACCGTCCAATACATACGTATTGATGTTGCGCCTCAGATATGCGTAATATTTGCTTTTGGCCGACTGTGTTCAGAAGTATGAAGGTAGCCACCAGTTCAAGCTGGGTGGTCGTTGAGGAAGGGGTTCACCTTTCGCAGCAGGACAGACACACAAACCAACACACACAGACAGACAGACAGACAGACCAAAGTTTCTGCGTTGAAGTATCCCAACAAAGACTATCGTCTTTAAAACTTGTGTTTAGGCACTGGGAATCGAACTCACAGCCTCCCCGCGCCACGACGAAAGGTGCCCGGTGCGCTACCACTGCGCTAACGCCGCACACACTCGATGCCCTACGAACGCGCCTTCTCTCCTCGTCCGGCTCAGCAGGAGCGCATCCGGCCGCACATTTCCTGGAACGGTGCCGCCATCCAGGCGGTGAATCACTGCATCTTTACTTCGCCTCTCCTGGATGGCCGGCGGCAACATTCCAGGAGCGTTCCAAAGTCAGTCTCGATGAATGCGTGCAGAGCCGCGTTCGTACAGCTTGATGATGATTGTGGTTTGGTTAGGAAAGGACGCTAATTTCTGCAGCCCATGTAGGGAGCACGGCTAAGCGTCCGTGGGGGTGGGGGAAAGGGAGTGAAAGAGATAGAGAGGAGAGAAAGGCCGTAGTGGAGGGCTCCGGAAATTTAGACCACCTGGGGTTCTTTAACGTGCACTGACAACACACAGTACACGGGCCTCTGGCATTTTCGCCTCCATCGAAAATGCGACCGCCGCGGCCGGGATCGAACCCGCACATTTTGGGTGCCAGCCGAGTACCGTAACCACTACACCACCGCGGCGGACGTTCGTACAGCTTCGAGCGTATATGCGCCGATAGCGCATATACGCTCGAAGTGGTAGAGCACCGGTCACCTTTCTTCGTGGGTGGCGTTTTCCCCCGCCGACCGCTCTTTGAGCGTGATGAGAACAAGAAAACTGCAGCGTTAGCCTCCATCGCACGGCAACGACGTTGACGGGTCAATGTGGCGCAAGTAAATATGACTGTTACCTTTGTCGCGCGGTATTTACTACAGACTGTGACCACTTATTAGGAAAACTACTACAGTTACAACAAAGGGTTGGCCCTTTATGTAAAGTAGGCGTTCTGTGGACCTGGGTTTATCCACGTCAAACGGTACCGTACCAGCGAAACACCCACAGCAATGGGCAAGTTCGCCTCAATGTAACAATAAACATTCAACTGTTTATGCGAAGAGACATTTCACTTTCGTGTTACACCGATTCCTTTCACAGAGGGATCAGCCAGATATTTTTGTAAAGTGTTTTCGCGATGGGGCAAACTATCTGAAACTTCGTGCTGTATAGCGAAATATTTCTTCAAGGTACAAAACATTTGTCCTGCACGATATATATATATATATACATATATACCCGGCTGTTCAAAGTCAGGCATTATGATTTTTTTAAAATTAGGCGCTCTAAGGCACGTGATAACCACTTGTGCAAATAAGTTAAGCGGCCAGGGGGACAGAAAGTTAGATGATACTTATCGCTGTCAGCAGCCCAATTAACTAAAATTTAATAATTAACTTTTTACTGGCTGCGGTAAGTTGGCATGTTTATATTGAAAAAATGTAGGCAGTGGTGTTTGTACACAGTTTCAGTTGGAAGTTTTTTTCTAGCACGCCTGTGCTCCGAGATATTCGGCTCCAAAGTTTAATTGTCTTTCGCATGATTACGCATGCAAGAGGCCGAGGGTCCGCGCAAAGCTCCTCCCTAAAGTGACGCATCTGTTGTGTGCGCTGTTTAGTGTGTGAAGAGGGTGGAAGCGTAGGCATAGGTGATAACAGTTACCCTTGCCCTCTCGGCCGTCGAAATCAAAAATCGAAGAACCCTTGCAACCAGTGTCGTAACACGCAACTGCAGAGCCTCTAACGATAGTGGCAGATACCATGCCGAGATAATGGTGCGAGCGGAGAATCTGGATGCCAGTGCGCGTGCGTAATAATGACTAGAGAAGCGTGCGTGGTCGTTGCCTGGGCTACGCGAATAGCGTGACTGCTGATGTCCGAGTACTGTAACATTTATTGAAATCAAGAGCAACAACTCCAACAATAATAACTGAAACAGTTTTATCCTTGCTAACTCATATTTCCTGCTGCTACATAAGCTTATTTCGGTCATGCACAAATCTCATCGAAACTCTTCACCTCTCAAGACGTCAATGCCCCAAAAAGTGTTCAAAATGCCTGCCTTCGGCAGCAACGCAAAGCATGAACCACTCTCGCGTCGACTCGATGACTCGGCGCACTACTTCTGCAGGAATACTCGCACAGGCAGATGTTGTTCTGTCCTTCATGTCATTAACATCGCTGGGCTCTGTTACGTAAACTCGATCTTTAACGTAGCCCCAAAGGAAAAAGTCGAGCGGAGAAAGGTCAGGAGATCTTGGTGGCCAAAACATCGCTCCTGCGCGCCCAATCCACTGTTGTGGAAAACGTCTGTCCAACCAGTTCTTCGCCCTGGTAGAAAAATGTGGTGGTGCTCCATCGTGCTGAAACCATACTTGGCGCAGATCATTCAGGGAAAGACTGCAGACAAGGTCATCAATGACAACACCTAATATTTCTTCTGTGCACATCTTTCCGTTCAAGTTGTCCTCAAAAAAGTGAGGTCCGATGATCCTGTCCCCGAGTATGCCGCACCACACATTCACACTCCAGCGAACTTGATGCTTGTGCTGCCTCAGCCAGTGTGGGTTTTCTTGTGCCCAATAATGGGCGTTGTGAAGATTAACACTCCCATTTCGGCAAAACCGAGCTTCATCAGTCCAAATTATTCTGTGCAAAAGGTCATTTTCTTGATCAGTTTTGATGAGGCCCCAATTGCAGAAGTCAGCTCGCCTTTCAAAGTCCGCCTCATTTAGGTCCTGATGAAGGTAAACGTGATATGGATGGAACTTGTGCTTTCTTAGAACATTTGTGACTGTTCCGACGCTGCGACCGCACTTATCGGCAATCTGTCGGATGCTGCGCTCTGGCATCGAGGTTACGCACGCGACAACGTCGATTTCAAAGTCTTTATCGACGATTGCGTTCGTGGTCCGTCTTGGAAGGTGGACAGAGCCTGTTGTGCAAAAGCGTCGAAATAGGTTTATGAAAGTGGGCCTTGTTGGAAGGGGACGGTGTGGGTGGCGAGACGCGTAAAGCGCCATTGCTAACGAAGCGTTGCCATTCATTTCAGCCATTGCAAGCACCACGTCTACTTTTTCTTTGGTAGAATACCTCACGCCAAAAGCAGCCATATTAGCTCGAAAGGACTGCACGTGGATTTCCTTGGTAGACCTTCAATGCAGAGACGCTGTGCTACCGGAGGCACCCTAGTACAGGACGGTCAAGCTAACGCGTTCACAAGAAGATGTCTCCGTGTGATCTAAAGTCACGAAAAAACGTCGCGAAAAATGGTCTCCTGTTATCGCGTTCATCAGGATCACGCGTAAGGCTCATGGCGCACCGCGCTGTCACATTTTGATTTCGCCGGCCGAGAGGGCAAGGGTAACTGTTATCACCTATGCCTACGCTTCCACCCTCTTCACACACTAAACAGCGCACACAACAGATGCGTCACTTTAGGCAGGAGCTTTGCGCGGACCCTCAGCCTCTTGCATGCGTAATCATGCGAAAGACAAGTAAACTTTGGAGCCGGATATCTCGGAGCACAGGCGTGCTAGAAAGAGTCTTCCAACTGAAACTGTGTACAAACACCACTGCCTACATTTTTTCAATATAAACATGCCAACTTACCGCAGCCAGTAAAAAGTTAATTATTAAATTTTAGTTAATTGGGCTGCTGACAGCGATAATTATCATCTAACTTTCTGTCCCCCTGGCCGCTTAACTTATTTGCACAAGTGGTTCTCACGTGCCTTAGAGCGCATAATTTAAAAAAAAATCATAAAGCTTAACTTTGAACACCCGGTATATCGAGCATTATTACATGTAGCCTAAGACCTACCGCTCAATACGACTGCTGTTCTCGTTAGTTGCGCCAACGTATTCTAAGCTTACATTTCATACACATGCACCTTACGTCAGATTGTGGTATGCACCAAGTGACTGTGGCATGCACACCACAACACAATACGATCAAAGAGCTCGGTTATTTTCCCGGTAAGCTAAATCAAATGTTTGCTAGACAATGCCTAAGACTTCGTCCTGCAGCGAAGTTACGTGTAAGTTTGCTGGCATGCGCTACCTGATGTCACCGTTTTCGTGATCGTTCACAACGCCTGACCGATAGAGTCTTACACATAGAAAAAGAAAACTTGAACTATGACGGTACGCAAACAGCGCTTAGAATGCAACGGTAACAAAACGGCATGACAAGGCACCGAACTAAGAACCATCGGTTTATCGAGGCGAATGCAATATGCACAAGACAATGAAACAGCAGAGAGGTCCGACAAAGACACGGTGCATACTTGAAGATAGAACTACCAAATAAGCCGTCTCGTCACACATGCAACGTGGGTCTCTGTGTCAGCAATCTATCATTGTCGGACTTCTGCACTCTTTCTACGCTTCCTGTGTGTTACAATAGCCCAATAGACCAGCGCTTGTTAGCTGAGCGCCTGGTCGGTCGTTTTGCCCCCCTCCCCCGCCTTTCTGAAATAAGTGTCGTTCGTTCCCGTCAGTGTCATGTACCAGCCCGCACAGTCCCCCACACCCCTACGAGAACATGCATTGCAAGTACAATGCTATGATGCAATCACCGTGCGTCCGCGGCGGACTCTTACGACGGTTCGCAAAGTTCCACAGTTAATTGCAGCAACCCACAAGATATTTTAGGCCGTGCGCACATTTTCTGGGGATACACGAATGCCATTTCGCGACAAATTAGATGTTCACCTGACCTTCCAGTCCATACCTTTCCTGCAACGTTTTCTTGTTTTTTTTTTTTTGAAGGATGTCACAGAGCGCACCTTATAATACCCTAAGAATAATGAGCTTCCCGAAACACAAAAGCACATTGCTTTGCAAACGCTAATTAGCTGTTAAGGTAAGGTTGCACCTATAAAAAGGGGCACTGTCCATGCGGCTATTTCCATGCTTCCGTATTACCGCGTGTCGCTAAGTACAACGATCACAGATAGGCACTCCATGTTCGAATTGCATTCAGTGTGACATTTACAGTAGTATACTTGCAGTACCACTTAGGTTAGCAAAGTTATATCACAGCTGAACGCGAGTGTTTTTCTTAAGGCTAAAATTTTAGAACTTCATCTTCATTGCATGTTGAACGTTATTAGAAAGTAAATTATTAGCCACAGCTGTCGTTTTCCTTTAAGTGATTGAAAATCAACCCTTTTTTTGCACAGTGACTTGACTACGTTTATATCTAGATCGTTCAAGCCTTAGAAGCATTGAGCATCCAGCTCACTAGAAAAGAGCAAATTTCTAATGGTGTCGAGCGACACGCTAATGGTCCTACAACTTTTGTCTCATATGCCGCCGACGTATAGAGAAGAAGGACTTTTTGTAGGCTTTTTGTGAGTTTTACACAGACAATCACCCTTGTCTTCGTAGAAATCCGCTGTGTAACACCCACACTTACGTCGTCACGCTGAACGTTTCGTTGGCGCCCGATTCTGCGAAGAGTTCCAGCTCAATTTTGCCCCAGGATGGCTCTTGGCCAGCGGAGCTGTTAACCACCAGCTTGTATTGACTTGCTGAAAAAACATCACGAAAAGACACGTACCAACAACAATTATTGCCCGAACTAGTATTGCTACATCAAGCACTAAGCATATTACCCTCAATAGGCATTAGTGAGATAAATGAAGTTCAGCCGCTTTTCTTCCCCAGACCTGTTGCATTTTTTGAGTAGCTTAGCATTCTCGGCTGTCACGTTTGTTAAAACACCTCATTGTTTGTAAGGGTAAAGTTAAATAAGCAATTATTAATAAATATGAGAAATGGCATCTTCATAACTCAGCGCTAAATAATCACAATTCGATCACAGTGGAACACAAGAAAACCGATGTATGGGTTACATCGTAAGTAAATGTGTTGTTGCATTAGCGTATGGTTCGCTGCTCGCGTACTTCAATTGTGGTTATATGCAAATGAATTGTCGATGCGAATAGCGGCATTCTAAACGCTCAATTTGTTCATTATACTCATAGGGCGAGGAACATATGAAATAGTCAAAGTCTATAGATAAATAACTGCTAACTTTGTATGAAGTGTGAAAATAGTAAGTTCCTTCGAAATGGACATTTATGCAAGGATAATATGCTGCGCGCCAGGACTGAATTGACGACCCACGCATTGCATGTGAGATAGTTAACCTGTTGAGATACCGCAGTTCTATGATAGCGCTATTTTGATGGTTATGTGCGTACCAAGTTACCTTGATAATAATTAGGAAAGAAGCTCAGCGGAAGATGGTGGCTCAAATCGATGAACAGATCGATAAAAACGACGCAGAACGGGGAATGTCACTGGAACTAAGTGGACAAGTGGACATGTCTTCGTCTGCAGCGATATTCCCGGTTCTGCATCGTTTTTAACGATCTGTTCATTGACAGTAATTGTGTTTCGCTGACGTCGCTTTCAGAAAGAGTCGACGAGCAATGTTTTGTTTGTATGCTCGTTTGTTTCTTTGCTTGTTTGTTTGTTTTATGCCATAAGGTGCCGTTTTAACTATTGTTTCCGACATTGTACGTCGTCATTCATTCATTCACTCAAGCCTCTATTTTCGAGATGCACTGTTATCTGCCCTTGTAACGACGGTGGTTGTATCCTTCCCTTCTCTGCTCTTTTCCGTCAGTGTACTGCATTGATCAGGCGACACACGCGCTTATACGTAGACATAGACGTGAACCTGGTTACGCTCAGATGTCCGAACGGTGCACAGTAGGGTAATGCAATTCAGTCTTTCTTTGTTTCTTTTTTTAATGGTGACTTCAAGACTCCTAAATTTGGTGCATAAAATTATTGTTTACACAATTCAATATATATTTCCGACAGTGTGCGCCTTAATTCATTTCACACAGTTGTTGCATGGGTAGGCGAAACTTCAGCTATTACGGAAAAACCGCATAGTGAGGTATACGCGTATGATGACTCGATTATGTGTTCGGCAGTGCCTTATTCGCGCATGCAGACACTGGAAGAAAATGTCGATTAAGTTCCGGTAAGACGACTTCCTGTTGCAGACATGGCCGACGGGAATTTCTGTTCGATATAGACGGAAATCGAGCCGTATACATTGATTTAAATCTGACAACGTATCAACGAAATAGACGGAGGGAATTCAAGTGCAATCAGCAGTTGTGCATCGCGACCTTAAAGAGACCCTAACACTCTTTGAACATAGCCAAAAAACGATCCCTGTAAGTAGCGGAGGGTCATGTGAACACGTCAGCCAAATATTATTGCACTGCACGCAACAAAGAATTCACGAGTCTGGTTTCAAACACAGGTGGGAAGCGCCCGCTCTTCTTTGAACAGGTGACGTCACATAAGGCAAGGAATAAGTCGCTGGACTTTTTCCGATGCTCTTTAGGAGAGATACGCACTATTTCTGTACTTGCTGAAATCCAAATGAACAAATTAAGCATAAGCACAGCTGACGATCTTTCCGTGGTCATGGAATAATGAAATGCTATTTCTGCCGCAAGCGACTTATTCGGTGCCTGATGTATAGCCATATGTTGAAATAAGAGCAGGCACTTTCCAGCTGCGTTTGAAAACAAATTGCGAACTGCCTCGGGCACGCTGTTTCATTATATTTAACTAACAGAAAAGGACGCCCGTCCGTTTTCAGGACTGCTGGGCGTCCTTTTCTGACTTTGTTCGAAAAGTGTTCCAGAGAATTCTTAATAGTTTTCAAGGCCTCTTACGCGGGCTACTTAAGTTCTGTACATCGAGCGGGTTTTGACGAGGTGAACAAGTTATGTGAGCCATATACAGAACGTGCCATACATTTGAACAAGCATTACACGTAAATAAACTAGAATTCACTTTCACTTTAAGGTTGTACGTATCTCATGTGCCTTGTAACCACAATGACTTGGTATATGAAAGGACAAACCATAATACTTCGTGCTGGCACGTTCTCAAAATATAACAATTATCGCCATTGAATCTCTGTGGAGTTATAAGGCAATACATAAGGGAAAAGAACTTTTCTTTGCGAATAAAGAAGGTACGGAAAAAGTAAACTGCTGCCAGCAGGAGCTTAATACGAATCGCTTGCGTGGCTGTTGAGATAGACAATACTGCCATGCCTCTGATATAGTGTAGGATCTTAGAAAACAAAAGCATTCCCTTGTCGACGAGCATGCGGCATCTGCTGACTCTACGCACTAGGAATTCCTATATATCCTACATTTTTATTACTAACCACAGAAGGGTGGCTCCTGGCGAGTCATCAGGAACATCCGTCCGCGTGCCCGTGACCTGTCCGCAAAGTATCCCATGTAGCTGCAGTCCGTTGGCCGCTCGCACGGAAAGCACTCGCCTCGCAGGAAGTGCTCGTAGCTGGCGCAAGAAAACGCCGGAAACGGACACTGCGGATTCGCTGACTCGGTGAAGAGCTGAAGCGCGCGACGGTGGTGGCACAGGCTTTGCCAGTGGCCCCCTGGAAATGGAAAAGGTGTGATGGAAATGTCACTGCTTTCCTTAGGCACAAATAGACATGAAAGTTGTTCCGTTTAGATGTCTGAAAGGCACACATTAAGGCATTAGAAGGAAGTGGTGAATGCCAAATTTGTAGATTTTTTTAATTTATAAGCTTTCCCACCTTGGAACATACTGTATGTCCATCGCAATGTATGATCTCATTTATCTAATTTATTTGCGCTGTTATTATATGTTAACGTTAACATTTAACCCCTTCGAATAACCGTTATGAAAACACATACACGTATGATAACGCATCACGAGAAATGGTGCCGGCATATAGCGCTAAAAATAACCACATATTCTAATTAATAGCGCTAATACTTGCAACTACGCGCCGTATGTTTACGCATGCTTTCAAAGTAGCTCTCTATCGGTACGTTCCATTGCATAATTCAGAACTGCTGAGTTATTCCAATTCACTACGCAATGCACATCGTATTGACGTTCTATTTGGGATTATACAAACATACATAAGGAGGTCCCACAGCCAAAAGGCTGTGCAGAGGACCTTCCGTTATCGCTGAATATAATATGTAAATACAAAGCAACAATTTTCAGATACAAGAGACACCGTGTTGAATGAGACACAGGCTAACACTGCAAAATATTTCAGCAGCACAAAGCAACAGACAGGAAAATGGCGTTTCTGAAATCATTGTATTGGGCGCAAAAATCTACGAAGGCTCAATGTAAATATGTGTAAATCAGGGAGTGTCTTAGTACGAGACTGTAATAAATTGCAAAGTTGTATGGCGGAGAAGAGAGCTCCAAGTTTACCATATCTAGTCTTACGTTTTCGTAATAAATAGGATGGCGGAGAAGAGAGCTCCAAGTTTACCATATCTAGTCTTACGTTTTCGTAATAAATAGCTGCTGAATAAAGGAATGGAATGGAACCGGGAGGACGTGCAGTGAAGTAACTGGTAGGGAATTGTTATGCGGAATCGGAACATAGCGAGAGCCTACGAGACTTATGGAGAAGTACTTCAAGTGAGTTTTAATGCGGTTTCTGTACTTATAAAATAGAGTTAGATAGAAGTTATGGACATGTTTATGGCGTATAATTTCTACGTATGACGCCGAAGTGCTTTATTTTGAGCAGGCTGCAGTAGGTATCAATGCGTGAGATATGTATGTGTTCCCGCACGATGATAGTTAATGTACACATGAATGAAAGCACAGTAAAGTATATCAGTGTCTTCCCCTTAGAGAAATGGCAAACATTAATTAATATTCTAATCATACAGACCGCCTCCTTTGAAATTAATGACAAAACATGCTCATGAATTTGTAGGTGTTTATCTAACATGGCGCCAAGAAACACGACACTGGCAGTTGGATGGAGTGCGCTGGAAGAAAATGTTAGGGATAGGAATCCTGGAGTAAGCTTTTGTTTAGCTGGGAAAACTTACTAAACTCTTTTTTTCCCTTCTGCCTTAGCCAACGAAGATATATACTTTCACGCGATATGTGCTTTCTGTTATGCGCAAATGAGAGTAAGAAATTAAAGTGTCATTTCTTTTGATGTTTGCTATCTTTCCGCGAATAACAAAAAGAATGGTTTACGTTGTTTTCATGGGCAATGTCACTGCACAATTTAACGGAAAGCGCACTTATATTGGCGATTTTCACTTGGTTTGACGAAGTGCGAAGGCCAAGAAAATTTTTACCTGCTCCAGTTACCACAAAGGCAACCTAAAGAATTTTGCCACCAGGCTCTGCAAGCAAGAATAGCGTACCACAAGATACCACAAAATCCACTTCGCTTACACACGAAGAAGCGAGATTTGGTCCTATACGTCCCCAGACTTGAACTGTTGGCTATGCTGTCCCATCCCATGCCAGTGTGTCTCCTATATATATGACATCTGCGTTATAGGATTGAATGGTTATAAAGATGATATCTTCTTGCTCTCTGAAGCCAATCCAAACGTAGTTTACAAATCCCGTGACAGCAGAGAGAAAGTAGATTGATTAATCAAAATGCGGCTAGGGAGCAAGTTTGTCAAGTTCGACTTTGCATAGGTGCATCTGGTTTAAGCTTACGGCCTTACGGCACAATCCGTCTGAAAGCACGGATGTTCCTCGAGACCCACTGAGAGTGCTCACAGAAGATGTCGCTAAGGGCGCCGACGAAGACGCTGTTGCATCCCAGCTGTGCCTTGCCGCCATTGGGATAATAGTCCACGTGTCCCAGAGGCTCGAAGGCACCCAGGCCGCCTCGCAGGAAGCTGTCGCCGTTTGAGTGGATGACGTCCACAAGAGTCGCGTCTGTGGGGTCCAGCCGAGCAGTGTGATCGTATCCCTCGAACAAGGGCGCCGCCGGGTCCAGCCCTTCAAAAGAAAAAAAAAAGCGGCATAGAGAAACTGCACTGCTGTCTAGGGAATTGCCAGATAGTCCGTAAGCATTCTGTAGAGTTTCACTGCTTACGATGATAAAATGCTTTTGCGGCCAAAGCTTCTGCAACAAAGCTTGTCTCCGTCATGGCATCACCTGCCTTCCTTTATGCCTTCCTCATTCTGTCCCGTCTTAGCTTAACAGGATAAAATGTTTTTCCTGCTGCATTCGCGTCCGCGGGTTTCACTCCTTCCCAGCCATGGTGGCCCGCATTTCACTGGGTGAAAAATGCAATAATTCCGTAATTCTTGAGTACGGACGCACCACAGGGGGTCAGAACTAATCCGCAGTCCCTCAGTACACCGTGCCTCATATTCATATTGTGGTTTTGGCACGTGGAACTTCACAATTTATTATGAATAATGAAGCGCACCTTGCTGTATTGCATTACCCCCGTCCGCTTAATTTCCTTTCTTGTCCCACAAGCTTGCTCTTCTGCTTCTTCGACCCGCAGTTGCAGCTTAGTGGCCAGGGTGTGGGCTTGCTAAGCCAGAGATAGTGGAATTGAATCCAAACCACAGTTGCCGCATTTTCATGAAGGCGCGAGGCCGAAAAAAGAAGAGGGTGAGGGAGGGGGGGGGGGGGAGATGGAAGAACGATGAGCGTGCTAGAGTTAGGTCGCTGTAGCCAAACCCACGGCAACCAAGGGCGCAACTGTTAATTCTGAGCTCTCCACTACGGCATGCCTCCTAATCATACTAACACGCGCACTTGTTCTGCTTTGCTTGCGGGGAGCGCCGTTTTACCTTCTTGTCACGGGCAGCGCAGGCTGTGCTTATCTTGAATGGTGCTTCTAGAATGGTATCAATCGTTCTACAAACTTTGGATGGCTGACGCGCACACTTGAGAGCCTTCTGAAGCATCGGTTATACTAGGGGAACGCGCTGTGACGAATGTGTAAAAGACGACGCATTTCACCGCTCCTAGTTTCTAGCGTCGACCGACGACTATTCACGCCGCTGTCGTGTTGTAGTGTGGTTTGCTTTGCCTTGCTGGACGCTGGTTAACCTGATAAACAGGTCGGCTGACAACGCCCTGACTTCTGCCGCGTCCTTCATCGTCACAACACGTGACAATACCGTCCTTTTGGCATGTAAAAACCCCAGCCCTCCACCTTTGAAGTTGACTCTGAGAGAGCAAAGTGTACATACATACGCCGCTAATAAAGTCCTGTCTTAACCGTGTCGGTCGCTTTGTCGGTGATGTTCTCAGCGTTCAGATAATTGTCAACACGGGCGAAGATCCTCCATTCAAAGAAAGACAGTTCCCGCTTTGGTACAAGCATCATTCCCCGCTCAATAATACTTCACCTTGAAGAGGTCTCCCTTTTGTGTACATCCGTCTAGTTTGCGTTATATTTCCTATTGTCCATGCGCAGGAAGCACCACTATACGTGAATAATGGATGCCAACGCTATTTTATTTGGAAAAACCCAACAGTGTCATCATTTAGACAACTCCATAGCTAACGCTATTCTATATAGTGTTCTTAGTTGTCACACCAGTTCTGGTGGCCTACGTGCGCCGAGTTTACAAGGGGTTACTTGCTACATCGACTGTGTTGCCCTGCCGACATCTTTGTCGACTTGATGGCACTGCCCTAGTGGACCGTCTGTGCAGTACATTTACTCGCTTCTCTGCAGAGTTTTTGTCGTATGGTTACTTGCTGCGCTGACTGCGCTCTCCGGCATTCCGAATGCGCCGACCGCTTTAGAGATTAGAAAGGTGCATTGCGCATCAGACGATTCAATAACAAATGATGTTTTCGCCCGCAAAAGCGAACCTTGAAGAACAAGTTGAGTTTTCCTTCCGCGCCAAGCACGAAGAATAAAAAGAACGTGATATCTCAAACGGCGCAACGTCTCACAAGAACTGTTAGGTATGACTGGAGGTGGCCAAAAGATTTCAGCGATCACCGCGTCACACGCACCGTGTTCCCATCACATGCCCTTTTGGTCTTTTCTACACGTTCTGTAAATGTGACAGCATTTCCCCTCAATGCAACGCAGACGATGCTGAGTCTAGCGCTAACACTGACGTAAACCAAATGTCATGCACTCATCTACGAGGAACTGAAATCAAGGTTGTTGAAAGCAGCCGTGTAAGTAGTCGAAGTGCTAGTACCCACCGGTGATGCGCGAAAGGTTCCTGAGCTCGGCGCCCGCGAAGCCAGCCACGTGGGCGCCCAGGGAGAATCCCACCAGGTGGAAGTCGCGCGGCTGAGCGCCAAGGCGGAAGAGACGCCGCACGGCCTGCGCCACCTGGCGCCCCACAAGGCGTGAATTGGCGGCAGCCTGGACGTAGTTGGGCAGTGTCGCACCCTTCTCCCAGTCCACCACCACGACGTTGACGTCGCCCTGCACGGGACGCGTTGTACAGAAACACATAGAAAAGATGGAGGCGAAAAAAAGAAGACAATCTTAGATACCTTCACTGCAACAAAGCGAAGATTATGCAAAAGGTTTTCGCATCTAAATAGAACAAAATTGTGCCACGAAAACTAAAATTCTGTGACTCAGAACACAACGGTGGTCATACGACGATAAAGACGATCGCGGGGTCACAGAAACAAGTGTGGCTCGACAACCTTCCACAACACATACAAAGATACAGCAACGGTGTCATGTCTATTAATGTGACACTATGAGAATGATTATGACGACAATCTTAACGGCTGCTGTAAATGGAATGCTACGACGTCATAGCTATACGGCGATATCGATTCCACAACGATTTTAGGGGCGAAGCTCCTTAAGGCGGCACCCGTTCGTCCCTCGTCGTAGTGCGTAACCAGTCTTACGCTTTGACCTCCAAGGTGGTGCCGGTGGGAGATTTCTCCTGTGCGTTGTTGAACAATAAAAAATTCGCAGCGTGCGCGTTAACTAAAAGCCGAATTCTTCTGTCTCTCATTCCCCATTAGCAGCCCTTGGCATGTTCCAGTAGGAAACGTTAGTAGAAGTAGAAGTGTAAGTGTTAGCTAAAAGCCGACTTCTTCTGTCTCTCATTCCCATTAGCAGCCATTGTTTACCTCCAAGGTAGTGCATGGTGAGATTTCTCCTGTGCGTGATTAAACAATAAAAATTTTGTTCAAAACGCCCTTGATTGATGAAATAAACCAACGAAAGACGCCAGATGTTTTCTAAAAGCAAAACGAAAAGACGCCAGATGTTTCTAAAGCAAAACGAAAAGACGCCAGCTGCTTAACGAAAGACACCAGGTGTTTTCTAAAGCAATGGTTTTATATTCAAAACCATATCGCGATACAGGTTTGTAGTTGACGATGCTCGTTGCCATCCGTGTGTGTTCGTATGGATAAGGATGCCGAAAGGCGGGCGCGCAGGGCAGCGGCGGCGCGCGCTCGCAGACAGGACCCTGAAGTGAGAGCCCGCGAGGCATCTCCTTTGAAAACCCCAACCCAACCACCATCAGAGGCACCTGCATCGACATCGTGTTTGCCAACTTTCATCTGCAACCAGTGCAAGAACCACTTAGCTTGCATTTCACCGACCACAAATCGGTCATAATGAAAGGACAACGGAAACCAGCAATAAAACTTTGATAAAACATTTAATCAATCGTTTCACGTCAATTTTATCGGGCGAATTAACGGAAGAAATTTCACGGTTTAACCGATGATTACTTCCAGGAGCTTCGCCCAATCTCATCATCATTCACCTGGTGGATCTGCCGTCAATTTTTTCAACATCAAGAACTCCCAGTTGTGTCTTAGTATCTCCCCAGCTATATTGAAGGGAGGAGGTATGCAAGGGAACATAGTCAAAAGAAGAGGCGTGCAAGACACGGACACAAGGGGAGAAGCGAACAACACGAACGCCGGCGTTCGTGTTGTTCGCTATGGACCCTTACTATGGACCCTTACCAACTCGCTCAACTTTCTGTCCTTTTATGCAAGGGAAGGCGTCTGCGCACGCTTGTTTACGCAAAGCGGTAGATGCCCGCAGTAACAGTGAAGCTTACATAGGCCCGGTATGGCAAGGGGACTTCTCAGTTTCTTCTAATTACAAGAATAATGTGGCTCTCGTAAAATCGCTAATGTGAACTTCGCACGGCTCTATTTTCAGTCCTGACACTATGTGTACTAAACGCTTTTGCAAAATCCCTCTGGAGGCAAAAGCGCTCCCACTTCATGAGCAAGGGCTGGCCTAGACTGTATCAAAGAACGTTTACTGAAGAATCCCACTTTGATATGCCACGTTACGATGTCCCTATACATACCACGGACAATACTTATATTTCGTTCCCTCAATATTCCGGCAAAACTACCGACCTGAAAGGTTCGGGTTCAAGCCCTGCCACGGTGGTCGAATTTTCGATGAAGGCAGGAATGCAGGAGGACCGTGTAAAGTTTGTTATCCGGGCATGTTATAGAACCCCAGGCTATGGAAATTTCCAAAGCCCTCCACTAGCTGGTGCCTCGTATTAATCTCATGAGCGACGAAGACGACAGGGATGTTGATGTGGGTCCGAGTCTGGAGCTGCCTTCATAGACTGAAACCAGTGCGCTCCGCTCAGACTTGACTGGACAAGTGCTAGCCATCTACTGCTGAATAATACTCTCCGTATATCTTTTTGGTGGAGGCCGCGGGCTCCATTCTAATTGGCCCTGGAGCTTCTTAACGGACGCTATGTTTCTCCCACCTCAATGTATAAAGGCAGTGCGCCGTCACAGCAGCCCGCAACAGCGGCTGCGACAACCGTGGTCGATTAGCATCTCCTTGACCTCGACAGGCTTTGCTGCATCGACAACAATAACGTTGAAGATTCGCCCCTATACTGTGACAGCGCGTCAGCAAGCATCACAGGGGGGCGAGACGCTTATGCTCGCCAACATCATTTTCGACCTTTGGGGCACAGGATGCGCGTTGTTTAGTATGAATGAAGAAAAACTAACAAGTTACGATTATGCAAAGACACGATGGGCCAATTTTTTGGCGGACCAGTCGAACGACAAATGACAGCCCGGAACGAGCTTGCTTCACGAGCTCAGACATCAGCAGAGTCGTACGTCGCATATATCCAAAACGTGCTGGCCCTGTGCCGCAGAACTGACAAAGACATGCTGGAGGCGAACACGGCTGGCCACGTATTGAAAGGCATAGCAGACGATGTCTTAAACCTACTATATTTAAGAACCGCAGCACAGCTGACTCTACCGTAATGACATGTGGGCGGCGTGAACAGGCCAAGAGCAGGTGGATTACCCAACACTTCAACAGGATGCCAAACACAGCTGTGATTTCCTCGCGTGAAAATTCCGCGGCACCCCCTCCGTTCTCGACGCCAGCAACCTGATGAGGACAGTTCGCCAAGAGCTCGATAACTTCATTTCTGTGGTTTTACTTCCCACAAGAAGCTGTAACTATGACAGACGCTGTAGTGGAGGGCTACGGAAATTTTGACCACCTGGGGCTCTTTAACGTGCACTGTCATTGCACAGTACACGGGCGTCAACATTTCGTCTCAATCGAAGTGCAGCCGCCGCGGCCGGGATTTGATCGAGCGACTCTCGGATCAGCAGCCGAGTACCATAGCCACTAGACCACCGTGGCGGGGCGCCAAGAGCTCGAAGCCATGGCTCCAGTCACTAATCAGGCCGCTGCCTACGACCAGTTGACGATACTACCACTCATTCAAGCCCTAGGTTGTTAATATTGGCGTCCGACTTAACAAACCACCAGCCACGCACCTCAGCCCGTCTACGCTGCCGGCCTTTGCAATGAACCCTGCACCGCTCCAATTGTTTCTCCTGCCGCTCCTGCTCCGCGTCATCTGCCACATGACAAAAGCTCATCTGAATGGCGCAAGCCAGATGATCCACCAATCTGTGTTTCCTGCTCTTGCCCGTCCAGCGACCTGCGATACTTAAGCCTGCGGTCCATGCCATGTCGTGGTGCAACCTCGGTTGGCAGCCTCGGACGGCAACGATATTTTGGTTTTTGGCGCGTAAAATCTCAGAACTTACTATTAACATGATAAAACCGAGCGTCTTATGTGTGGGAATAGGTAATTGAAGATCACAATGGCGGCTTCAGTATACCGCGAATAACAAATAACATTCGCACGTGCCAGTCATCTAGGTCCGGGCAAAGACACTTACAGCAACGAGCAACGCATCCACCATGCGGCGTACCCAGGAGCGCTTGCCACTGCTGCCGAAACCATGGATGATGAGCTTGACTGGCTTGGACGCGTTGAAGGCCGAGTCACCCAGAAGACGAGGCTCACGGCTGCGGCGTGAGCTCACGTAGAAACGCGTACCGATGCTGCCAGGTTCCTCGGGCAAGGCGTTAGGCTGTCCTGAGGCACTGTCCTCCCTGAACACAAGGACAGAGTGAATATGTGCGACTGGACACTATTAGCCTGCATTCTTTAGGTGTATAAAATGGAAAAGCAAGAAATGCGCAATGCAAGATAGAACATAACTCAGATATAAGCATTGGGTCGCGAAGAAAGTTTTATTGCGGTGCAATCCGCAAAATAACGTACGCTATATGGTGACTAATAATTTTGATAACGTGGCGCATATTCTTTGTATCACGAGTGCGGAGAAAGTACTGAATTATCGAAATAAGCTGGAACATCTTCGCACCAAGGTACCAATCACACAGTAGCTAAAACAATCAGCCGCGACGGTCTGGTGATTATGGTGCTTGATTGCGGACCCATAAGACGCGTGTACGAACTAGGCCCAGTGGTCGCATTTTCCATAAAGGCGAAAGCCCTGCAGGCTTGTGTATTGTGCGATGTCAGCGCACCTTAAAGAGCCTCATTTGGTGGAATTTTCCAGATCCCTCTCCTATCCACGCTTTTTTCAGGTTTCCACTATTTCATTCTCTTTCCCTTACTTCCACGGACGCTGAGCAGTGCTCCCGGAAGGGCTGCAGAAGATTGCGTCCGTTCCTTAACCGAACCACAATTATTATTATTAATATTGCAACGGGGCTATGCAGTGGGGAACGAAGCAGACACTTATCATTATCACTTATCACTTATCATTATTATTATTCCTCATTCTTAACTTTGAACCCTTAAGATTTACTTCAGTTTTAATTCCGGCTTAGATTTTACTTTGGTATATGGAAATATTCGCAGCCTACGTAAATATTCGGAAAGAGTTCCGAATTGGTAGCAGAAGATGCGCGCAGTAACGTGGATGTTTTTCTTCTCACTGTAACTAACCTCCCAAAGCCAGTCCTGGAATTAGGCTACACCGCTAAATTTGTAACGCGAAGGTTCCGCAGGGGTGGTGGAATTAATATTTTTGTGAACGAAAGGTATAGTGTATCTGATATCGGAATCGGTCTTACACATGCTAATGTCCTTTCAGTAACGCTTAGTTTCTCCCAGTCATCCTTAACTTTCATGGCTATCTACCAACCCCTGACAACAGCATCAGCCGCTTTATTATTGAGCTAGAAGCTGTTCTGGGGCGTTTTAGTTGCGAAGATCCGTTCTGCCTCACAGGTTACTTAAACATAGATATACTATGTCCAGGAAAGCTGTCTCCGACTACTTACCTGCTCTCTCGGCTTTTGCCCTGGAAAACACGATGACAACATTTACGCAAGGGGAAGTGATAAAATGTCAAAGTGTTATTGGTTTAACCACATAGCAGTACGAGCGCCGAACCGTACTCTGACTGTTCGCGTCATCACGAAATGCCTATAAGACCATCATTTCACTTCCTGCCCCTTTTCTGCAAAACTGCTGCCGTCCGCGTCTCGCACAATGAAAACTGACAGCTCCGTATAGCGTAGAGCGATAACGTATAGCGTTTGTCAATTGTTGATCATTAAAAATTAGTCACATCAATAAAAGAATTTGACTGGCCATTACTAATTGTTTCTGGAACGCCTTTTGACGTTAACCATAGCTTTTATTTGAAAACGAGAAACCTTCAAAAGTCTGTTAACCGCTTTATTACGGCTCAAAAAAAGATAAATGACAACTGGCTCTCGCCAGAAATATTGAAGGCTATCACCGACCGAGACTTGCAGTGCGAACGGTTTAAACGCTCTCATAGTAACGCGGAATTTAGTACTCCCTACTGAACCGCCACAAACAGAGTTGTCGCACTTATCAAATCTGCAAAACGCCAATACTTGCATCGACAATTTCAGCCATATGTCAGAAACCAGGCTCAAACGTGAGCATTGATCAAGCACCTTCGTGGTAAAGATAGCGGAAATATTAATCTGGCGGATGCGTTTTCATGCGACCCTGCTATTATCGCTGATACTTTTTAATCAACACTATGCACGTATTTATGGAGGACAGTTTTCATTGTCGAATGGCAAGAAACGCAAGCTTCTGCCTTTCTTCCCACTATAACTGATGATGTGCTTGCTAGAATAGTCACTAGTTTCAAAAGGCAGGAACCAGCTGCTTTTGATGGCCTTTCCGTATCTGCCCTGCAGCAAGACCTAGACCTACTGTCTGAGATAGTTCTCTTTGTGCTAAATGTGTTTTTGGAGACTGCTGTTCTTCCATCAGATCTGAAAGCGGCAATTGTAAAGCCATTATATAAAGGAGGAAGAAAAGATAGCCTGTTATCGCCCTATTTCAATACTACCCATCTTGTCATAGATAACTGAGAAATCCTAGTTGGAATGTGTTGCATCCGATACATTTCCAATTATTTCAACTAGTTTTTGTAGGAGGACACGGCACTATTGATCTTCTTGAAGAATTCTCTGGTGTACTGCATGCAGTTTCGGAACACCATGTGTTCGTTTGTGCCCTTTATTTTTAGACACTTCGACAGCATTCGACACTGTAAGCCACTCCATACTGCTGAAAAATTATACCTGCTTAGTTTCAGAGGTACGTTTCACAATCTACTTCAAAATTATCTCTCGGATTGCTCACACGCCGTTTGCCTAGACAACCAGCTAAATAGACCTCCCCTGGGAGCTGGCGTACGGCAGAGCTCCATTTCGTCTCCTCTTCTTTTTAGTCTTCTCATACAGGATTTCGCTATAGCTGCTCCTAAACGCTTTTCATTTCAGTATGCCCATGACACCGTTCTCTTAGCAAAGCATGTCTCTTATCCTAAAGCGTGATCATTGTTGCAAGACAGGGTTCTTGGTATTGTGACTTGCTTTACGAACAACTCTTTCTTTTTAAACCAGAGTAAAACGAAAATGATTTGCTTCAAAAATTTATTCCACGCAATGCCACCCGTTTTACTCTGATTTCTTCATTTGCGTGATTGTACCACTTGCAAATGTACTCCCGTCGAATACGTTAATTCTATGAAATACCTAGGTGTGTTTTTTGGTAGTGACTGCTCCTGGAATGACCACTTTACTGATGTTCGTGGTCGTTTACAACGTATCTCAGGGTCACGCATTAATATCAAATCCATTGCCGTTACTCATATAAAAAAGACCATCATGCATGCTCTTGCTTATAGCATTCTGCGTTATGGCATCATATTGTTTGGTTTTTGTTCTACACGATGACAATGCCGCGTTGACAATATTTTAAAAAGTATGCTGAAATCCATTCTCCACAACCCTTCCTCCTCAGACAATGCTAATCTGCTTGCTTTGCTTGATATGCCGTCATTTAAAGCTCTCTTTTAATCAGGCTGCTCTACTGCGGCGCTTCTGGAATCCCCAGTTTAAGTGCGAATATAACAAGTGCGAACGTTAACCAGAACCTCTCGCTTTGTTCTACAATTTTTCAAAAGAAGATTCGGTAAAGCTGCGAGAAATCTCTATGTACCGGTAATTTTTAATCAAATCCCGGATGATTTATTTTCTGTAACCACGAAACATGCCCTAAGAAGGAAGCTAAAGTCGCTATAATTTCTACAGTACTCAGACTGTCTTCTTGCTTTTTTTTTTTGTTGGGTGTTTGGTATCTTACTGGTATCTTACCTGATCTAATTGTGCCGCATATTTATGTTCCTTACTTTTCTACCTATAGAGAATTTAATTTCGGTACATAATGGTTGTTCTATCATTAACTATATGTAATGCTATTGCTACTGTCTTTAAGTACAGTGTAAATAAGCTATTTATCCGTATTATTTTTTTTCTGTGTAAGGCAGCATACTAACTTTGTCGATCTCTGCATTGTCATCGATCGTATGCGGATGTGCCGGGCCTAGTCCTCCAAGCCTCCTGATAGCTTTGACAGGTCTGTTGTCCTTTTTGTATTCCCTCCTCCCCAAGGTTACAATTATTATTATTATTATTATTATTATTATTATTATTATTTGGTCAACCAGCTAGACCGATCTCTCCGGAATGTTAAGTAGCAGGGTGGAGGAATTTTACTAGAGATTTTACTCAATTAGCTAAGTTGGCGGTGGCGTAACAGGGGGTAAACTATATTTATATATTGAGTTAACGATTGAACAAAGCGGGATTAACATTCATGATCCAATGTTACGGCATTTTTAAACCAGGCAAGGAAGTACATACATACATACATACATACATACATACATACATACATACATACATACATACATACATACATACATACATACATACATACATACATACATACATACATACATACATACATACATAAAGAACTACGCGAGTTCTGGCGAGTCATTTCCTGCAGGTTAGCCTGTTTATCATGAAAGCTTGAAGTTACCCGCCGAAGCAACCAGCAAAACGCCATTTTCAGTCCTTATTGCGCTGCAGATGTTATAACTCATAGATCGATTTTATGAAAGCGTGTATAGTGGCCAAAAAAAAAGGAACAGTGCATGTCACCTTTCAGCATATGTCTGCGCTTCTTGGCGGACAGGTTACAGAGTACTTTGTCAGCCTAAAATCTAGATAGTTCTACAACAACAACAAAAAGAACGCGCCTCTTTTTACTCCAGTTTAACAAAGGTGTGTGAGTGGGCTATCCGAGCTCTACATCCTTTCCGAACGTGTACGACACGTGTGTCGTTATACAGATTACCTTTCTTTTGCAGTTCTTGTACTGCATGGCCCAATGTTAAACTGAACACTTTAACTCGCGCCTTTCGTTTTGCTGGCGCCTTAAGTACAAGCGTCTGCGGAAATAATGTCCGCTGATCGTATACAAATGTCTCGAAGGGAATTAGAACTGCCACTCGAAACATACTTTCCGCGAAAGTATTGCGATGGAGGAAGGGAAAAAAGGCCACTAGGAGGCGTAACGGGACAACCTTGAAAGCTGCTCATTTGAAAGGAGAGAATAATGGGAAATGGCCCGGGTCATGTGGTATGAAAGCGGTAGGATAATCCACTGTCAAACGCCACTAAAAGTTATTGCGTCCAAAGAACGTCGAGCGGTCCGGCAACCACGAAGAATCTGATCCTACCCGATAGGCACCGCGCACTGGCGTCAGAGGAGCATAATACAAAGAAAAGGCGTGCAAGATAGGGAGACAAGGTAAGAGGAGTGGACGACACGAACGCCGACGTTCGTATTGTCCACTCATCTTACCTTTATTACTGTGCCCCGCCACGGTGGTCCAGTGGTTACGGCACTTGGCTGCTGATACGAAGGTTGAGGGATCCGTTTACAGCTCCCCTGTAGTAATGTCACACGTATAACTCGACACAAAAATGCTAAGTGATCTAAAGAGCGCACTGTGCGAAAGATACGTCCGACGGCAAGGTTCCCGGGCAAGAAATATCTTGAGCTCAACATGAATCTCTGAGAATTCTTGAAAATGCTTGTCCCACTTGTAACACTAGGCTGAATCCCAAACAATTCGGCATAGGCAATATTCTAGTTGACTGCTCCGCATGACAGCGATTCGCGCAATGTGTGGGATCTGCGGAATTCTTTTTTTTTTAATTTTCGCCGCTGCGCTACAGCTGTAGAGTGGGGTGTGGGCACTTAATGATACGGCGCAGCTTTGGCAGACAGTTCATTTTCAAAACGCATAAAGCAAATTTAAAGGAGGTTTACTTACACGAGGGATGCGAAATATTTTGCGCCAATGGGTTCAACGAACCTGAAGGTCCCTCTTTCTGTTCATGTACGAGGGCATCAAGGCAATGAACTCAAAACGGCAACAGACTTTTGTTCATGAAGAAAAAAAAAACGAAAAAAAAATTAACAGGCCGAGGCACTGGATGCATTCAACGAAGCTAAGTTAACGTAAATAACACAGTATTCCAAACCATGTTCGATATCATATTCTGCAATACTTGGCAAAAAGAAGAAAAAAGCGCAAGACTTGTTTCTAGCCTACGGCAGTGGAATCACTAATAAAAAAAAAAAGCTTGGTGTGAATTTTGCAGCTCTTTCGGCAAAACGTGGCCACATATCCCGCATTCAAACTTTTATTATCATGGAAATACCTCTCGTGTTACCGAATTTACTAGGAATTTCATTCATTCGTTCATCCATTCCTAAACATCACAGTTTCGGAAAGGAGCACTGTGTGAAGGGGAGGATATAACAGCAATAAATAAAGAAGGCTCCTAAACAACAAGATTACGGTCATCTACAAAGAAAAAAATATTGTATGTACCATGTGTCTCCTTTTTTTTTTTGGCCTCAGGCAATGTCGTCTTCCTTTTTTTCTAAATATCATGGCTCGATAGCTCGCACAATCTATAAAAGAATTTTCTTTCACGTTGTGTAACAGCTATGCACCTCGGACAGCGACTACGATGGGGCGTGCACTGTGCACACAACACAAGTAATGGTTATCTAAATTAATAACAAATTATTATTGTTACCATTCGATGAATACTTGATGCCTTTTTTTTTGCAATCTTCTTAACGGCTTCTAAGTAGGATGGTAACAGAGTGGATACGAATTAAGGGCAACAGAGTGGATTGCTAGAGATGGCAAGCATGGCAAGGGGCGGTAGAAAGTTAGGCGGGCAGACAAGACCAAAGAGTTTGCGGAGATAAAGTAGTCGCAGTTTGCACAGCATCGGGATAATTGTCGATCTATGGGTGAGGACATTGCCGTGCAGTGGGCGGGGACAAGCTGATGAAGTAGAACAAAACGAAGGGGAATGGGGGGGTTCGTGTAACGACTGCTTCGGAGTATGCAACGTTAGGCCTGTGCGATTCCTTTAAAAACATATTTGAGCCAACGTGGTGGACTTATTCGTTGATTTCTTCGGCTTTGCGTCCAAAAACCACGATATGACAGTGAGAGACGCCGTAGTAAACTCCTGGGGACCAGAAATTTTGACCAGCTGGGGTTCTATGAAGGGCACCGACATCACTCGCTCACTACGCGGACATCAACATTTAGCCGCCATTAAGTACAGCCGCCGAGGCCGGGATTCGATCCCGCAACCGTAGGATTAGCTGCCGAGTACCGTAGCCACTAGGCCACCATGGTGGGGCAACGAGGTTCATTGGGCATGTGACAGAGTGCACAGCTCTTCATAACCAGGCTGGAACATGTCAATCACCAACTGCCACAGTCTGTGCTTGCTGATCGCATTAGTACCTCTTCAATGTATCGATGCACTGCTAATTTTTGTAAAAGAGTAACGCTGACAAAAACGTGCGCGCAGCTATTACTTGCGGACCTGTAGCAGCCCAGTGATCCGTAGCAAACGCCCCTCTCCGCTGTGGCCGCGTCGCTGCTTCTGCGATGGCGTCCTCTGTGCTCGCGCTCCCATTGCGCGATGGATGTTGCCACCGCCGACCAGATCTCCTGAGGACTCGGTTCGTCGTCGAACAGCATCGGTGCTGTTGGTTTGAACAGTGAGTCGTGACTTCCTGCGAAGAAGAATACCGCCACTTTCAGCGAGCATGAAGGCTTGCGAACGTCATCGAGATGTCAGGCGCGCTTACGCACATGTCACAGAACGAGACATCTCCTTTCTGCTACTCAACCAACGCAGTTCTCAACCGTTCTGAAGAGCGGAAGGTCCACTTCACATCTCAGGAACGCGCATCAAAGCCACAGCTCGAGGTCATAGCGATGGTTGCTGAAAATGATATTACCTAAAGCCGAACTTACCTTTAATATCGTTCACGCGTTGTTAGAGCTGTAATTTGAAAGATGCCTATTTTTACCATTCCTAAAAGGATTCGAGTGGCCTCACCCATAGCCTGTATATCTTGCAAAGCTAGATACACCAACTAACCACTTCCAACTCTACCGTCAATCTTCACAAAAACTAACGTTCCACAACTTCGGAATATTGGCCGAGTAAAGCCGGTAAAACAAACAATCTTGGAAGCGGCACTTTCGCGTACATGAAGTTGTTCATTTAGTGATGGGGACATGTATCTGATTGCTCCCGAACTTGTTATTATTTAGACAAAGAAAAGTGCAACGATGTGCCTATCGACTAACGACATAACAGGATTTGAAAGTGTGTCAGGGGGACGACCTTGCTCCCCGCCCCCTGCGCAGAAAACGTCGAAGAGTCTTTCCTGTACCTGGTTAGCTGACAGGATAGTGTCGAAGAGTAAACGAGTGCAACGTAAACTGTCATTGTAAGTAGTGGGCCGTTGACCACCTTCGAAAACTTGTAGAATGCAATTAAAAGTGCTGCGAAACTTTCCCTTTATTCGCGGTGAAAGATACGTTGGACAGACGGATAGATGCTTCGGCGCAAGATTAAGACAGCACCAAAATTATTGTCACCAGATTACGCATCCTGGTATTCTTGCTTTACCTGTGTCTCAGTTCCAACAAACACCGTAATTCGGGGATAACGCTATGTTATGAGAACTGCATGAATTACTGGAATGATAATCACGGAAATATACACGACGCCGGCACATGCAGCTGAATGTGTCAGCATGCTTTCGATCAATCGTTCTGCGAAAGAAACGCATTTCGCTGCTCGAGTTTCAAGTTTAAAGGTGTACTGTACATGTTCAGTGTTTTCGTTCTTTCACCTTGGCTCATGCATTTTCGGCGATACCTATGGGTAGTTACTGGTGGCAAAACTTTTCGAAAGCAATAATTGTTAGCTGGCGCTCAGGGTCGTTGTGTGATTAGTCCGTCCGAGTATTACAGCCCTCCCACTCACAGACAAGGTCTATGACGTGGACAATACCTGCCGTAGGGTTGAAATGTCGCAGGGCGAATAGCAGTCATCAAGCGTGTATTTGTTGATGACGATGCTGCAATGTGCTGCCAACTCAGGTGAGCGTACTCACTAACCTGGCAACCACATTAAAATGTGTTCAAGGTGGCTTTCGCCGCTAACGCTTGGTCAGAAATATCTATATGTATCTGTAGATATCTATGGAGAATGATACATATACGCGCGCAGTTTGTCATTTTTGTGTGAGGGTTCCGTAAAGATGGAAATAAAGACTGCGGCGCTTTACTCGTACATTGCAGCCGTACAAATTAAGTGGATGCCTTGAGAGAGCAGGGTAGCAATTTGGGCGAGTTGCCATGGTGATACCTCATGGTGGGAGCAGTGCTCGTATCTTTTTCGCTCCTTCTCTTTTTCTCGTGTGTACGCGCTGTTTCCATCATGAAGCCTTGGCAGAGATGATTAGTGCAAATAGATAGCAAATACATGATTTTCACTAGGTTACAGACAATAGGTTTCACTACCCTGTCCTCTTCCCTTCTCTGTCTTAGTTGGCACTGTCTCGGCTACATTCTTTGTATTGCCGCAGAGTATTGCCGTGAATTCACGTTACCCACCAATGTCTATGTATAATCCACATCTCCACGTCAGCTGTGCAGCCTATGCGCAGGAAAATGTGGTATTGCTTGAATACCAGTGGCTTTCGTCCAAGGGCGTTCCTTCCCCATAATTTCTTAAGTTGAGCTATCAGCAACGAAACGTTTTATCCACCGAGGCCGCTGTATTTAAGCCAAAGAAAATTGTAGCTAGAACTAAAAGGCTTTCTAAATTGCGATTCAGGCGTCTAAATTCCCTCAATCTTTGACTGTGTTGACGCTGAAGAAAATGATTAAAAGCACTCTTTATTCTTTATTATAGAACGCCCCCGCGTTACAGCGGGGAGGGGGTTACAAAGTAGATACAAATATTGTTCGTTTTGACGACATACTTGCTCTTCAGACAGCTTGTTGAAGATGCACGTGTACGTTTTCTGGCTATTTCTGAGAACGAAGGGGGAGCTAGGTTACTGCGGCGTAACACGTCGGAGGCTGAGCCCTCCGCCCCCCCCCCCCCCCCTCCCCAGTGGTGACCGAAGACAACCTCCCTTCCAAATTCACTCACGGAGATCTAGCGACGTCCCTTTTAGGCAAAAAAACAAAAGATATAAAATAAATCTAAAATAAATAAAGAAGACTGCTATTGCCGCTAAAGTAAATTGCAATGGTACAAACGACTCGCGTAGGGTAAGAATAAATTACAATAAGCTTTTATGTAGGCGAAACGGAGTATCTCACCAACTTTGATATTACTGCAATGCTCGGTACTCAGCAGTGACATGCATCCACTATATTAAAAACATGAACTATTACAACCAACCTCATTTACGCTTTCAAACTAAGGTGTTAAGATGTGTTTTCATTGCCGCCAGGATCGGGGAACACCGTCGGCATTGATAAATAGGTTGAATTTTGGCTTCTTTGTTTTCAACCTAGGATATACAGCGCTCTACAGAGGAGCATTTCAAACACTCTACCCGCACTATGCAAGATGCAGCTAGAACAGCTACTTCTTTTTCTTCTTTTCTTCTTTCTTTCTTTTTTTTTCCCATTCGCAAGTAGTGGACATTGTCAGCCGTCGCGATGGCCAAATCCCATTTGCGTAACTGAAAAGTGATACGCGGCAAAATTATTTCGTGCGGCGCAGGAAATGTGTAGTAACGAAAAAAACATGCGCGTACACGTACGCGGAAATGACTCGGTGGCACTCGCAGACGGATAACTTAATCTCAGCACAAAAATAAAAGAGGAAGGAATAACTATCCTCGTACTATGGGATGCACCTGTGAGCAGGAAGCGCTCCGAGGAGACTATGAAGATGATAGACACAAACATTCGTGGAGATAATTGCTGGGGCGCACGCTGGTAATGACAGTAATAAACCGCAATTAACGCCATTTATCCTGCAGGCCGCCCGATCCCTCTCACCTCTGTCCACGAACAACAAAAAAGCAAAAGCCGTCCGCTTCGCCTTACTGAGCGCAGCGATTGCGTACGGGCTAATGCAAAAAAAGAAAAAGAAATAGTAATGAGGGTCGTTATTCTGCTCACGTGCATTTTTGTTCATCGACTTCTGCTGCCCCAGTGCACTCGCCACAATGCGACCGGACGTTGCTGTCTGTCTGACACGTAGCATTAACGTATTTTGTCACGGGGTAAAATCTGGTTACTTCGCGTCAGCCCCACGACGGTGGTCTAGGGACTATGACACTGGGCCGCAGATCCGAAGGTGGCGTGGTGGAATCAAGACCGTGGTCGATGCATTTCGATGACGCCGAAATGCTAGAGGCCCGTGTGCCCGGAACCACAATATGATTATGAGACGCACCTCCACTACGGTGCGTCTCATAATCATATTGTGGTTCCGGGATTATAACCCCAGAAAATTAATGGTAACCTCGCGTCAATATTGTACTCACGCAAAGAATAGCAGAGATCTTGCTGTAACGTGTCATATGGAATTATTCGAAACAGTTGGAAATATACCAGCAACGTAAGTTTACTGATTCTGACGTCCCGCGGAAATATATTCCGTTACATTAGAGCAGCAACACAGAAATATGCACATGGAGTCTGTGTATTAATATATTTTTGCATCTGCAATGGTCATGAAAACTTTTATGTGTTTCCATACTTAATTTACTCGGGCGCGCTAAGAGAATTCTTAAGGAGAGACAAATTTTGTTACGAATACCTTAAGAGCTCTCACTGATCTTCATCGCAGTCGGCATGCGCTGAAAAATTGAGTTGCTTATATGTGTCTACCACAACTTCGTGTAACATTCGTGTACCGGCACGTAATCGGCTGCTTTAAGGTAATCGTTGTTATTCTGAGTGTGCGGATTGTACGCCACATGGGAATAACACAGAGAAATTCGTAAGCAGTTCCGCTCTGAGTGGATGCTCGTAAATTGCTATGCATACCTTGTCTTTGTGTTTTATCTAGTGTTATGTTTGTGCTGGTGCGATTTCTTGTGCTAATGTGGTGTTTTGTTTTTGCATTTTGCATGTGGTATTCCTCATTTCTGTTGTTTTTTTTTTTTTGTGGTTGTGCAGTGGTCAACGATCTCGTCTCTTCTCCCTCCTACTCCCCATCGCTTCCCTTTCTCATTCCCCTACTTAACTATGCTAAGGCTAGGCCATGCTTCACCATCCCCCCTTCCTCCCTCCCTCCCTGCCTCCTCACTTTCACACCACTCTTTTCTTTCTTTTTTCTCTGTCTCCTTCTTTGTGCCTTTCCGTCGTTGCTTCCTCTCTGATCCAGCAATACTACTGTACAGATGTTCGCAGAGGAGGCAGCTCTCTGATCACGGGGCTAGACAGGAATGTTCGGGTTAGGTCAATGAGTGCTTAGCAAACACTTAAAACAGCGTTTTCTCTATCGAGGTTTCTACATGCACCAATTCTGTCATCACATACGGAATGAGCACATTCAATTACAACCCGCCACAAGTACAACCTCCGCCTACATCAGTCGCCCTCCCATGAAAGGTAAATTTCTATAAGCGATCCTTCCAATCACTGCTCCTCTTGTTTATGAAGTGAAGAATTACTACGTGTGTAGGAAAGTCACATTTCGCTGTGCAGATGCTGGTTTAAGGTCGAAAACTCGCGCGTCCCGATTACTTTCGTCAGATACTCGAAACAAATATTCCGAAACGGCCGACTTTTCATTCTCCAACATACAAAGTCTTTACATTATAGCAGAAAGAGAAAGTAGTAGTATTGCAAAAGTAAACCGCTGCTACACTGCTCCCTTACAGGAGTAAACGACAGGAGACGCGCATTTTAGTGGGACGTGCTAATGTGTGTTGGCTTATTACAATCGATCATGCTTCTCATCTGCGTTTTAGTGGACGCACCTTCCAAGATACGTAGCGCACATTGCGAAGTTGCAGCGTCGATTAAATATGAAAGCACTTTTGTAAAACTTATTCCTGTAAACGCTATGCAGCGAGCGAAGAAACAGAGATGTCAGCGACCGGACAAGCTTCGCTGCGGCCCGCAAGGTGACCAGCTCGCTTTGAAAAGCGCAGGCAAGGACGCGTGAAGACCGCTCGCTGCGTCGGCGGGCATAAAAAAACGAGACGTCGTAGCAGAATTACTCAGCCGAAGAAATGGTGCCGAGTAAAGGCAAGGCTCACACTCTAGCCTTGCACCCTGGCTTTCCCTCCTCAAATTGTGCATCAATTTGAGGAGGGAAACAACCCTAACAATTCAAACAGTCACATTTTGCGGGGGGTGGGGGGCGGGTATCTTTCTATTACGGTGTGCCCATTGCAGTAGCAGGGAAAAAGAGAGAGCGAGGAGTATTCATAAAAGAAAGACCGCTCGGTTGAATATGGTATGTTGAGTGCCGATACTTACGGGATTGAACTAACTTTACGAAAGCTAAGCGACGAAAGCTGCACGTGCCTTTGTTTTGCGAGCTCGTCGTGAAACGTTCGGTTTCGACAAGGATTTCAGACTTTACTTCAGACTTTATTTCGTCAGCCCGGATCCTGTTCACGCAATTTTGGGAGCTTAGTCTCTTTCTCTTTACAAACTGCTTTCTTTTTCCTTCTCTGTGCCTACCAAGCGCTTGTCTGCTGTCTTCTTTCCTCGCCACTTTGACCCCGTGTCCTGGATTTATGCCAGAGCGTATATTGCAGCGCATGTCAGCCGAGGCTCGCAACGTGCCCAGAACAAGGACGTCTACGCCCGCAAAGGGTACAAAAATAGGCACTGGAGGCATCCGCAAACACTGCAGTGGTCAGCAACGATACCGGATAGAGGCGATTCAGGATGTGGTTTTGGGTTTCGAAGGTTCGTGTTTAGATTAATTCGATAAGCGAGCGGTGGCGGTCAGATTTCGAACGCGTTGCCTTTGGCCCGTTTAGCCTGTTTCTTGTGCAATTGCAATGGGACGCTGGTGATAGTAAGAGGTAGCCTCACCTCTCCGAGTTGCTGTTCCTTGTTCACGCGTATTGCACGCTTAGACAGCAAACTGCTGAAACATCGCTGTTCTCATTGAAATGTGCCAGTTTTTTAACCCCTAATTGCGTCGTACATAGCCAGTTACGCAGAGTTGCTTCGATGTACGCGAACTGTCATACACTCCCCGTTTATACAACCTCGTCGGTAAAGCTCGTCGAAGATGGCAAGCATCACTCTTTCCTTGTTGTGTAATCCATCGCTTTTATACATCAACGCCATTCCGAGGCTTAGCGAATGTTATGAAACAGGCAGCGAAGGCGGCAAAGTGCCAGTTTGCGTCAAAATAATGGAACTGCTTTAGGCATAGCACGTTCGTTAATGCCTGCGCGTTGATGTTGCTGAAGGGCAATGTTGTTCAGTGGCGAGGTGCGTTTCCAGTTCTGCAGCAAATATTATGCACAGAATGAACGTGCAGGGTCATGTGTCACATGTGGAGAGGGAGAGAAAAACCTTTGCATCGCTGTGCATGTGTGCAGCAAATATATTGAACTATGCGTCTACTATACATTCACGAGACATCAAATGCCGATCTTACTTTACACCTTCCTCTTGCTTCGAAAGAGCAAGGGGAGATGCCGAATATTCCTGCCGGCTTAACCCCGCGGCAAATGTTATGAGAGTGTTTGAGTCTAAGCGAAAGAATAAATAGAAACATCGAGGAGACGGTCTCGAAACACAGCACACTCTGAGAGGCGGCTCTGCTCAGCTCCGCATTAGAACGGAAACAATACGGACCGTCCAGTGAGCCGGGGAACCCGCGTGGGCCCAACACCTCGCGGCCGTTGCCTATAGGTCTGGGTTGAGGCCAGCTCCGATTTAGCTTTCGCTTGAATTTTCTTGATAAAGTTATTTCGTTCATGAACGTCCATGTCATTGCGATCTCTCGCCCGTGTTTTCTTTTATGTTTAGACATGTCGTGTCCCACTTTTTGCGTCGCTTCTAACCTAAACGAGCAATAGCGTGAGTTTCATCGTATTGGTAACCGACACTCAGTGAGCATATTGTGAGCAAAATATTCATCGTTCGTCATCTTCATCTGTATATAACCATCATCACTGCCAGCGTCGTCTTCGAGCAGCGCGTGGCTTGACCGAATAAAGGCTTCGCGGGAACAGCTGTGTTCCTGCCTTACAATATTTATTTGACGCACAATATTCTTTCAATAACAAAATGAATACATTATCGCGTTCATTAGCCAATTTTGAACACTCCGTCAAGAATATTCTCAACAGTTCTTCAATGACAGGTCAATATGTTTTCCTTGCGATATGTTGTCGATAATATTCCTAGGTTATCTAACCTAGGAATATTTTCTAAGCAAAAATTCTCGTGAGGCTCGGCAGCTTCCCAAACAAGATCAGATTAAGCAAACAAATTTATGCTCATCAATATTACCAACACAGTGGTGGACATTTACAACGAATAATTCGCGAATTATAATGCCGCGAGTATGAAGCGGATAATTGATTTCACTGGCAAAGGAAAACAAGGTGAACGCACTCCAGAGTAATATATATATATAGATACATTTACTCTTGCCCTTAGACAAAATTGAAAGGCCGCGAGAACAATGGCTGCGCAACTAGGTCGGTCCGCTTCAAGGCACGCACAAATCCGATCAAGCCCTTTCGACGCAAGCATGCGTTTAACCTACACTGCCGACGAGAACGAGAGAGAATGAGAGTTTGGACGGCCTTTTATATACCCGAGATCTCCTCTCTGTGAAAGTGATCGAGAAGCACCTGTCGATCATATTATTTGCAAATACGACGCTATACAAGCGAGCTAGTGTTATCAAGCACGCCCTCGAAGTCGCCTGCAGGACGATAGAGGGTATATAGCTGAGGCGACCCTTAAAAAAATGCCATATAAGGCGATATCAGAAATTGGGCATATCTGGCTTTATATGACGCGCGTTCGTACATGGCCGCATTCGCCCCAATTGTGACAGAGGCATATGTGTGTATATGGCCATATACGCACATCTGGCTATATATCGCACGTGTCCGCATTACATGACATTTCTCGCGTTGGTATTTCATTGCTACTTATGCTTCTATCATGATTTAGGCACACAAGGCCACATACGGGCACATAGCATATATAGCTACGTATGCCGAATTCCTGATATGGCCATATATGAAATCCTTATAAAGGGAATGACTGCGCACTAGGATCACTGACTTCACGTTCGAATAAAGCTCTATGTATGAGAGTTGTCGTTGTTTAGTTTATTGTAAGAAACAGATTTAACAATGTAGTCTTTTTTTTTTTTTTGGCTCCTATAGGCGCTACACACTTTCACTGTGGACACGCATGCGTGTAGAGCAGTTTTTGTCATGGAGACAGTAGATGCACGTCCAAATTGGTCAGCCTTCACATTTTAATGACACGAGCAATGATGATGCACGCTATAGGACGAGTTCTGTGAGGACGTTACGTGCAAACTGTTGTCCAGGTTAAGACGACGACGTCTGGCGTCAGTGCCTTCTGTCCCATTCTTTGCTAAGTATAGCTGTGCGCGCTTACGTAAATGTCAATGTACTGTCAGATCATTGTAGTCTGCGTTCTCTTGTACTTATTAAGAGAGAAGTGCACAGGAATGAAAGAAATTGTTGAAGTTATGGGATGAGAAGGCGGCCCAAGTAAGGACACAGCGGCACATGAACTGTTGGAGGCCTTCCATATCAAGGCACGTGGAACATCCTGCATTGGCTATGCCTCAGTGTCACTTTTTCAAGCGGAAAAAAATATTCTTCGATTAATTGCTACGATTACATGCACGTAAGGAGTATTTTTATGTCCTGGGTATGTCCGTACCTATATATATAGTTGTTAGAATGAAGAATAAACAGTCGTAAGTTTGGCGCTCTCCCGACCCCGTCCTTTCTTCATTCGTTGCGCCTAGCGGCCATAGCATTATGGTCTATATTAACGCTGTCTGTCGGCCTTATGTAAGTATAATGTTGAAGCGACAGTTTCTACGAGAATCTTAGAATTCGTAAAAGGAACTTAGCAGGGACGACCCTGGGCTTTCTTCAAACCACCAGACATTGTCTAGGCATAGTGTTTATATGCGATTCTTGCTTTAACATACGTGTATACCAGCATGAGCGGGCATTTCAACCAAACGTCTGCTCGTGCTCTCAGATAAACCGTATGTTCTCCAGTATGGATCTGACGTTAATTCAGCAACAAACGTTTTTCAAGTTATATACGCCACAAATCTCTAATGTATGGCTGCTACGATGTTTCCATCTTAATGTGGGAGTCGTTCGTGGAGTTTGGTATCTCATAGCGAGCATTATCTCTAGGATACATGAAATAAATTTGCTAAAGCACGACCTTGAGCACAACTGCGTGCATTGCATATGCATCCATAAAATTTGATTTCTGGGGTTTTCCGTCTCAAAATCAGCTATGATCATGAATGGCGTAGTAGTGGAGGGCTCCGATAATTTAGACAGCCTGGTGTTCTTTAACGTGCACTGACATCTCACAGCACGCGGGCCTCAACATTTCGCCTCCATCTAAATGTAGCCGCCGCGGCCGATATTTGATCCCGCGACCTTCGGATCAGCAGCCGAGTACCTTAGCCACTAGCCCACCGTGGCGGGGCGCATCGATGAAATCGAATGCGTAACAAGGCATTATGTACAAAGAAACGAATTTCGAACATCAAGAGTACAGTATTCACGAAGCTAATGGCGGGCTTCAAGCAGCGATATCTGAAACAATATTTTTACTAGGGCAAAGTATAGTACAGGTAAAAAAGCTCTAGATATTTGTTTAGGTCCCCGTGAACGCTGGTGATAATCATTTCTTTAGCATTGCACACATCTGCCATATCTTTTGTTCAACAAGAGCAGTAAAACTTCAAAACTGCACATGCTAATTAACGATCTAATCTTCACTCTTAGTATTAAGAGATCCTTATAGTTAACTGTGGCGCATTGCTTAAAATCTTGAGGAAAAACTAGGAACTTCGAAGGAAGATGGAATATTTTTATAGGCACATTAGAGATGTGATTCTAGTGGGTAAACTTCAAAGCGTTCTCACAGCCTGTTTCGGCATTAACGGTTCAGTATGCACAATCATGCAAACGTGAGCTAAGCCTTGTTTCCTAAATTATGGACCGACCGTAGTTTGTTAAATCACTGTGTCAAAAAACATCGCTCGCTCGCTACACACCACTGAGTTGATAACTCGCGGAAGAAACTTCGGACGAAAAATCATGAACAAGAGCAGAAATGCTGCCTCGGCGGAGCAGCAATAGGAATATTCGCAAATCTGGAACCGCAATAACAAAATCGTCCAACCATCTCCATCAATCAAGATGGCCACGCACCTTTGATCTCGGTAATAAGAGATACGGTTTCACATGCAAAAACGACGACATGATTGTCATGTACCCCGCATGGCTACGGCTTAATTTTGACCACCTGCAGCTCTTTAACGTTCACTGACAACGCATATGGCATTCTGCCATTTTCGTCTCCAATGAAAAACGCGACAGCCGTGGCCGGGGTCAAACCAGCGTCTTTCAGGTCAGCAGTCAAGCCCCATAGCCGCTAGCCCACCGCAGCGAGCCCTGATCTTGATCAACTAAGTTTACGGATCACCGCGTGGTTAGGGCGTCCCGCGTTCAGTGAGCGTGACGCTTTCGTACAGCTGACAGAGCGTGCATTGCCCTTTCAAACGCTTTCGATTCATTTGCTTATGCTCCCTAACGGCAGCGTGGACACGTTGTTCTCGCTCCTTGGGCTGGCTCCTCGGGGTCTCGTTCCTTAGGCTCGCTCCTTAGGCTCAAACGGGCACAAAGTCCGGGCTGAGAAGTTAACCGTTATAGAGACAGAGCTTAAAATGCTGCCATGCGTTCTCTGCTGCGCCGCCTCGGTGATCTAGTGGATAGGACACTCCGCTGCTGATCAGAGGGTGGCGGAATCGAATCCCGGCCGCGGCGGCTGCATTTCGATGGAGGCGAAATGTTGAGGCCCGTGTACTGTGCGATGTCAGTGCATGCGAAATTTCCGGAGCCCTTCACTACGGCGTCTATCATAATGAAATCGTGGTCTTGGGACGTTAAACCCCAGAAATCAATCAATCAGAGTTCTTTGCTTCTTGTTTCGCTTTTGAACATATTTGCTGGATTATCGCTCGGCGCGGGCAGTGGCACTCATAAAATTTCTCAAATGCGTCCGAGCATTTTAGTAACTTTGCATGCATGACGCGTGTTTTAGTGCGTTCCATATCTTATGCGAGCATCTGCGATTGTACTGGAATGCACCTCGACGCAGGTATGAGGCCGGCACGTTTCGTCGCTGACCAGTTTTTCGACGATCGATGATGGTACTCTCCGATTCATTGCACAGTGAGAGCTACTTTCTTTGAGAGCTCCATCTTTAACGATTTGGCCGCATCTTTCATCGTCGCAGCCACGTGACAAGGCACCCTCTTGGCCCATTGGCTACAAAAGATAGGTGGAATGAGTTCAATTTTGAGCAACTTGGTGCCCCTTCCTGGTCGCCCATTGGGCATGCTTACGTCTGTAAAACCACTTAATCCGTAATTATGTTTATATACGGTGTTCTATGTGTGGAAACCACGATATGGCGGAAATTTCGACCACCTTGGGCTTTTTAAGGTTCACCGTCAACGAAATGCGGCCGCAACGGCCTGGATTCGATCCATAGTGTTGTACCATAGCCACCAGACAACCGCGGCGGGTTCATATAATTTTTTTTTTGTATAAAGAACTACAGACAACGCAGTGCAAAGCGGATACAAGCGGACAACGTACGAGAAGCCGCAGATTTTTAAGTAATCTACGTGTTGTGGTAAAAAGCAGGGGCTGTTGTGCTGTAGTGTTAATCAAAGCGGTGCAGGTTAAATTCCCGGCCGCGTCATCCGCGACTTGACAAAATGTTAACGCGAAAATACACGCATATCTAGATAGTGTGTACGTTAAACAAACCCACAGGCGGTAAATGCGATTCTAGCGTTGCAGAGTGCAGAAAGCTGGCAGAGTTCAGAGGAATTAAATACGAAACTACAACTAATGCGCATTCAATGTCGGGCATGCAAGTCAGATGAAATAGTCAAGAGTTGACTCTTACCTCAATATACATCCTTCACACACACACACACACACACACACACACACACACACACACATATATATATATATATATATATATATATATATATATATATATATATATATATATATATATATATATATATATATATATATATATACTATCAGAAAGACTATCAGAAGGGGCGGGGGGTCTCCCCCGCCCCTTCTTTTATTTTATTTTATTTTTTTGTGAGCTCCCCCCTTTCCACCCCCACTATGCATGTTCGTGTAGTGTATAAGGCCATGCGCCCATGAGAAACCTTCATCTTTGAAAAAGGCTGGCCTCCAGCCGAAACGTCAGAATAAATCCTATGTTTGTCACTGTGTCTTTCTGATAGTATATTTATCCCGATAGCCAGGAAGAACTTTTTTGATATATATATATACAGGGGAGGGGCATGGGCCAAGGGCTACTTTCCTCCTTGTTAGACACAACCTAATGGAATGCACAGACAAAGCTATTTGTAGTGTTTTATACACTAGTGTAGTAATTATGTAATAAATGGAAAGGACTTAGTGCAACAAAAAGCACACCTGCCGTTGGTTGGGACCGAACCTACCGACTGAGCTACAACGGTGGTCGTTTACCAGTCTAGGTATTTCTGTACACATTAGCCATGGGAATGTTGCCAGCGCCACTCGCAGCCATGGCACCAAATGCAGAAAATGCCATTTGTCCCAGTGCATGGTCTTAATGCGCGGTGGCTGCCGACAAATGAATCCTCGCATGTTGTCGGCTGCAAATTAATGGCAAGATATGACTTACATCTATTCTGCACTAACAAATTTGACTTGTCTTGGAAGTCGGATGTACTTCTCGGTAATATTAGCCAGCGCCACTTGCTTTGTCGAGCTTGTCGTCCACCGTTCCGGAATTTAGTTGCAGCTTGTCAGGAGCGCAGAAAACAACATTAATGGCAACAACACTGGCAACATTGTTTAGTGTGCGTGAGAAACAGTGAACATAAGGTGAGCTAGCGGTGCGTGTATGGATGTTTGTGTGTGTGTTTTGTGGTTTGTGTTTGTGTGTTGATTTGTGTGTTTTATATTTTGTTGCCTTACGTCAACAAGACGGACCTAAGGCAACAAAACACCGCCATTTGATTTCTCTCAGTTCTCGAAAGATGAGAGACTTCTACGGAGGAGTCTGTTTAATTTCTCATCTGTTAGCGCCACGGGGCCATATTTCGCAAACGTTTATGTGTACTATCTCTTGAGCGTATCGTTTCTGTGTTCACATTTTAAATCTGAATGATGCTGTACACGCTCGCTTCACGTGTATACATAATGATGTGTCAGCCTTTGGATGATAGAATGAGTTGCAAGTCAGCGGTTGTTTGTTCCTTCCGACCTATGTCCTCGTTTGTTATGGACTCGACGCGACTTCAAAACATGTTCCGGAATTCTCCATAGCTGCCGCATACTCCACCAAGGACTTGGCATGCACCAGTTATTTTTGTTTTGTTTAATGTGAGCCCACCTTGCGTCTGTATTTACCTCCTCCCATGCTCCAGGTTAGCAAGCGGGATTATTTAATTCAGGCTGAACCTCTCTGATTTTCTCTCATTCGCCTCTATCTCTCCCAGTGGGCAAAACAATTCAATCACTCATTAACACTCAGATAAACTCTCGTTTGGCACCTATAAAGATGTCCTTAAATCAATTGTCTTTGTTAAGAAGTCCTGAGCGTGTGGATTCATGAATTTGTGTACGCGCTGAACATACAAAGCAAATAGTTATACTGCCCTGAAAGAACTAGCCCCATAATTCAAGCTTATCACCTAATTATATACACGCGTGCTTTTCATACATGATTATGAAGCCCGCCGGTGTAGGGGACTCCTAGTAGATTTTCAGCATCATCGCTTTAGTTACTTGCACCGCCATCTAAATATACTGGCGTAATAACGTGCACCGTAATCTAAGCATTCTGGTGCTGTGCCGTGTTCCCCGCATCGAAATGCGGCAGCCATCGTCAGCTAGGGATCGAACCGGCGTCCTCGACCTTGTCGGCGTGACACCATCCTCTAAGCTGCCGCGGTGGGTTCTACGTACAGTCGTGCGCGACTTGAAGGTTATCACGCGAGCGTCGACCAAGAACAACGACAGCGCCACGGCCCAGAATCCTCTTTTGAGAAGCGGGAGTTATCGGGTCAGCTTTCCACCCTCTTTTTGCTGTTTCTTAAGCAGTGATCACCCCAGAACTCGACCGCGAAACTAAGATGCTGCCCCGTCTACGCCTAGTCTCAGCAAATAGAAAAAAGAAATACAGAGAAAGGATGGCGAGTTCGTGGGGGCGAGTGTGGTCGCGCGGAAGAGCCAACAAGGGAGAGAAGAATGAAAAATCTTGATTTTAACGCTTCTGAATCTGGCGGCTTGGGCCTTGGGACCCACGGCAGGTCGACGCTCGAGCGATAACCTTTAAATCGCACGCGAATGTACACCCTAGAGCTATGGAAGGAATAGACTATGATGCGCCGTTCATCCGTCCGTTTGAGGCGCGCAAGTAAATGGATAGAGTTGTCGAAACTGAAGAGAAAAGAGCGAGATGAGGTTATTAAAGGAAATTAACGGATCCTGAAAGCACCAAAGTAAATTACTGGAGCATCGAAGGCGCAACTTTCCATCTGCATTTCGCTTCAATGAAAGATAAAATGGCGTTTAATAGCTCGACTTAGCCGCGCGCAGATCCTGGCAACCCTGGAAGGTGTACTTGAACTGAAAGGTGTACTTGAGCATTCACAATCGTAATAAAAAAAAATACAAAAGTGGTGTGGGTAAAATACGGCGAAGTTCTCAAAGAGGATCTAAGCTGTAACTTCGGGGAAGGTGGGTGGTACCGACGTGATCCCTGATCCTGTACACATAAACGTACGCAAAACTAGGTGTGACGCGCAACTAGGTGTGACGTGCAAGTGCGGATCAGCGAGGATATGTGGCGTGATGCGTCCGGTTCATTCTCTTCCGTGCCACCTCTTGCAGTTCGTGTGGTCGTTCAGCCACAGCTTCAATTATGTGCCATGCCCGAAGTTGTTTTCGCACCTAGGCTACCGACTGACGTCACCGCGCTCTACAGGCCCGAGTACGTGCATAGGACCTAAAACACAACGCTCATGCTAAGGACGTCAAACCGCAGTGCAATGTTCTTTAAATACCTCTCATCGCGGGCTCATTCTTCCTGGTTACTGCTCCAAGCAGACTATGGGGATTTTTCCCAGGTGTATGTATCCATTAAAAAGCATATCATGAATACCCAGATTTAATCTGCGAGCAAACGAAGGCGTGCGCAAGAATGTCTCACAAATATGTTGCGGAAACTCATGCAGATGACGTTTCATTTAAAAGCGGCTTTGAACGGTTGCGAAATTATTAACAATTTAACACCATTAAATAACGGAAGCCCAGGAACATGCTACATAAAGAACAACACAACTTTACGCTTCCAAGTATAAATAATCTCGTTTCCAATGGTCGCAAGTTCGCAGGCGAGTACACGGGCCTACGGTGTACGAGCTTTGATCAACAAACCTGGCCAAGAAATACGACTGCCACTTTTGTCGAAGGCGACAAATTAAGCGTTTTAAACACACCCCTCGAAGGTTTGCAAAACACCGCCTCCCGCTAAGAAGCAGGCGCTAAACTCGGGAGCCGGTACGCACTTATCACGTCATCGCCTACCTCCCAGAAGACGAATGCTCCCCCCCAGTCGCGGCAACGGCCACGTATGCCCGTCCACACCGTGCAACGACCCCCCGGCCGAAGTAATAGCCACACGCCGCGACCTTGGACCCGCAAAAAAAAAAAAACACCCGCACTACCGGAGCGCGACCGGTTCTTGCTGCGCGGTTAAAGAGCGAGGGGTCAAGAGGTGCCACCACCACCACCCCCCCGCACTCCACCACGAACAGCGAGACTCACCCGACGCTGTTGGCTCAACCACCGCCGCCCGCGCCACAGCGGGCACCGCCGTCGCCTTCGAGACCGCGATCCACCAGCAGCCGGCCAGACAAGCAGCGGCCGCCAACAACAGAAGCAGCGAGGGCAGCAGCGCGGCCGGCCAGCCTCCCGATCGGAAGGTGGACGGGGCGGCCACCATCGACGGCCGCTCATGGAGCGGGCCGAGGCCGTCGCTGTCTCCGGACCACGGGCGCGTAGTAGTACGCTGGTCCTTCGAGGCCCTCGGCGGCGCGTGCCGAGACAGCGCTGATCGCCGGGCGTCGCGGCTCGAGACCGGACTCGTCTTCGGCCTGGTCTCGGCGGCTCGTCGTCGCGAGCGAGCGCAGCGGCGGCCGAGGCAAGGGCAAGGAGAGCTGCGAGGGGAGCATCTGCCGGTGCATCGACCGAACCGGGCCCTCTAGCGCGCTCTTTTCTCTCTGAGTATTTTCGGGTCAGGCCGCCTCGCTTCGGATGGCTGCCCGCTTGCCTGGCTGGCCGGACGGCTCCCGCTGCGAGGGACGTCTTCTTTGAGGAGTCCGTGTGTCCAGAGATGGGGAGGGAGAGGGGGCGACGACGAGCGAAACGTCGCGACGCGGTTTGCCCAGTGCCCCGTGCGGACAATCTCCCCGGCGACGGGCTCGTCATAACCATTAGCGCTGTCGACGGTCGCCCGCGGTACCGGAGCAGCAGGCGACGCCGGAAACGTGCGCCCGCTGGCCCCGAACGCTTTTCTTGAGTGTTCAATGAGGAAACCCCTTTACGGGGCCGCGCGGCGAGAGGGTAGCGGTGCATATCGCGCACCGCGCGCTCGTTACGCAGGAAAATTCCGCGTCTCCTCATTCGCAAAATTTCCATTCCGTCATCATTTGCACGTCGCCCCCGAATAGACCGCTTTCTGAAGGGTGAATCAATTTCGCACAGGCGGTATTGTTTTGGGAAATTTTATGTGAGGGCCACGAAATCGTTCGTCGTTTTATTGCGGTTATCAATGGGTGACGCTAGGCGAGGATATTACAGCTTTCCTCTTGTGCTCTTCGCGTCGTCATTGTAACCGAGGGAACTATTTCCACGAGGGAGGATTAAGGACACGCTGAGCGCTCTGGAGAAAATGACAATGGGATCTGAGACAGAGAGAGAGAGAATGAAACATTTATTTGTGACAAGTTGAGTCGCTGGTGCTTTGGCCTCAAATTCTGAAGGACCATTGGCCCTTGTCGCCGTCCTGGTTCTGTCAACCTGGGCTTGTGGTTGTACAGGGTAAGAGTCGGACAGGCTCGCCCCCACTCGACTATTGTAGGATTCTATTTTACCGATATTTTGGGATTCAGTTGGCACACCCAGATCCCACGGAATAACGTGGCCATCTGGGGACGGGGTTTACCTTGGTCTTTACGAAGAGCGGAGGAGCCTAGTATAGCGGCAGAGCTAGTTAATGCAGGAGTCCGTGAGTGGAGGTCTGTCTGTAGTGGCGAAGAGGTGGAGTCGCTGTAGCGCACCTTACCTTCGTCCATTCGCTGATGACTTCATCGGTGTAAGTTATGTGGTGGAGGTACCCGCCGACATCATCACAAACAAAACAAAGCGGCACAATAGAGCTGTGTCTGTGGTGACTGTGAAATTCGTCCACATGTCCACTCGCTGTGTCGTGGAGTACAATGTACCTGCCGTTCACGATATTCGTTTGTTCTCTTATTCAAAATTCTAAGTAGCTTCGGCTACTTCTTTTTCAACATTGAGGAATGCCATCGGTGGAGAGAGAGCGAGATAAGGAAGTGAACGAGAGTTATGTTGAGCAGTCAAAGGCGCCTGAACCCCCGGGAAAGGAAGAAGAGGAAGAAAATAAAGAAGAGAAGAAGAAATAGGGGTAATACACGAACTACACCGGCGTTCCTACCGGGTCAAAGGTCCTCATTTGAAATATACGTGTTCGCAGAAAGCAAAAACACGGAGGAATTCTGCAGTTGCAATGACGGTGCACGCGTCGGTCATGTACAGCTATATCCACGCAGCAAGACGCAGCATTTTTCGACATCACTCATTGTGCTGCTGTCCTCGATCTGAAGCACTAAAATATTCAAGGAACTAGACGATCGTCCTCTGAGCGAACGGACAATGTGGAACACCCCACCGATCAACGCACTTTAAGGCACGCAGCATCTTAGGGGCTGACTTGCTGCGTATCTCTACTGTTGTCACGGTGGTCCCATGTTGGAGGCGGTAAGCGTAGGCAGTGTACGTGTAGGGTTGTCGTGTCAGAAGCTATTCTAACGAGTTCGACAGCCCGAGTGCATTAGCAAAAACTCGTTTGGATAAACCCTTGAAAGGACGACAGCCTCCAGGATGGGCCCACCGTGACGTCAGCAGAGACATGGCGCAGGCCAGGCCCTAAGGTGCTCCGTAACTAAATGTGCGCTGAGCGGTGGGGAGGGTGTTCCAAGATTCTCAGTTCACTCAGAGGACGATCATCTAGTTCCTTGCATGAGTTGGTCATAGATTGTCTTACTGCATCACATCGAGGACAGCAGCACAACAACTGTTCGATGGCCTCCTCGCATCCGCGGACATCACGTGCGACACTGTCTGCCGTTCCGATTAGGGCACAACAAACGTTCGTGAAAGTGCCACGTCTGCCGCTGATTTTAAACAAGCTGCAGGACCAAAAGTTCTGAGACACCACAATCCAGATGTGCATGCCGCCGAAGCAATAGCTAAGCGCAGCAGCTTAGTTGACCCCGCCGTACGTGTAGCCAGGAAGAAAGTCCCAGCCGCGGCCGCATGCATCTTTCAAATTGCCCGGCTAAATTTTTCTCAGTATGAATGTAGCTAAACAACTGCACGTTGAAATACAGAACCGTGGAACCGAGTTCTTGCAGAGTGCGGTACAACCTGTTTAGTGTATAATCGAACCCTCACGATAGGGAAGTCTATACTGATCCGATTAGCTGTGTAGAGTATAATGGAACCCTCACGAGAGCTAAGTCAACACTGATTGCCTGTGTAGAGTATAATGGGACCCTCACGAGGGGCGAGCCTATACTGATCCAATTGCTTTCTGGTACACGGTAGTTAGACAAAGTCCGTGACATAAACGCGGAACTTCTTCAAACATATAGGCCATTGTTGTAGGTGTAATGAGTGGCCCATAGAATATGAAGGGCAAGTGCTTGTCAAAGTAAACGGGAGATATGTAAACGAAAGTAAATTTATCCGTCACATGATCGTGAAGAAATATTCAGCAAGTGGCGAATATTCCTTATTCTGATGTTCAGGGTTGGCCACCTAGGACCAGTAATTCCACACATTTACTAGTAAAAACAGAGAAACAGTGCAACTTCACTATGCTGATATTGTTTCGCTTTCAGAAAGTCCACGTTTGCCAGCTTCCGGTGAGCCATATCTAGAATTATCCGTTATACACTTGAAGTGTACACCCTTGCAATTTCTTAACAGTATCGCACGAGCGCTGAGCGTGAGATACGGTGGAGTCCAAGATTCTCGAAAGAAAATGAGATCTGCCCACGAGACGCAAGCGCACAAAGCACACTGAAGTGCGAGCGCCGTCTGCTAGGCTGTTTAGTTCAACATACCTTTAAGTAATCTGAGTAAACAGCGCCGAATAACGGGCAAGCCGGAGAAATGATCGAAAGCATACTCATGCGTTCTATGCGCTGCCAAGTGTTCTGGGCTGTGCTAGGCCGATTTACCTTTCTCAGCATTATCCCGTATTTTTCGTTCCTTATGAACGCCTTTCACAGATAATTGCATAAAGCCATGAGCTGCATCCGGGTGTCGACAGGTGCCCGCAGATAAACAGCTTTGCAGACTTCGCTCGCAGTTCAGTGTGGATCGTGCGCTCGCGCGTCATATGCAGATCTCATTACCTTTCGGGAATATTAGGCGCTACCATATCCCGCGCCCAGCACTCGCGCGTTATTGTTAAAAGATTGCAAGGGTGTACATTCAAAGTAAAAAAAAAGCAAACAAAAGTAAGCATAAAGCAAACAGTGCAGATTAGCACAGGGCGACCATTGCAGGGTGGCCTCACCGCAGCGACACTCAAACGTGTTCAAGAACTAAATCTGTCAAATGGCGAACAAACAGATTTGGACCTCCATGAGGCCATCGCCAAAAGTTACACGCGTTTCCATGAGAGCTGACTGCTGCATACAGGAAGCAACCATCATCTGGTCACCGCATTTACTGAATCTTCCCGTTCAAGTATATTGTTACGACTATACTATTCAAGAATGCATTCGCAGACGACCAACTGAGAAGCACGAGCTGCGCCCTCCGGCATTCGGATGAACACGAAGTTGCTGCGGACTCTCCAGTAGTCTCTGTGGTATTCTGTGTGGAATACAGATCTAGTTCTGCCTTGTCGCATTGTGGTCCCGTGCCAGTTTATTCTGCATCGCGACAATATATAACTCACGATTACCACCGCAACTTGCGGTAAAAGAAAACTAGCGCATAAGTGCAGCTATCCACTGTAAATGCTTCGGGATTGGTTCCAGGCCAAGGCATTTAAGCTTGGACAAGAGGCGGTTAGAACTAAAACGCCAGGATTGAATCTTTTTGTACACGCGTCATACGCGCACGCAGGTGAGCATAGGGCTACTTTTATACATGGTGTCCGAGTTATAACTTTGATTGAAATAAAAAATTTGGGTGCCCTTAACGTTCTCTTAAGATATCTATATTGTGTCATCTGAAAGTACGATCTACTTGAATACCAAATGGAAAATAGCAAAGGAGGCCTCCTATATTTCTCAAGGTCGCGCGTTCGACTCCAATCGGTTATGAGATTAGTGTGCAGACGTAGGCGCTACATGCATGTCGAACGCCATCTTGCTGGTTCTGTTGCAAAGGATCTACGGCCACTCCTCCTAGAAGTACTTAGTTGCCACTCAGGATTCTGAGAAGTCCTTAGTTGCGGCTTAATTCACGTAAGGGGGACTTTTGGTATCCGAACCCAGATATCAAAAGCGATCCGAACCTGGAAATTTCCGCTGTCGAACTTCACTTGAATGTAGTTTGACGCAGACTGCAAAGGGTAACGACCAATCGCGTGTGACTCGTATCCCCAAGACTTGGGTCATGCCCTAATAACCAAAACGAATGTCGCCGATCGCATGGGTAACTGAGAAACGTGTAATGCTATTGACGTGATGATGCGATGGTGTATCGGTCATATTAGTCGTACGTTTGTACCCTTCCATACCAGTTTTGGAAAATGCCTAGTGAACGTCGGTTTTTAGGTTTTCACGGAATTTCATCAAAAACCAATTCTCAAGGTTTTCAAAACGACGAAATGCAAGTACTTGGCTAGAGCCTTGTGTCGCTATAGCAGCCAGTGCCAAAAAAAGCGGAGAGTTCCAGAAAACTAGTTCCGGTCGCACATTAGGGGTATATGGTCGTGCGTGCTTACAAGCAGTGTTTTTGTGTACATCGCTAGTCGTCGCTTATCGAACTTATCGTAGTTAGCCAACTTTTGATTCACAACTTGAATCACTAACATGCCCATTGTATACTTCTAAACTGTCTCAGCTAGATTCGTAATGAAGCATATTTCTTCAGTGTGAAGCGGTTAAGATATGAAACGAGGTCGAAAGAGGAAGAGGACGACGTAAGCTGGTGAGGTGGATCGACACCATCACCGCTTGACCAATAGCCTCGCCTTGCAAATAACATCGCTAAGCGTTCAACCAATAGTTTTGGGATGGAGGTGTTGGGTATCCTCAATAACCCGACCGCAGATCTAGTGATGAAAAGTACGCAGCGGGACTTCTTGACTAGGATTACTGGCACGGCCTGTGGGATAGAAGATTCTCGAAGAACACCTTTCTGTAACAGGTCTGTTACCTGTTCAGCGATAACTCTTCTCTCTGCCGACGACACGCTGTAAGGCTTTTGTGGAATGGGACGTGCAAAACCGGTATCAATTCTGTGTCAAGCACGAGAGCGCGGGAGTGTCCCCGACTTGTCACGCTATGTGGAATCAAAAGCAGAAAGATGTGCCAGGAGACCTGCGCTGGGGTTCGGCACTTATTTGAGCGCAGCGACTTGCTTATCGTTTGTAGGACCTGCTGTTCAGAAATGTTTCGGCTGTGGCTGCTTATTTAGAGCCATAAAGGAACTGTAACTGATTTAGTTAAATTCAGCAAGTTTCATACCATGCGGGAGTATAGCAGGGGCGGATGAACAGTTGAATGCCCACAAATTCGCGGTGCCGTTCTCTACTGTGACAAAAGATCGTGGCCCAAGTACATCCTTCTGAGTGCAGTTCGAAGCAAGTGGTTGAACTTGCTCGTCATATCATGACAGGTCGGCAAACATGGCTTTGACACGTACACGTGACAGCGACCAGGGAATTTGCAGCAAGGATTTTGAAACAACGAAGTAGTTCTTATTCTTCAAATTTGTGTCTGCAAGAGTCGCGAGGAGCGCGCTGTTCGGAGTAATTTCACCTGTACCACAGTTCACAGAAACAGTACAATCCCTAAGAAGGTCAATCCCCTTACGGAAATATCATATATGGCCAGATATGGACATATAAGCGCTTATATCAGGCTATATACTGCCATATAAGGTTCAATATAAGGTCATATACAGCCATATATAAACGTATATGGCGTTTTATATGCCATATAAGGCAGCTATATACTGCCATATATGGCTTTATATTGCGCCTTATATGACATATACGGTAGCAGGATACTTCCATATACGGCGTCCGTGGCCCGTATATGGCTTTATATACTCGATATAAGGAGTATGCATCAAAAGTCACATAATGCAATTAACAGTCATATACATAGGTGTATTATATTATTTATCTGTCGACATCCAATTAAAGAGCAGTTCCTCACAATATATATATATATATATATATATATATATATATATATATATATATATATATATATATATATATATATACGTCATGGTGACTGATAATATATCACGCGAAGCGCAACAATAAATACCCTGTAATGTTATTTATATACACACAGATAATCGATAGAACCATATATCTCGTCCCATCCAGCAATTAGTAATTAGAGTAAGGGAGGGTTGGCGGTGAGTTCTGCTTCCTCATGGCATCGTAATTTCATTTAATACGCGATTTACTTACAGCGCGAGCAAATTATTATCCGCATTAAAACAATGTATCAAGCTGAACTATTATTGTTTCGTCGATGTTGCAGTTGCAAAAGCCAAAAGCAATTGTATATACGTGCGCATTATAGTGGTGCATTAATGCAAAACTTGTGCCAGCTTTTCCGCAATAAGCGCCTAGATTGCATGTTCACTGTAAGTTATAGCTAAACGAATGATTGTTGGAATGTGTCAGCAACGTTCTTTACTTTTATTTTTATTTTCTTTACCTCGTCTTGTCCGAGTGCGGCGCGAAAGAGGGCTATCGCTTCTACTCTTTCTACAGCTGACCCACCATTGCTCAAAAGAATGCCAAAGACGAGCCAAAAAATAAATGACAAAAAAGAGCCCCCCTCTGTCCACCCCCCCCCGCCCTCCGGTTCTTTTCTTCCGCAAAGAGCCACGCTCTTTTTCTCGGAACAGTGCGCAGGACCTTTGGAGACGGCCCCTCGCTTTTTCCACGTGCACGTGGAACAGATTTCATGCATCAGGTGAAGCGCTGCCAAAGCTAGCTCTCGTGTTTACGCTGTGTACTTTCGCGTCCAAAAAGTAGTCCATTGCTTGTGGTAAGCAAGAAAATACACATGTCTCACTGGCAGCCTTAAATCATAACACATTTCTCATCATTTTGACAAAACGCGCTCGTATTTTCGGGGAAACAATCGAAATATGCGAGTTTCTGCTTTACGTTTGCCGTTTCCTCTCGGAACGATACACCTCTCTCTTTTTCTTACGGACTACATTTGCGTAGCCGTCACAACTGGAGCCATTTTCTCCACGAAGGTTTTGTTGTGTGTGGGCTGCATGGCTGTGCTTTCCGAAAAAGGTGGTGCTGTGGTACTGAGTGCAGTGAGTGGCATGTTTCGATCGTGTCGCAAATAAGTGGACAACCTTCGATGTTCTAAAATGACCAGCGTCGGGAGTGATGGAAGAGCACATTCCTAACGAAGTGGGGCCACAAGTGCAAGTTTGGTGGCAGTACAAAGGCTTCTTTCATGCCAGGCTGATTGCTACAAGGTAAGCTTTGATGCTTGTTACTAAAATTCTAATACGGCGTGTCCGTTCAGAAGCACGTGAATTGGACAATTTTATAGTTGCTAAGCGCTTTGTTTTCGCCATCGGATATCGGATAAACGGCTAATGTCGAAAAGCTAGCGTGTTTCTTTTCTATATTTTAAGTTGCGCCTTAGCCATTGCTTCTGCTTCCGACCCTTTAGCGGCGTTGTAAAAAGACGCCAAATGCAGTATTTTCTCTTGTGGCGAGATCGAAGGTCACCCAACAGATGTACCGTGCTTAGACACGCTATCGTTTTCTGATTTTTCCTTACGAATGCCTTAGACAAGTTGCTGTTGAAATTCTGTTCGTTTTACCGGTGCCCTTCCGCCGCCCTTTCACTAGTGAAATTCTCGTTATTGTAGCTTATTCACGGAATCTGGCGCCAGTGAAGCCGTGAGGCTGGAAGTGCATGCTGCTTCAGAAGCAGCTGGAAGTGCCATATTGAGCATAAAAATGGCGTGGCCGCATTTTAGATATTATCTGCATTTATTTTATTTATTTACCAAACAGAGCACTCCACACGCTATTGCGGAGAGGTTACAATACACTCAGTCGTCCCTGTACATCAAAGGTCAGTTGCTTTATTGCAATAATGTATAAACATGTTTGCTGGTTCAGCTATCAATGACAGTGCTTTATGTGCATACATTTGATGCCATTTCGGAGAACCGGCCTCACGTGATTAACAAGCTAATCACGTCGTTGAGAAAAACAGTGTTTTTTTTTCCTGTGTGACAGCTGTAGCTTAAATGCCATGAATTGTTTTTGACAAAACAGGGACAAGCATCTCCCTTCCCTTCGCCTCAAAGTGCAAGGAAGTAAACTGAAATAATAATTGAGCAACTGCTTGTAAGGTGCTTTGCATATCGACCAGCACATTGCGTAGTCATGCACGGTCATGCAGGATGGTTTAACGATACGGGCGTGTTCCGATGTTTTATGATTGTTGTTCTTGGCGCCTAAGTGAATGCATGCATGTATACATATGAAATATTCTGTCATTGCGTCATCAGCTGCACATATTTTGGAGCTATTTATCGGCCCTGATAATGTAAGCATTACTTTCATGTTCCAATTGTGTTTTGCCATTTACAGCTCGCACAAATGACTTCCCTGCGAGGTGCCAGTTCGAGTGCAGTGGAAAACTTAATTTTAATATTATCCCTGGGCGCAAAGCTCAGCGACTTGAGAAGCAAAAAGACAAAAGACAACTCCGAAGAATGAAAAAATAGTTGGAAAATAAAATACACACGTGAAAGGTCCATCTTGCATTTGTGTTCTGTTTTTGTTTATATATGTATTCAGCTCTCACACATGGCCTACAGTGTCAAGCAGATATGGCCATATAAGGCGCCATATATGGATATATTGCAAATTGCGCAGATATGGCCATATAAGGGCCCATATACGGATGTATTAAAAATTGGGCAGATAAGGCCATATAAGGCGTCATATATGGATATATCAAAAGTTGGACAGATATGGCCGTATAAGGCGCCATATACGGATATATTAAAAATTGGGCAGATATGGCCATATACGGGCCCGTATACGGATATATTCAAAATTGGGCAGATATGGCCATATAAGGGCCGTATATGCCATATATGGCCATATCTGCCCAATTTTTAATATAACCGTATATGGATTTTTTCATATCAGTCCATATATGGCATTTTCGTAAGGGTCCCTATGATGACGTCGTGAGTACAGCGCGGCAGTATCAGGAATTCCGTTTTCAAATCTTCCCCACCGATGAACACATTGACAGCGCAGACACCGCGGGGAACAATGCACTCACCACTGACACTACTAAATATCACACCACAATTCCACAGGAATATTACCTTCCAATGCAACCTTGCTTTGAAAGCCACACTCATTACGATGATGATGATTGTGGTTCGGTTAGGAAAGGACGCTAATTTCTGCAGCCCATATAGGGAGCACGGCTAAGCGTCCGTGGGGGTAGGGGAAAGGGAGTGAAGGCGATAGAGAGGAGAGGAAGGCCGTAGTGGAGGGCTCCGGAAATTTAGCCCACCTGGGGTTCTTTAATGTGCACTGACAACGCACAGTACACGGGCCTCTGACAGTATAAGACACATTCATTACGGAAACGGTAGCCCCACTATCTACCAACGCACTTGCAGGCGCACAGTCAATTAACACACGCACTTTGTTCTTTACCATCATCATCGGAGTCGGTACTAGCGGGACTGGTCTCGTATGTCGACGCTGACAAAACGACATGTGACTCACGGCGCCACAGGTGTAGCACGCACTCGACCGATGTCGTAGGCTGCGTAGTTAACCCTGGGATCCTGGGAGTAGTACATGCGGCCTTCCGAATGACGGTGTGTAGTTGCAGCACACGAAGGCACTGGCTGTGCGCCGTTTCATCGCAGAAGGAACGTCGGTGCTGACGCTGCTGATCGGCTTGGTCGTCTGCTGCGCCTGGCATGGCAGAGAATGAAGATACGGCAGACGCAGGTTCGCGAAGCTGATTGGGAGCAGGAGCAGGACAAAGCTGTTCAACATCCGTTCCTTTGCTGTGTCATTCCAGTTCTTCGCGGACCACCTGCCTTATGGCTGCGTCAAGGTCAAGCTGGATGTTGTAGCTATGGTCAGTGCTTGCAACAGTTGCGACGTTTGCCAACATCGCGAACTTTGGCGTAATACGGTGTAGCTTCAAAGCCTCAAACACACGGCAGTTCTTGATGAGATCAACGACCGAGCTGAGGCTTTCCTTCCAATCAGGTAGTTCTACACATCCTCGGCAATGCCCTTATAAGGTGTCCAACTTTGTCCTCTTCGGACATTCGGAGACCAATGGATTAGCAAAGCTTCAGGATTGCTTCCGTATAAGTCGTGCACGTCTGACCTGGGACTTGGGCACGCTGAAGCAATGTCTGCTCCGCCCGGTTCCGTTTCGAAATCGAATCTCCAAAGCACTGATATCGCTCGACTTCACACTGCGGTATCCCAACACAGAGGCGAGGAGCTTTATGACAGCCACCATCAGATAGCCTCATAAGTTTAACGAGACTTTTTCGGGTGCGGACGCCCCAGACGCAAACGAGGTCTACGCGAGAAGTTTTTACCGCAGTATACTGGCCCATTCGGTATTGTCGATCGCCTGAATAGCTTGACGTACGTGGCAGCACGCTTGACGTCAGCTGCGCGTCGGCCAAGCCGTATATGTTGCGCGGCTGAAACGTTTTCATCGTACACTTCCAAGGTGATTTGGACTTGCCCAGGGGGCTTCGTCTGCGAACCGGGGAATGTTACAGCGTCAACCGGTTAAGGCATGAGCCGGCGTTGGAACAGGAACAGGACAACGTTAGCTGGTGCGGCGGATCGACTTCATCATTGATTGACCAACAGCCTCGCCTTTTAAGTAAACATCGCGCACCAATGAACCGTAACACTATATTTCAGGCTGAAAATTGCTTGACTGCATCTTTTTTTTTCCTCGAGAGAAAACAAGAATAAAATCGATGCGCGCCGGTTTTAAAGCGCTTCGTATCGATTCTTCGGACTCCTTCGAACAGCGGAGCTTTTACAGGTCGAGCCTCTCCCGTGCGTCAGATGATCCCGTTGTCACAGAAGGGGGGGAGCGGATTTCTTCTTGCCGTCAACCCTTACCTACAACCCACTGCATTCGGGGTAGCATAGACAGCTTCGCTGTAAAAAATTCGGGGCTGGCGCAATCAGCTAAAAATCATGAAAGCTCTCTGCGACGCCGGCTGAAAGGGCGAAACGCACTTCACGGGGACACCGACTGAGTGCTGTTGCGACCCCTCACCGCTGCCACCGCTAGTCGTGGTTCATCCCACCGCTGCCACCAGTTGTTGCGATCCTCACCGCTGCCACCGCTAGTCGTGGTTCGTCGCTGCCACCATTTGTCGTGGACTCGTGTCGCCTTCAGGCCAGGAGTCCACGGGGCAGGAGAGAAGAGTACGAGGAGTTGGTTTGAGAAAAGAATATTTACATTTATTTACAGCATGGTAGCTTATGGCCGAATCCCAAACGAATCTCAATCGAATCCTCTATCGAATCCTCCCATCCCGGGGTTCTCCCGTGGATTAAATAACCAGCGTCCTCCGGCGACGCCTTCTTGGGAGGGCCCAGTTTACGCTTCTCCTCCAATCCGAGGTTGAAGGTCCGAAGGGGAAGAGGGTTGTGCACCGCCCCTTCAACTTCGAAGGTCGCCGAGGCAATCCTTCTCTCAGTCGCATCGTACGACGGCAGCAGGACCCCTTTTTGGTGAAAATAACTGCCACCCCCTGCTTTGGTAACGTGGAAGTCATCACCGGAGCCCGGCCCGTTACCGGCTTTCGAGACGTCCGTCGTAGCGGCAAACGAGCTTTTGCTGGCGCCGCTCAGTCTCCGATGTCTCGGACGTAACATTGCCCGTGGTCATCACTATCGGCCTGTCCACGCCCACTGCAGACTAAAGACTTCTCCCACAGATCTCTAATTACCCCTGTCCTGTGCTAACTGGGCCCAATTTATCCCCGCAAACTTCGCGATCTCATCTGCCCATCTAACTTAGTGCCGCCCCCTGCCATTCTTGCCTTCTTTAGAAATCCACTCTGCTACCCCTAATCAAGTGAAGTGAAGTTGCCTTGTCTTCGCATTACATGGCCCGTCCACGTCTATTTCTTCTTCTTAATTTCTTACCGGTACTCAACTACGGGGCACAAACTTGGAGGCTAACTAAGAGGGTTCAGCTTAAATTGAAGACGACGCAGCGAGCTATGGAACGAAAAATGGTAGGCGCAACTTTAAGGGACAAGAAGAAGGCGGAGTGGGTTAGGGAACAAACGCGCGTTAGCAACATATTAATAGTGTCCGCGGCATACACTTCATAATGATGACGATATTGCGGGGTGCACCAACTCAGACGAGCGCTCGCGCTTACCTTATAACCACATATTAGCACTCACTTAGAGGCACCATGTTGATTGATTCCTGGAGTATTACGTCTCAAAACCGCGATATGATTATGAGAGTCGCCGTTGTAGAGGGAACCAGGAATTTCGACCACCTGAGGTTCCTTAACTTGCACTGACATCGCACAGTGCACGGACCTCTCGACTCCAGCTAAATGAAGCCGTCGGGGTCGGGATTCAATTCCGCGACCTCCGGGTCAGCAAGTGAGTACCATAGCAAGCGCAACACCGTGCCAGAGCGAGAAGTACCATGTATGATAAGGCAAGGTAGAATGATACACGTGACATCATGACATCGCTTCAAATCTTTATCAAAGGGAACAAAAAAGCCTGCAGATCCGACGCATTGTGGGAATGGGTGTCTTGCGAAGCAGCCAGCATGGAAATTGCCATGTCAGTCATCCAGGTCTTTCCGGAAAACGCACGAGTTCCCACTCTTCACGAGCACTAAATGTGCTCCAAAAAGTGTTAACCCTTTGAGGGTTTTTCCGTACACGTACGGCGGCGGTTTTTAGTCATGCAAGGTGTTTGCCGTACGGGTACGGTTTTGACCCTCCGTTCGAAATTTAGCGCCGTAATGATGATGCATGCTGACTAGGATGTGCTTCCGCCTCGTAGGACCTAAAGGGCACCTCCGGCGATTTTGCCCCCTAACCTGATATCACTGTTTTCCACTGGTACTGATAGTCATGTAGCAGGGAGGGTGGTTCAATCTGATAAGAAACTCGCCCATAATTTTTAAATAACCGAATGAACGATGTGTTCAAACCGATAGCGAAACAGGAAGCTGCTTCTTGAAGCGTAAGCGGTGACCTCACAAGTGTTCCCGGCATTAGCAATATGGAGCTGGAGCCAGAAAACTAAAAGCGGAGATATCCGACGATGTATTAAGTTATGCAAGCTTTTCTGAACTTGACAGCAACAATTTTAACGCTGAGGTGTCACCGTGTTGCTCCTTATAGCCCACCTGCTCAAAACATGACATCAAAAGCGCAGGGTGGCCCGCTTATAAACCCGCTAAAGAGATGTAAAATTGGATTTCAGGAATAGTAAATGACTTGCAACTACCTGGCTTGGAATATATGAACACAGATGTGATGAAAACATATTTAAAATTTCATTGAAGCTTGTGGACACTGAAATATCAGCAGAGTTGCTCTAAGAGTTGCTTTAAGATCACCAGAGTTGCTTTAAGAAGCGTTTGTTTTTTCATTGTACGACCTTTTTGCTGAGATAGACCGGCCAGACTCCGACCTTCGGCGGGCCGCATGGCCTCCGGCAGCCGGCGGCAACACCGTTTTGCAGCTTCGGTTTCACCGCGTAACGCCAGCAGAGGCGCGCGAAACTTCATTTTTATCTTTACAGGCCCTGCCTTGCAGGGCAGTGGAGGTCCATTTCCATCTTCGTAGGTGCTGCTCTTAACTCGTTTGTCGCCTGCTCTTACGAGGCATTCTTGCTATCGCCGTTTTTCGAGTTTCTTTTAGTTCCCCAGGTGCGCCGCAAAGTACCGTTATGAACGAACGTGTTGCCCGTTCTCTTGACCCGTTCAGCGAAGACTCTCCCAAATCTCAGTTCCGCACTTCCGAACTCTGAAGGCGCTATGTGTACACCTGTGTTTCAAGGAGTACTACACACTGAAACACTATTGGATATTGTGCAATTCTGAGAGATGCCGACGCCAACATACCGTTCTAGATTTTTACAATTTATTCCAAACTTTAGACGTGTTGTACATTCAAAATCCAACAATAAAATAATTTGACCGTCTGGCAAGGCTTTTTCCGAAAGCACTGAATCTCCAAATGATCAAAGACGCCTTGTATGTCACAGATGTGAGACTTGTCCTTGAATATGCTCATACACTATGGGGTTCCCATGGACTGACTTTAAGCTACAAGCGTAAACGCATACAAAACCTCGCTGCGCCCTTTTTCAGGGGAAATTAAAACTTTAATGTCAGTGTTACGCGCATTAAAAGGGACCTAGGTTGGAAAATCCCTTAGCAGCAAAGAAAACTCTTGCAATAAATGGATTTTTTATTCCATATTTCCAAATCTAATTGATGTTAACAAAAGCTTATACCTAAAGAGCCCATACTACGTATCACAGAGAAGCGATTATCCGAAAAAGGAAACAGTGATATAAACGGTCGCACGGGTGTTCTCATTCTTCCTTCCCTTTCACTATTCGCAAATACGAGAACTTCAGTACGTGTGTTTTTATTCTCTCTCAGATGCATTTTATTATGTGTTGCAAGACGGTGACTTCGGGTGGCTGCGCGGGAAAAGCTGCGCGAATGTGCCTCCTTTTTTTTTTCGATCTTGCTTTTTCTTCGAACCCCCACAATAATACTCTCTGGGGAATGTTGGATGCAATATAAATAAATAAATAAATAAATAAATAAATAAATAAATAAATAAATAAATAAATGAGTATGCTTAACGTGGGAAAATCGACAGCACCGTGGCGACTAAATCGTACCTTATTGCAAGACGTAACGTTGGCACTCATGTTAGCGCAAAGCACAGATGGCTGTTTGTTTGGAAGAAAAATGCACTATACCGAATGTGCTGATGTGCTGTCATAAGCATGGTTCGCTGAAGTATTCCTATAGGATCGAGCCAAATCTGCGCGAAAACATACCAAATTGTAGCAGAACATATGTATAAAAGCGCAATTTCCCTTACTTTTGTTTATTTTTGGTGCGAACCCATTATGCGACTGTTTATTTATGCGCACTGTTATATTGCAAATTCTTGCGTAGATAAGCGCGGACGTTGCTTCGAGCAGTATGTGGATTTCGTCAGATGTTTCGTTCACAAAACACGGAGGGCAACAACAGTGCAAAGGGGGATTGGTGGTGCTTGATCTGCAAGAAGCTGGGAATAAGACAGCACTGCAGGTTCACTCCTTTTTAGGATTGAGCGCGTGAAATGTGTTGCACGCTGGCTCGGGGGCCAAAACCGCAGCCTTGGCAATAGCCCCACGCGGCGTCTCAGTTTTGTCCCGCAGGCTGTGAAAAAATAAGTCATTTGCGACGTCAGTTATTTATCGCCACAAAGGAGGATACGTAGAAGGAGGATACTATGATTGACAACGTAGCTGTTTAAATAGAAGTAGGCCGTGAAACACGCGGGAAGGAAACTATCATCATCATGAAATACCTTACCCGTAGTAGTTCCACCGTTACCCACATGCCACTAACTACCATTGCAATGCATGCTTTTTTTTTACCTTTATGTACTTATAAGTTGTGTCCTTCCTGCAATAATTCCTAATGGGTTTAGCAGTATGCAAATAAAAAAAAATGATAATAAGAACGCGTGCGCTTCTATGAAATGCCCAATGTGCGGCATTTGTGCCAGCATTTCTTTCTTCTTCCGCTCTCACACCTTTAGCCTAATTCTACATAAACGAGGGTATGCGGCACAGAAAGCGATTATTTTTCTTTTTCAAAGTTTAAAGTTTATTTCCTATACAGCAAAAGGAGTAAGAGCTAAAGGCAATATGCCTGACGGGGGCTCTTACTCCTCTGCGCATTCGGCGTGCATGCACATCATTTGTGTACAAGAATCAAAATACAACCAAAAAAGCAGATAAATAAATTAAATATGGACATACGTTGTATTCGCTGCAAAGAAAATACATCAAACAGACACTTCATGGGTACCCACACTATATATACATATACACAATATCTACACATCTACATATATATTCTATATAGATATATATATATCTATCGATATAGTATATATATATATATATATATATATATATATATATATATATATATATATAGCTATATATATATATATATATATATATATATATCTATATATATATATATATATTCATAGACAAAGATATTTATGTCATGAACGGCATGATTTGCGTGTCACGGGTTTGTTGCTCTCTTGGCCGTTTCATTAATGGGATGTATACGGAAAATTGGTATGCCACAACATGACTGCCGGAAGAACATAAATAAGAGATCATAACATGAAAATCAAGACACGCATGAAATGAGCTTCGCGATTTACATGCCACGGTCTTGGTTCTCTCCTAGCCGTTTCGTTAATGGGATGTATACGAAAATTGGTATGCCACAGCATGAGTGCATGACGAACATAAACGACCGGTCATAACATGAGAATCATGACACGCATGTTATGAGCGGCATGATTTACGTGCAGCGGTCTTTGTGCTCTTGCAGCCGTTTCGTCAACCTGATAGATTCCAAAATTTTAGGGCCAGACAACAATGTATGACCGCCATGGGTGACACGCTCTAAGAACATCAAAATTGTGACATGCATGTCATGAGCGGCATCATTTGCATGCCACGCGTTTCGTTAATGGGATGTATACCAAAATTCCTGTGGCACAACACGACCACTTGATGAAAGTAAATGACAGGTCACAACATTAGAATCATGACATGCGTGTCATGAACGGCATGGTTTACATGCCACAGTCTTGGTGCTCTTGAGGCCGTTTCGTTAACTTCATATGCATTAAAATCGGTGTAGCGACATAACAATGCAGATCCATTTTACGTTTATGATGCGTGCTTCGCATTTCCTTGATTCCCACTGCACGTTGGATCTACCAATTTTTTTCGATTTTGCTTTTTCTTCGAGCCTCTACAATAATGTTCTGTGGGGAATGTTCTGTACAAAATAAATAAATAAATAAATAAATAAATAAATAAATAAATAAATAAATAAATAAATAAATGTGCTTATCGTGGGAGCGTCGGCAGCACCACGGCGACTGAACCGTAGCTCATGGTAAGACGTAACGTTGGCACTCATGTTGGTGCAAAGCACAGACGGCTGCTTTTGGAAGAAAAATGCACTATACCGGGTGCGCTGATGCGTTGTCATAAGCATGGCTCGCTGAAGCATTCCTACAGACTCGAACAAGGTTGCGCGAAAACATACCAAATTGTAGCAGAACATATGTAGAGAAACGCAATCTTTTTACATTTTTTTATTTTTTGTGCGAACCCATTGTTAATAAGAGAAAAGAAATAGCCGGCGCGAAAAGACGACGATGTATGATGGCGAGCGCGTGGGACGTGGTGTTCTGGGTTTTTCGTGTTGGAATAAACATTCGTGGCGTCTCGCCGCTCGGCGCTCTGCAGGCGTATTGTCTTCCGCCGCCCTTCGAAGCCTGGTTATTATTCATCGAAGTCCTCGGACTTTACACCAATTATGCGACTGTTTATTTATTCGCATTGTTATATTGCAAATTCTTGTGTAGATAAGTGCGGACGTTGCCTCGAGCACTATGTGGATCTCGTCCGATGTTTCGTTAACAACAAAACACGGAGGACGACAACAGCGCAAGGGATTGTTGGTGCTTGATCTGCAACAATATGGGAATAAGACAGCACCGCAGGTGCGCTCCTTCTTAGGATTGAGCGCGTGAAATGTGTTCCACGCTGGCTGCGGGGCGGAAAGAACTGAACTAATAATTCTTAGGCAACCTTGGCAATTGCCTTACGCGGCGTCTCATTTTTGTTCCGGCGGCTGTGAAAAAATAAGGCATTTGCGACGTTAGTTATTTATCGCCACATAGAAGCTTTTGCCTTCCTTCATGATTGACAACGTAGCTGTTTAAGCAGGAGGTAGGCCGTGAAACGCGGGCAGGAAACTATCATCATCATGAAATACCTTACCCTTAGTACTTCCACCGCTGCCTAAATGCCACTAACTAGCATTCCAATGTATGCTTTTCTTTACCTTCATAGTTGTGACCTTCCTGCAATAATCACTAATGTGATTGGCCGCATGAAAATTAAAAAAGTAAATAAGAACGCGTGCGCTTCTATGAAAGGCCCAATATATATGCATCATTTGCGCGAGCATTTCTTTCTTCTCCTGCGCTCACGCCCTCAGCCCAATACTGCATAAAGGAGGGTATGCGGCACAGAAAGCGATTATTTGCCAAGGAGTTCCTGACAAATAGCATAGCCATGCATAGTAAGTATAGCAAGGTGGCCGGAAAGAGAAGCGAGGGTGAGGAGGTGTGATGCGATGATAAGGAGGAAGAAAATAAGGAGTCGAGAGGGTAGAGCATGGCACTGACATTTAGGTCCTTCCTTAGCCTTATCGCTTGTTTTTCTTGAATGTACCTTTATCATACTTCATTAACTAATTAGACGGCTACCTACACCCAAGCCTTATGATAGCCTTTAGCATCGATTAATGTTTCAATGCCTTTAAAGCGCCTTAATGTCTCAGAGGCCTATAAGGAAAATAAGCGATAAGGATAAGGTAGAATTATGAACACGGGCCTTACAGTATAGTTCAGCAAGACGGTGCGAAAGGGAAGTGGAGGGTGAAAATGACTGATGCAAAGATGAGCACGAGTGAAATTAGGAGGAAAAAGAACAGATGAGGGGGTAAAACACAGCATTAGCTCTGTACGTTCTAGTATAACAAGAAGTGGTAAAGAGAAGCGAGGGTGAGTGCAATATATAATGGGCGCAATATATAAAGAGATAAATAAACAACGATGACAGAGGAAAGAAAAATGTTTTAGAAGTAGACAAAGAAAGAGATAAAAGAAAGAAAAGGTGATGAAAAACATGAAGAAAGAACTCAGCCTGCGTTCGCAAGGTGGTGACGCTTGCTTGCGAACTACGCTGTTTACTCAGATATTGCAGAGGCGTGGAACTGGCCTGTTTTTTTTTTTTTCTTTAGTGGCATTTATAAAGAGTGGACGCCTGGCTATTCTTAAATACTAGATACGTCATATAGAAATTCATGTTATATACGTACTACAGAAATTCATGTCGTGCAAGCAGAAGAAAAAGAAGACAAAGACAGTGTGCGTCGATTTGACCGGTGCACAGTGTCTGGCAAAGCTGTACGTTTGTGCTTACCTTCGCGCCCCGAGGGAATGGGTCTTCTCATGGTGTCCAAGCAGCTCCTCTATGGAATCGAATAGGCACACATAGTGTAATAGATACCGAAGGGGTGGAGCTGCGTCAGGCCAAGGACACGCGCGCTGATTCTGCCGCCGTGAGCGGTTCGACGGTGGCGTTGGCTGAGCTCGGTGAAAAGCTTTCAGCAGCTTTCCCTTGGGACCCGCAGTGCTTTACGAGGATTTTCCCGGTGCCTCGGACCAGAAGGAAACGCGGTTTTGCCCTAGACAAGCCGGTACCAGCCCATCAGATTCGCCAGCCTTGCCCTACTAGTGCAAGCTTTACTAATATTTTTTAAGGAATGAACTAAAGTGGAGGGCATTCGTCAAAATTTGCATATCTCTGTGACGTTTTTTCCGTCTTGCCCTAACCAGGAGAGTGGAAAAACACAAACAACTTGAGTTTAAAATTTTTGTGCCATCTTATGTTGGAAGTATGTTTGACACATTATTCACTCTCCAGCACGGACACCATCACATTCTTCTCCTGTCTCAGTTCTCAAAAAGACCTTCTGCAAGCGGGCATTTATTCAGCCCTTCGCTTAGATTCATTAAATGTTACCCTTTCTCTCAAAAATCCTCTTAGCTCTCCAGAATTTTCCGTCACTGATACAAGGTTGACATGCCAGCTATTAATTTATTTCTTTTACTTACGACTTTTTCGCTTCGTGTTCTCAATACTGCTTCGTTTTCATTCTAGGCTGAATCAAAGTAAAATATTCATATCCACTCTTCATTTAGGAAATACTAGCGGCAGTGGGATTGTTTCTTAATTTAGGACATCATCGTGAAATCTAATGATTCCGTAAAGGTTCCGAGGTCGCCACTGTCGCGACTGCCAGTATGCGAGCAGCTCGGAGACCGAGTGGAGCTACCAGCCTGCCTGCCGCCTTTCTCGTGCGCAGCGCGCCTTTCGCTGCGCTGGCTGTGACGGTGGGCGCTTTCGGTATGCTGGTCTACCTTTTCCTGGTCGACCATCGCCAGAGGAGGCCATTGTGCTGCTCCAACGTCTCGAAGGCACTCCTGTCCTTTTCCAACCGAAGCATCAACCCGTGTTCGGATTTCGCGGGCTACGCCTGCTACCACCGCAAGGCGCTCCGCAAACGGGTGTTGGCCACGAGCGCAGTCACGATGTCGGTCGTCTACCCGACACTGCAGGGCCGTCTCCGCTCTCCCGCCTCCGAATCTTTGCGCAGTCACCACAGGTACGCCGCTTATGTGCAGTCGCGGTGTTCATGTTTAGGCAACGGTGATGGTTAGTTAGCACCATATCGCAGGCTTTTGACTCGCATGTGTCGGCGTGGGGGTTGTCTGTACGTGAAAATAATAATTGTCGTGAAAGCAGAGCGTCCGTGCTTCATTTCTTGTGGTTCGAGTATTTTAAGCTTGCGTTTCGAGTATCTTGAGCGTATACGTGAGATACATGAATCCTTTGACTGTCCTATCAAAAGAAGAAGGATAGAGAGAAAAATGAAAACAGATAAACACACAAACGAAAGAGAAAAGAGAGAAGAGAAAAAGAGAAAGAAATGGATCAAAGACAAAAGAAACACACAAAATGAAAGAAAGAAAGAAAGAAAGAAAGAAAGAAAGAAAGAAAGAAAGAAAGAAAGAAAGAAAGTACACGCGAAGCTTTGCTTCAGCCCCTGCGCCGGATTTATTCATTTGTTGTTTCTGCAGCCGCGGCAGTAGCATTTTCGATGGAGGCGAAAATACCAGAGGCCAGTGTGCAGTGCGTTGTAGGTGCACGGAACCCCGGGCGGTCAAAATTTCCGGAGCCCTCCACTTCGGCTTTTCCCTCCTTTCTAGCTCTAAGTCTTTCTTCCTTACCGCGACGGACGCTTCGCCGTGCTCCCCACATGGGTTACAGCGATTAGCGTCTTTCTCTTTACCTAAACACAATCACCAATGCGGTATGGGAACGGCGCTTCACGTGGCCGCATTGCGGTGGTAGCTCATTCTAAAATACTACGCGATATTCTGGAGAACGACTGCATAAGAAGCCCTTACAAAAGACTGAAAATTTTCTTTAGTGCAACATAGTGTTCCGACAAAACCGACATGGAAAACACCGATTAATACATGAAACATAAAAGTAGCAAAGCCATGTGAGCCAAAATTGAGATCTAGTGCTCGGCAGAGCATCTATAGCAGCTAGCAGATACACAGATAAGTAGCAGTTAATACACAGACAACTAATAGGTAATGTAAACACAAGAAAAAAAAAACTACGGGATATGCTTGGAAGTTCTGCGGCTACAACGGCTGATGCATCGTCGCCCATAGCGATCTGCAATGAATCTCCGAGCCAGTTACGTTCTATAGCGGCGCGTTATGACAGTACATACGGTCCGCCAGACTGAACTATACACAACTTATTTCCTCCGCAGGAGCTGTCTGGTAGCGTTTATAAACGCAGAGCTGACTCCCGAGAGGATTGCGATCTCTGTGTTGTCGATGTTTCAAAAGTGGGCGCCCGCCAGTAACCAGCTGGACTTGCTCAAGGTAGGTCAAAAGAAACAATAGAAAAAGAGGAACACAGTGTCTGCGAAGGGCACTCAGCGTAGTGACAGAGTCGGCTGGACAGTGCTGAGTGCCCTGTCATTATTTTTATAACATCGGCACTGTTTAGGCTCCAGTTCCAGCCATGGCCGGCAGCCGCTAAAAAATCGGGGGAGACAGTGGGAAATGAGAAGAGGAAGTTCATAGAGAAATCCATAAAGACAGAGAGAGAGGGGGTTTAAGAGAGAGAGAGAGAGAGAAATAAAGAAACTACTGAAACAAAATAACATTCCTTGGCGAGGCTTGATACAAAACCCGGGTACCCGCTGTGTGAAGGCGAGCGTCATGACCACTAGACATGCATCCACGCTTGCAGAACATGCATTAATAGGAACCAGGCGATTGCGTTGTACCGAAGGCTCTCGGACAACTGTGTATGGGCGATAGAACGGACAGAAGAGATGGAGAGAGAAATTGTGACAAACAAAAAGGAGATACACGCGCAGAGAGAAGGAGGGACAGCACAATCTGTTACGTGCGTTAGAAGGAGAAATTGAGAGAAAGAGACTCTGCCAGGACCCCGGAGGGAGAAGCGGCCTTCCTAAGCCCCCACAACTCCACTGGCTATTCGTGCCTGCGATAGCAGAGCCACTGCTAATTTTTAACAAAAATGTGTTTTACGACAGGGTCCACCATGACCCTTTACGTCATTTTCGTCACGGAAGTGACGCATAAAATATACATTTATGAACGATAAAGAAAAAAAAATTTCGGGAAAGCAGGCGCGCTGGGACTCCTGCCCACAACCTTCCGTCCCGCGACGAATATAGCCAGACGTATTGCCATCTGCGCCATCCACAAACATGCTTACAGCTGTAGAGCTATAAGATCGCGGCTTACATTTTTTCTTATCTCGCCTCTCCCTTTCTCCCTCAACGCGTTTGTTCTCGTCCACGCGCCCGCGTCGAAGCCCTTCCTTGCGTGGGACCATGCCGCCATTTAGCAGAGGAGAATTGAAGTGCTGGAGCTCACAGCACCGACGGTATTTCCGACCAAGCTACTGCATCGAATGTGGTGGCACCGACTACGAAAACTGCTGCCCTTAACGCAGCAGTGTCGCCAGGATGTTGACCGGTAAACGTCTCGCAAGCACGAATGTATTGATTCCGTTGACACGTGGCATTTATCATCCACAGCATTCATGTGTGACGTAAACTACTTCAGTTACCACGGAGGGTTTTTCACAGTCATGCATGTTAGTTGTTGGGATGGAGGTGATGCGTCCCCAGCCGAGAACGCAGATGCATCCTCGTCGAGCGGTGCGGTAGTAGCGAAACCAGGCCTGCAGCCAGAAAGGGGAGGGGGAGGTGCTATGGTCTCTCCCGAAATTTTGGTTTCGGAGTAGTGGTTATTACCATAGTGTAGTGGTAATAACACGAAATTTAGGTCTATTAATAATGATGCATTTAAAAGGTTCTCTAATGTACATACTGCGATTTTTACATGAAATAATTAATGAAAATAGATGTTTTTCTCAATAGTCAAGGACTCAAACAAGTGCCCCCCCCCCCCCCCCCCTCAGGCTACAGGCTCGAATGAAACACTTATAGCGACGTGTATGTTCATTTCAATGTTCAATAAATGGGCTACTGCTGCTGTGAAGATAGATTTCTCTCGCGTTATGCTGCTAGCCATGACAGAGGGATAAGCTAATTTTCTTTTTCGCATTGCGGGTGATACGGGTATCACCCGTATCGGGAGTATCACCCGTATCACACACATCGGGAGCAGCGTCGAACAACGTCGCCAACAATATCAGCTATTTTAATGAGACCATAACCGCTTACGTTGAACCAGTTGACTGAGTAGGACGGTGAGTGTCATCGCCTGCTCTATTTTTTCAAAGAAATAGAGGAGGCGCTGCGTTCACTAAGCTGCTGTACATAAAGCCCAAGGCGCTCTGTTTGAAGTCTGTGTGGTTGGTGGTAGAATCTCCGGAAAACATTGATGACAAATGCGGCTTGACGACTTTCTCGATAAACGTTGAAGAACTGTATTACTCGGTGCCCCACGCAAAACTACGCCGTAGTAAACGTAAAGTTCTCGCAAGAGCGCGAAAAGTATTGTCTCCTCTGTCATAACATTGACATAAAGCATGAATGCCTATGTATTGCAGCAGACCATTTCGCTCGAGTAGCGTCATTTTACTGCCTATACAGTTAACATTCGCGTTTTCCGAAGAGTTCTGTGGACGTGGAAGGTTTTGTTATTGCTGGGTAACTCCTATGGGCTCATAAATGTGGCTCATTTTTGCAGCGATATCACCCTCCGCTGCCGTCCCCAGTGTCCGGAATTGCTGTTGGTCGTAATGAGAGGAAAGAGAAAATCGCTAATGGGGGGGGGGGGGGGGGGTGCTGAACCAGCTGCACTCACCACCCTGGGCTCTCAACTAGGCCTGTGAGGATCACAACGATGTTTCTAGACATTGTAGGTTTGTGAGTCGTGATCTGTTGTTTCATGAACGAAGACCGACTAAAAAGAACGAGAGGTAAAGCAGAACGGTACGGCTGGTAGTGTGACTGGGCCACGTCCACTGCGAACGCCTGCAATCATTTTTCTCCTGATGCTGTTTTTCTGATTTGAATGCTAAAGTTATGAACAACAGTATCTGAAAACCACTTCTTAATTATAAGAATGGCTGTTACAAATTCAAGAATTATTTGGAAAGTATTCGATATACGTTTCGATTCGACTGGCTTATCCCAACGTATGAGTCCCATTGAATACAGCCTCGAAAATCACTATTTGCACACCCCGAGCATTTCTCAAAAGAAAAGCATATTCCATGCGAATTTTTTTCTGTAGTCCTTATGCGGGTCCAACACCCGTCTGTCCTCTCATTGAAGTAATTGTGTCGAAAGCGACAAGAGATCGCAAAAAGGGTGTTGCATTCGACCCTCCAGTTGGTCATAACTGGCAAACACGCTCTGCCTATGCGATATATATCACATTTTGTGTGGATTCAACGCTAGGACACGGGTCCGTAAGTAGCGCCTGCGGTAAAGAAAATAATGTACTACGTAATCATGATTTTACAAATATTATAGGGCTTGCTTATAAGCGTGGCAATGAGAACTTGCGAACGAAAACCTTTGGGAATTAGACACTATATCAATACTGTTCTGCCTCTTGAAGGATGTTTTCATGCTACGTTTCTTTTCCACTGAAGGTGCTCGGGCTTCTGTTCTTGCGGTACGACGTTTCCGTGCTACTTTCGGCGTCTTTCTCATTCGATGACAGCGGGCAAGGCCCTACTCGCTACACCCTCAAGGTTGCACCAGTAGTCGCGCCGCCGTTGCTGCTGCCTTTAGCAAGAGACACGAACGTTGAGGCCAGAATGATTGCGTCTCTCTACCGCCACTTGCTGCAAAGAGCAGCGGCGAAACCACAACGGGCCGTTCCGGTGGACCTTCGCGACGACATCCTGAAGGTGAGCCTTCGCCTACGAGAGTCAATGCAGGGCTCAGACGACTCTGTAGCCGATGCAAACGCGAGCAACATCGAACGGCACTTTACACACGTCGACCTGAGCTCGTGGCGTGAGATCATAGCCGAGTGCTGTGGCAACTGGAAACTGAACATCCAAGACCTTTCCTCCGTGCGTAATGTGCTCAACGCTCTCACAGATGATGCGACGGAGCACAAAGTGCTCGTCGCCTATTTCACTGTGTCGGCGGCGATAGCCATGTTCTCGGAGGAGATTGGCCGGATCAGCACCCCCGGAGGCTTGATACGGCATGCCGGTCTCTGTGACGAAATCGTGTCTCGAGCAGTGCCACTGTGGCTCGTGTCTTCGACGGCCGTCCTCGCTGCGGGAAACAAGGACATAGCGGTGCGTGCAGTGTACGCCGCCACATTAGAAGGCGTTGCCTCCGAGGCAGAGGCGCTATTCCCCGACGCATCGGACGCCGGAAAGGCACGCCAAGCACTGGCAGAACTTAGGCTGCTGCTGCCGCAAGACCTTGCCCAGGAATACGCCCCGTTTCTGCCCGATCTAAGTGGCCGCTACATGGAGAACAAGTTCGAGCTCAGCAGGTACCTTTACCGGGTGAGTATTCCATTAACGAATTTCAACGCCAACGGAAGATCTCTGCATGGGACACTGAGAAGGCTATGCATTGAATTTAAAGGTGCAGCTTAGTTTGCACGTAGGTGTAAGGCTTACACGCATCCTTAAGGGATATATTAACGTGGAGTATTTCGTGACTTCGTAATCACCATATAATGATGCAGAGGGCACGTTTGCAAAGACCGTGCGGAAATGTTGTGTATGAGCACACATGGTACTTGCTGGAGAATTATAGAGCAAGTACTTCACTCTGCAATAAATAATTTACTTGCACCAGTCATGTATATGAGAACTCATCCATGATGTCAGTGCTACGCACAGCGACATCTAACCGAATGCTTCTTGTTCTCTTCATTATTCCGCTTAGATGATTTATTGATTATGAAACAATGTGCTCAGGTATTCTTATCTTTGTCCTCAGTGACGCAAAGGTGACAGCCTCATGTCATCTCTTTTACGTTCTAATTCTCCTTAATCCGCCTTAGTGCACGCATCCTGATTTTATTTGTCAATTCCATTTAGTATTGCCAGCTTGTTCCTATCCGTAGCCATGCATGAAAGAACCTTCAAGAATGTAAAAACGCAAAAATAATTATATCAATAATAGACATAAAATACCAATAGTTATGACGTTGACAAGGTACGCAGAAATACGAAAGGAAACAATGACAGTATGGGCCAAATAAGAGTAATATTAAAAAATACATTACAATAGGCATAAGCGTTGTTTAGGAACTGCAAAGAAAATTGCCATGCCAACAGTTTATCTAGTAAAGCACATGTTCACATCACATTCTCGTGATAGAGAAAGTGGGTACGATCTTGTTAATGTATATCGCGCGCTATCTGGAATTCGACAGACTGCGGGGGAAACAAGCATAGTTTAGCATGAGCGAGCGCTAACAAATCTATGGCTGAGCTCTGAAATACACTTTAGGAAGTGTTACGACGAAAGGGGAGGTCAACGCTCGTTTTATTTGTTAGAAATGACTGAATTATCCAACAGACAATGAAGTCTAGGAAAGCATAGGGGAAGTTAATTGTATTATTGTAATTGTGGAGTAAATAGAAAGGAATTAAAGTGGACGGAAAGACAAACCTGCCTTCGCTGGGAACCGAACCCACGAGTTCCCGTGGGCGCACCAACAGGTCAAAGTTTTTTCTTGTAAGCGCGAATGTGCGCAGGAATAAGCTGTACTTCCGAAAGAAGCGCTACGCAGATTTTCATGAAAGAGCACAGGCACAAAAACAACAACAACAAAACGATGTCGGGCATCTATGTCTTTAGTGTAGGAACTTTGCCTGCACACCTTCATTAAAAAAAAACAGCATCATGCCCAGATGCAAGATAATTTATCTGATAGGGTGACAAGAGGGATTATGGAAGCTCTTGAGACAAGCAATATGGGATGCACATGTATCAGCCTATCATTTGTCATATTTTATGACAAAATTGCGAAGTTCCTGTCAAAAGCTATTTCGCATGCTTAGCGGTAAATGTGACGACTCGAAGCAGTGCTTTTGCATGTCCTGCTTATTCTTGCATTTATTCTGTGCTTCCTAGAATAAACGTTCAATTAGCGCACCGCGTCTTCACATCTTCTCTTTTAATGTCCACAGCCTTGTGTATGTGTGACTACGAACCCACAGTCCCAGCAATACATCGTGACCTGTTATCCGACACGTTACTTCCCTACCCAGAGAGGTATGAATTTAAGTTCTTGCTTAATCCACAGTCATGTCTTCATTTCAGGCACGTATCGTCGATGCCAAGCACGGTGTCAGCAGAATGTCCGTGGAGCACGTGAGAGATCTCGAAGGCATCGCCTACCGCTCTGGAAATGCAGTGGTCGTTGCGCCGGGCGTCTACACGATGCTGTGCCTTCAAAAAGGATGCGACATTGATGCTGCCTGCGAACTCAACGCAGCCACACTAGGTGTCACCCTGGCCGACCTTCTCTGGGGAGCCTTGTTCGAACGGCTGGACTGGTCTCCCGAGCTTTTGCGACGTCTCGACGAGCACCGGTCCTGCTTGCGACAAAGCTCTCGGTCTAGTTACCAAGGTGGTCCTGGGTTCGGTGACCTCTCTTTCCCGCTTTTGTCGGTTCGGTCTGCCGCGAGGGTCGCAGCCGGTCCAAGCTGGCACGCGGAGTCGCGTGCACCCCTGTTCGACGACTGGAAGCTCTCGCCGAGCCAAGTATTTTTCCTGCTGGTGTTTCTGACCCGCGCTTGCTTCAGCCCGCCAGGTGGGGCTGAAGACGACGACGACGACGACTCGTCTACGTCGGTGCCAGCGCAACTGTTTCGTCGGATGGCGGACTTCAACGCGGCCTTTCAGTGTGGACCCCATCCCGTTTTTAATATGGGGAGCTGCATGTGAATACTGCTAGCGTGATATCCCGAGCGGACAATTTATCGTAAATATTCGCGTTCCTTTCATTTCTCTTATTGTGAATTCAAGCCCAAAACCATTAAGGCCTTTCGAAACGTCCCGTCTTACGTTTGATATGCTGGTTGTTCTGCCAGCAAAATAAACTGATTCCCGAACCTCGTCTCCATACTATATCACATGTCAAGGCTAAGCTCTTATATGTACCACGAAGTGGAAGCGCGCAACGTTTCATTAGGTCCTTCTAACACGACAGCAGCAACAAGCTCGCGTCGCTGAACATCCGGCGTCCACGGCGGAATTAATTATTCCGAGCTTGCACCATATCGTGGACCGCCGGATCACCCGAGCTACCCGTCATGGCGCAGGTGATTCAGGAGAACAAAACTGAATTTCTCAAAGCAATACCCATAAGAAAAAAAAATGTAAACTACGAGAGGATCGACTGGTGGGCTAGTTGGTAAAGCATAACTTCGCAAGTAATAACGCACAGCTAACACAGAGGAAGAAGAGAACGAGACGGCACAGCGCTATACTAGCAACTCAGTGAATTTTATTTCGCGTGGTCACATACATACGTATGCACATCGCGCAAAGTAAAATCGGAGGAGAGGGGAGGATACACATGACCCAAATGACCCGACAATCAAGCAGGCGGGCTGACGCGACAAAAACAGCACTTCTTTCTTAGATAAACATAGTGGTGCACGCATCTCTATCTCTATCTCTATCTTTAATTTCTACCGCTTCAATTATCTCCCTCGTAGGCTGATCACGGTGTCTGGCCAGCTACACTCATGCTTCAATAAAAGTTTGCACCCACAGCGCGCACAATGCGCAGCTAGGTGCCCAGACACTATTACACTCTCCACGTTGTTGCGGTGCTCAAGCAGGCGATCGCTGATGCACCCTCCCTGTTTGACCCAACGTTACTAGATTAGCTGATCTAGTAACGTTGGTTTGACCTGCGTACTCCTTTCCACATGTGAGTGGAATGGAATATACCACCCCTTCGACGCAGAAAACAAAATGGTTCGGGACGGTGCACCTTGTCGCAACCTCGTGGCAAACGCGCGCTCCCGTTCACCCTGGCGCACAAGCTCGACAATTTCGACGGTCTGTGTTTTCTGTGAGCTATTGCTTGAAATGTAGACTACAGTTGCACTAAAACCTACAAACATTATCGCTCGGACCGTAATTTCAATGCAACCACGAGAGAATAGATTTGTGTTGTGAGGAAGCCTGAAGAATTCCTGCATTTTAAGAGAAGGCGCTTAATTTAATGCATGTTCTATGAGAAGGCGCTGCGAACAGGGCCCGATGGCGATACAGCGTGGCGTAGTCGAAGCTTAATCGTCATGCAAGTTTTCCTACCCGATTCCACGGCGCGGCTCTTCTGCGTCCGTTTCCGTGCTTAGTGTGCCACCCGTCAGCTTTTGGGCGCAACCGAGCGAACCAACGAACAGCCAGGATAGAGGCACCTCCAGCCTGGCTGAGACGAACACAACGAAATATGTCATGACTCCCGTGCCTCGCCACACAGCACTCGGCTTTTGCCAAGGCCACAGCCTCTGGTTGAGGCTGGCTTGCGTGCTTGTGGCGAAGCTAATGACTCGCGCTGTCGATTGAGCCACGTGACGCTTTTTTGATAAAGCTGGCCGAATCGCCATGGAGGCATGGGCTGGTTTGCCAAGAACGGCTCTGAGCGAAACGGGAGAACTGAGAAGTTCGCGCCGCTGAAACAGTAGATCCTTTCTGAACGATGAGCGATGCCTCCGGTGGAGGTGTTTGGTCGGCGAGGCTTGCAGAGGTAAACGTGCGCGGGGTAGCAAGACTGCAAATGCGTCCCTCTTGAATTCGTACATTGTCAAAGATAAACAGTGGAGAGTATCGCGACAGTACTTTAAAGATATTTCTTGAGTATCTGTATTTAGAGAGATACATTTAGAGCGCCGACAGCCGAAATGTATCGAGGGCTACCTCAATAATGTATGTGGGTCTTAAATTCTTGAGACCGACAAACGTTGAGCGCCTCGATAATTTGCGACAGAAACTTACACTCACAGAGGCTTTAAGATAATAAGGAAGAAGTACAAGCAATATATTCCGACCGATCAACTGGACTTCGAAATGCTAAAACGGCTGGTGATTCTCAGCGAAAACGTTTACCATCAGAAATATGGACGACGTATCGGGGAACCTTTTCCAAGAATTAAAGACGCAAGTGAAGCATTTCTATGCTAACGTAAGGCCACAGGTTTATATCTCGCTTTCAGTGTTAAATGCATGCTTGTTACTCACACGCATCCATGCTTGCTGTTTGAAACTCGCTGTTTGTACTCCAGAATCACATACTACCTTCACTGCGCATTTTCAGACCTAAGTGGAAATTGCCATGTGGGATGCAATTGTGTGAAGAAACAATAACAGGCTCCCGCCAACGTTACCGTAGATATGTCCGGAGTATTTTAAAATATTTAAAATATTTGTCTAGGAGCGTTTTCTTGCACATTTTCTGTCCACAGATAATCTGCTCCCAGTTTTCAAATGTGTGCAATGTACGTAGTTCAGTTCAAGATCTTAGTGCGCATTTTAGTGCCTCAGGATTTTCAGACATCGCCCTAAATATTAAAATGCAATGTAACGTTAATGTAAGGAAACGTGCCAATGTTCGCATTGTAACTGAAACGCATTTCTTTCTGTTCAACAGAACTTGCAACTTGTTACGAAATTGGGAAGAAACAAGGAACGAAACTTCGTCCCTATTTTGTAGGAACGTGTAAAACTGAATGGCGAAAACACGCGGATGGCTCTATTGGCCTCGAGGTCGACATGTAGATGGCAGCGCTGTCACTGCGTGAGTGTGGATAGGCGTTCCCCTGCGCGTATTGAAATGGACACTGCGGCGCTCTGTTGGGAGCGGTCTGAGGACAGTTGTTAGCTAAACAAAAGCATTAATTGCAGTCAAACGGTACTAGATGCGTCTTTCAATCTCACGTGAGTGCAGGAAGCACGCAAAACGTTTTTATTGCGCGTGAAGGAAGCGTGATATGCCATTCAACAGGGAACCCATGCAGCCTCACACTTTGACTCCATCGGCGGTTCTCTCCATCTTATTTTCTTTCACCATACCTAAGTTCGCTATTTTCTATAATGTTGACAAGGCTGTTACGCGACTGAAAGGGTTTAGCATTGAGTTCTGGTTCATTTTTCACTATTGGCTCCAACAACAAAAAAAGGACGGTGACTGCGCATTTCGTTGAAGTATCAGCTTGTGCACTCCGCTGTATCACTTACAAGCATACTTGCGATTCTCTTGCATGTCATGTTTCATGAAACGCAAAACAGTTAACTCACTCCGTTATTGAAACTACGTGACTGTACACGCCGCTTGAGTAATACTATGACGATGGTGGGCTAACACTTATAAGTAAACATATTAACGCTCAAACGCTTCGCTTTCTACGCATCATTACTTGCGTGAACGTAAGAAGAAAGGGTTTAGATTTATGCACATAAAAAAAAATATGTTCTTCAAGCGAAAAACGTCCTCTATTTTCCGTCATGCTGACAATGGCATACCGCGAGACGCCATCGCTGCAGTACTGCATATACGTGGGACGTTTACCGCTTGACTTATTCCGAAGGACGCTAAGTGCCCTTTGTTATCGCGAGATACGGCCTCTACCGTCTTGTAGATCGACTCCACTTGCCCACCTGAAATCTCTTTCAAGTCAAGAAAAGTGCTGAAGACCTTCTTGACAATATCGCTGTAATAGCGAACTGATATGCATACCAGCTTCTTGACATATATCTCGGTGCTTTTATCAAGCAAAATGGGAGACGGCTTTCTGCTGAGGTCGCGGCCTAAAGTTTCCGCGAAGTATGGCGCAATTCCTTTCGTTATTAAGGCACTACTCTTCTTCCGGTGTAGTGCAATGTCTTGCAGGAGTTCATCCTTGAGGTACCGGAAAGCTCGTCGCCGGAGTTCATTTCCACGTGACAAGCTGTGAAAAGTGATATTTTCAAAGCACACCGCTTTTTTAAATGCGAAGCATTTTTTAGCGAACTTCGGCGAGTTTGAGCGTATCTATCTATCTATCTATCTATCTATCTATCTATCTATCTATCTATCTATCTATCTATCTATCTATCTATCTAGCCGCCTACGATTTTGACCTCTCCTTGCCGTTTCGCTAATGGGATGTTTACGAAAATTGGTATGCCACAACATGACTAGATGACGAACATAAATGACAGGTCACAGCATGAAAATCATGACATGCATGTCATGAGCAGCATGATTTACATGCAACGGTCTTGGTGCTCTCCTGGCCGTATCGCCAATGGGGTATACGCCAAAATTGGTATCGCACAACATGACTGCCTGACGAACATAAATGGCAGGTCATAACATGAAAATTTTGATATGCATGTCATGAGTGGCATGATTTACATGCCACGGTATTAGTGCTCTCCTGGCCGTTTCCCTAATGGGATGTATGCGAAAATTGGTATGGCACAACATGACTGCCTGACGAACATAACTGGCAGATCATAACAAGAAAAGCCTGACGTGCATGTCATGAGCGGCATGATTTACATGTCACGGTCTTAGTGCTCTCCTGGTCGTTTCGTTAATGGGATGTATACGAAAATTGGTATGCCACAACATGACTGCATGACGAACATAAGTGACATACATTACATAAAAAGCATGACATGCCTGTCATGAGCGGCATGATTTGCATGCCACGGTCTTGGTACTCTCCTGGCCGTTTCGTTAATGGGATGTATACAAAAATTGGTATGCCATAATATGACTGCATGGTGAACATAAATGACAGGTCATAACAGGAAAATCATGATATGCTTTTCATGAGCGACATGATTTACATGCCACGGTCTTGGTGCTCTCCTGGCCGTATCGCCAATGGGGTATACGCCAAAATTGGTATCGCACAACATGACTGCCTGACGAACATAAATGGCAGGTCATAACATGAAAATTTTGATATGCATGTCATGAGTGGCATGATTTACATGCCACGGTCTTAGTGCTCTCCTGGCCGTTTCCCTAATGGGATGTATGCGAAAATTGGCATGGCACAACATGACTGCCTGACGAACATAACTGGCAGATCATAACAAGAAAAGCCTGACGTGCATGTCATGAGCGGCATGATTTACATGTCACGCTCTTGGTGCTCTCCTGGTCGTTTCGTTAATGGGATGTATACGAAAATTGGTATGCCACAACATGACTGCATGACGAACATAAGTGACATACATTACATAAAAAGCATGACATGCCTGTCATGAGCGGCATGATTTGCATGCCACGGTCTTGGTACTCTCCTGGCCGTTTCGTTAGTGGGATGTATACAAAAATTGGTATGCCATAATATGACTGCATGGCGAACATAAATGACAGGTCATAACAGGAAAATCATGATATGCTTTTCATGAGCGACATGATTTACATGCCATGCGTTTCGTTAACGGGATGTATACGAAAATTAGCATGCCACAAGATGACTGAATGACGAACGTTAATGACAAGTCATAACATGAAAATCATGACATGCAAGTCATGAGCGAGATGATTTACATGCCACGGTCTTGGTGCTCTCTTGGCCGTTTCGTTAGTGGGATGTCTAGGAAAATTGGTATGCAACAACATGACTGCATGACGAACATAAATGACAGGTCATAACATGAAAAGCATGACATGCATGTCATGGGCGGCGTGATTTACATGCCAGGCGTTTCGTTAATGGGATGTATACCAAAATTGCTACTGCACAACATGACAGCATGACGAACGTAAAATACAGGTCATAACATTAGAATCATGACACAGGTGTGATGAGCAGCATGATTTCCATCCCACAGCCTTGGTGCTCTTGTGGCCGTTTCGTTAATGGGATATATACGAAAATTGCTGTGGCAAAACACGAGTGCATGACTATCATAAATGACAGGTCATAACATAAAAATCATCACATGCATGTCATAATTTTCATGTTATACATCATGGCCGGCGTGATTTACATGCCATGGTCCTGACGCTATACTGCCGTTTCGTTAATGGGATGTATACGAAAATTGGTGTGCCACAACATGATTGCATGATGACCATAAGTGACAGGTCATAACATGAAAATCATGACATGGATGTCATGAGCGGCATGATATACATGCCACTCGTTTCGGATGCATACCGAAATTGCTATGGCACAACACGACTGCATGACTGCACGACGAACGTAAATGACAGGTCATTACCTTAGAATCATGACATGCGTGTATGAGCGGCATGGTTTACATGCCACACTCATGGTGCTCTTGCGGCCGTTTCGTTAGCTTCATATGTACCAAACTCGGTATAGCGAGAAAGCAATGCAACTACAGTTTACGTTCCTGATGCGTGCTTCGCATTTGCTTGATTCCCACTGCACGTGGGATCTGCCAATTTTCCACGTCGGCTGCTAAACGATGGGCGACCGTATCCTTCAGACGCAGCTGGGGTTGCCTGACGCAAAAGTACTGCGATGCTTATGGCTTCCGAAAGTTTTATCAAGTCCGTGTAGTGGTCCCGCACGTTACAGTAGCAATATTTGCCCGGCACACGCTATGAACTGTTCTCAGAAGGTGCGATCCAATCTGAAACAAACTGTGCAAACAGGTACAAAAAAAGAGGCACGCACGCCGTTTGCAGCGCAAAGCGAATCATGCTGAATGCTGCATCATCCAAAGGTCATTCTGGGTTACTTAAGTGCCGCAACCGGAAACGAAGAATTCTTACGTTTGAATTTCGGGTCGTACGGCCACTGCCTCTGGAACGCTCACTGCGAGGAAGGGTGCTTCCCCATTGCTACCATGCACGCTCAAAAATGCACGCAAGCACGCCAGCTGTGTGGACACCGAAAGTGCGCGGTGTATGCCTTAGCGGAAATAATGCGGACAAAGCGCGAAGCGCCCTCGAGTGTCCGCAAACTCAGGCCCCAGGCCACGTATCTCAGAGCCTCTTCTTTTGCGTATTGGAAGCGCCAAATTAAATTTTGCAGCTAGAAACATGCCATGCCCGCCATGGTTTTGACACCGAATAGTCGAACGCCAGCGGCTGCGACTTTACCAGATATTTATAAAACTTGCGCAAATCAAGGGAGCGAAAAGTAGCCATAAGTAGACAAATATCCCAAGTTCTTTTTTTTTTGTTGCCACCAGCATAAAAGGCACCTAAATTGGCGCAAAGTCGCCGAACTTGGCAACCCTGACCTGCGGACACGTACAGATAAAATAAATTATATGATCTCTAAGGCTTGCACAGTTAAGGCTAGAGAACATAAATCACTAAAAAGCTTTGTTTAAAACACGTCTTCATTCACAGACGTGCATCAAGTGTTCTGCACAAACGCACCTTTTTACATCAGAATTCATCATAAGGCTAAAGCTGCCAGTCTTTTGCAATTAGGGCCCACTTGCACGAGATGCTCGGCTTTTGTGTCACAATGCCCCATCTTCATAGCTTCAGAACGTACGTTGGAAAAGCCCTTAGTTGTAGCACGGTGTCTTGTCAAACACAATAACGCAACTTTTTTTTTCTCTTGTTTGTTTCAGGTCTGTGAGCAGTCGTTTATGAGAGTTTCAAAATTAGATATTCATTTTACAACGAAGGTCACTTTAGTCAAAATGGAAATTTGAAACTAATAATAAAACTGTATGCTTGCCCTATGGCAACTATTCTTGGAGAGACTGTTCACCACATTAGCTCATAGCGCACCAAGTTTTAAAACGCTGTTTCATCACCAGGAAAAAATCGCCAAATATAGTAACTGTTGAATAACGTCGAATGTTTAGATTTCTTTAATACGCTTTTGTTATCTCTAGCAGGCTACAAATAAGCTAGTTTAATCTTAAGTAGACATAGATATTACACGAGAAATATTTTCTTCGTAACTGCAATATCTCGATAAATTTATGGTGTCGCGAATTCGCAAAAATGACCGGTGCATAAAAATGGGTACTCCGACGGAGTGCTTCAATGTTTTTCTCCTCCTAAAACAGGCACGTTATAGAAGGAATGAAGTTCACTTTCGAGCTCTCGATTCGCATGTTTATAACATACAAAATAGTCAGTGAAATACAAAATACCGATTCTTGGGCCCTTGTTGATCTCCAGTGGAATCACCCGAAAGGCATGCAAAGCTTTGTCAGCTCCTGTTTTGCAAATGGGAAAGGGCTCCTAATATATATCGTCATTCGTCGGCTGTGGCTTCATTTACGAAGACCAGGTAAGACGAGGGAAAAAAAGAAGAGGAAGGACATAATGAGTAAGTAAATGAAGATGAAGCAGACGGAGTAATTGACAAAGAGAGAATGCCAATGAATAAGGCAAATACAAAGAAAAGAGAAAAGGAGAGGAACGTGAAGGCAACGAATAAAAGGAGAGAGCTGATGACGACGGAGAGGAAGCAAAAAGAAGAAGAGGAGGGGAGGTAATGCGGGAACGAAGAAGACCAAAAAACATTAATGAGAGTCACAGCAAAGTGAAACTTATGCCACAGAGCTACATCGACTGCGCAGGCATGGAAACCAATCCTTTATTCTTGGGAAGTGTCATTTTTGTTTCACGTAGGATATCTATGGTTCACCTTCTGTAAGAATGAAAGCATGTGTTACAAGTTATCGTGTGTGGTCATAACCGATCTGCATGGACCTTCAGTACTGAGAGAGCAGAATTGCAAAGAAAAGCTCTAAAGCAAGAAGGACGGCCTTTGCGCATCGGGGTTCCTCCTGGTTGCCTTTCGTTATTTCATTCTGAGAACTCGCCAACCTTTTCGCAAACGCGCATAGTCATAGCCATACTGATTTACAGTACTTCTGTGAAGCAACATCAAGACACCAATGGACGAATGTCACCGACGTCCAGCACCACTGTCAGCTCTGTCGCCTGCACTGCTACGACAAGAAACAAGTATGAAATGTAAGACAAACTTTATTGAAAGAATGGTTACAGATACTGCCCATCCATCGCTGCGACCCCGTCACACGGGGGTTGGTGACCCCGTCACAGGTAGTACAGGGTGCTCGCCAGGCGGGAGCTGGGCTCGCTGTGCAGGGACTGGCCAGCCAGGAAGGCCAGCTTGTGCGCGTACTGGCAGGGTGCCGGCACGCGGATGGTGCCCGGCCAGTTGAAGTAGAGGTGGGTCAGCTTGTACGAGAGCCGCTGCATGTGGTCCGGCTTCATGCCAGTCGTGTCGTAGATGACGTTGTAGTGCGTCGGAGCCACGGTACCCTGGCGCACGCTTTGCGACACCAGGAAGTAGTCGTAGCGCTCGGGGCGCGTCACCTCCTTGTCGACCACGGTGCCGGGGGGTGGGTTGGCGTAGCTCCCGCCCGCCTTGTGCATAAAGAAGCGGGTCGAGATGCGCTTGGTGACCACCACGAAGGCGAGCTTGTGCTGCACGCCCGGGAACAGCGCGTCCAGAGCGGTGATGATCTGGTCGATCTCCCACTCTCGTACCTGCGTACGCGGAATAGTCGGTGCGTAGTTGCTCCGTAGATACGTCAATGAAAAATATGTATATACGTGAGGGTTATTCATAAAGTAAAGACCGTTTGTTCCTATTGAGGACATGTTTAGCAGTAAATACATTTCGGGCAGACAGTTCTGCAGAACCCTTTTTGACTTTCATGTATAACCTGTATAGCGCTGCGCCAGCTTCCCAGACGACATAAAACAGCCCAAAGATGTGCTAACATCCCACATACAAGTTGGGACATCCAAAGCCAGCTTAAGGGATATGCACACACGGACTATCCCAAAAAGCGTTCATGGTCTGCCCTTACTAGAACCTTAAATTAACGCCTTTGAGGAAGCGCTACCCGGTTATATCTGAATGTCGGTGTTTGCTTAATGAAGCTCACGCGTGCTTGAAGCCGGTCGTAAGAGCGGCGGTCACAATTATGTTACATATATATCTTCCAAAATAGTGACTTAACCTCAAGTGCAGGACTCTTGTGCAGATTTGTCTTGTCGTAGTTTTACACTTGTCGTTGTTTTACAATCGCCGCACGGTAACGCATAAGTCCGGAGGGCCGCCTTACCACCGCATCTCTGGCTTAGCTCATACGCGGACAAGAAAAAAAAATGAAATGAAAGAGGAAACAGCTGAACAGGTTTAGGTTTCGTACCAACACATATTCCAAAAGTTGTATTTGAAGCGGTAAAATAATTAGTAAATTAGCATTTCTATAAAAAACACTGCCGAAAAAGCTGTGTGATAACAGATGGACATGAAGAGTGGCGGAATGATACCAAGAGAAGGAAAATGCAATAGAGATAGACAAAAGGTTAGATGGAGTGATAAATTAAGAAGTCCGCGGGCATAAAGGGGAACGAGCTCGCTCAGGATAAGGTGGTGTGGAAATCGTTAGGAGAGGCCTTCATCCTGCAGTAGACTTAAATTAGGCTGATGACAATGATAATAATGATAATTTGTGAAAGCTAACAGTTCTACAACTTTTTCAATTTGCCCCGCCACGGTGGTCTATTGGCTATGGTACTCGGCTGAAGATCCGAGGGTCGCGGGATCGAATGACGGCTGCGGCGGCTGCATTTTTATGGAGTCGAAATGTTGAGGCCCGCGTATACTGTGCGATGTCGGTGCACTTTGAAGAACACCAGGTCGTCAAAATTTCCGGAGCCGTCCAATACAGTGCCTCTCATAATCATAGCTGGTTTTGGGACGTAAAACCCCAGAAATCAATCATTAATCAAAATGTCGAGCCCCGTGTATTGTGCGTTATGAGTGCGCGTTAAGGAACCGAGGTGGTCGAAATACCCGGAGCCCTCCATTACGGCGCCTCTTATCATTACGGCTGATTCTGGGAAGCACAAACCCGAAAATCAATCAACTTTTTCAATTACGTGCACTCCGGCCAGAGCCATCATGCCGATAGTTGTGAGAGTGCGAGCGGGTTGCGGGGTATCCCTCCAGAGCGTCCTGCACGTCACCAGCTTATTTATCGGTGTGTCCAACGTTTTGCAGCATTCGGCGATTTAGCCTGATTTCACGTAACACTTGAGATAAATATTTTACTCTTTAGAGCACTTCAATTATTGCATTCTCAGTAGCTGAATTTCGCACATTTCATTTGTTGCAGCCTACTGTAGTATTCGCTGAGGGTAGCAATGGTTACGGGACGCGGTTGCTACGAGCACGGCCTGCGTGAGATCGCGTAACATTGTCATTGCGTTACTGCCTCACTGCATCTCCTCACTGCCTTGTCATATCTCTCCCTTACGCAGACCACATACATGGGTGATAATGAAACGCAGAACAAAAATGAAACGATCAAGCATCAGCGTCCTCGTTCCCCTGTGCAGCAGAAATGGCAAGAGATTGGCAATGATGACCACTGGTGGCGGAAAGCGAAAGACAACATGAGAAAACTCTCACTGGACTACTGCTGTGCAATAAATGATCGCGTTGTTCACCTTACTTTAGACGCTTCTTTTTCTGAGTTGCCAAAGATTTCACTGTGCAGTGAGCGGCTGCGGGCGCGTGAAAAATGATATCTCGCAAAGAAAGAAAAGAAGAAAGAATGAATAAAGGTCCCAATAACCTGCCGCAACTTCGTCGTATGGGACTTCCCAAAAACATATTTTCTTGTGTCTCTTGGGATGTTTAATTGAAGTAAACGGGCCATCCCATGGGACATCCCTTTCTCCAAAGTTGGAAGTCTTTTTTGTAGTCCCTTCGACAACCGTCTGTGGTCTGGGTCCCTTGATCCATATGTATGGAAGATCACCACCTGCCGATTGCCAGTTCACAAGAACGCGAATGCACAGGGGCGTTCTTTACTTTAAGGGTGTCGGTGCAGAACAATAACGCCAGTGCAATGACCATTTTGTTCCTGCCTTAGTATCCACGTCTTGGCTCCCGTGAGAATGAATGAAAGCAACTGAGAATGAATGAAAGCAACGTCCATGTTCGCCTTGTCTACAACTGTGCAAAGAGGCTTGTTCACTTGACGTCATTTTCTTCTTCTTGCCTGCAGTGAACGCTACCACAACATTTCCTTTATAACTGTGTAAGCAGGCGAGAACCGTAAATGAGTGAACCACTAATCTCCAACCACCAACGAACTCTCAGTAAATTCACCTAAAGGATTTCAGAGGTCTCAGTAATGCGCCTCACTGCACCTAATTGCACCGGATTGTTCATCACTGGGCCTCCTAGCACCTCATTTTTTATAGGATGCATTTGGCCGACTGTTTATGAAGTCCTCGAATGATTCTCTAGTCTCTACTTTACACATTAATGCAAGGTTGTAAACTAGACACAACTCTCCTCAAATTCCGGCAGCTGTTGATTTTTGCGCACACCAAAATTGAATCCCACCACACACTTGCGAGTGGCGGGGTTAAAATTTTCTTGGACGTCCTTACCCGTGCTTTTACTTTAAGCAGATAATTACGGGATTGCAACGACAACTTCAGTGCCATTAGAAACAATCATTACATAATGCTGCACATGTCGAGTTTTTTTTTTCTGAACCGCCAGTACGTAAAAATAAGCAAATGGCCCTTACTATTGAAATGGCCCTTGTACGTACGAGCTGCTACCTCAATTACGAGCTGTAATTGAGGTAGCATTGATTGCCAACGTCTCCTTGATGATGCGAGAATGGCTTGTAACTGTACGTATGGTTAATGAAAGAATGAAAACGTTATTTACTGATAGCAACTGAATTGCAGTCAACTGTCGGGGTTGGGACAGTGGAAGAGGGGACAAGGCGAAAGGAAAATGGAGGAAAAAGTGGAACTACTCTAAAGCGGCCCTGCGACACTTTTGAACGCAGTTAGAAAATGGTGCCGATAGTCGCAGATGATCCTCTAATTATTTGAGCCAAATAATATTGAACTTCATGCACTAGGAAACCAGAGAGCATGCAGTTTGGCATCCAACATATAGAAGAAAATTGCTTGCCCTTTCTTCTACTAAAAGCACGACTGTATCACTGCACTGTACTTGAGGCCTTCTTAATCCCTTCAGGCCTAAGTAAATCGTTTTCTTTATGTAACCAAATCCTACTTGGCCTGCACATGAACGTGGCAGTTCAGAAACGTGAAATATTGCGCTCCCACCTTTCAAGCAAAAGTAAAGAGCAGCCAAAATAATTTATTAACATTATTCATTTTTAGTGTTGTGTGGTAATTTAATTCCTAAGACTTTAGAGCAAAGGAATAGCATAATGCTAAATAGTGCAAGTCCAAATAATTGTATGAAACTAAGACAAAAGCACATTTTTCATGGTGAAAGAAGGGGCTACCTCAGGAAATCGCGTGATCAGCACAGCTCCGCCACGGTGGTCTAGCGAATAGAGCACTTGGCTGCTGATGGGATGGTCGTGGGACGGAATCCCGGCCGCGGCGGCGGCATTTTGATGGTGGCTAAATGTTGAGGACCGAGTATAGTGCGATCTCGGTGCACGTGCAAAGAAAACCAGGTTGTCGTCATTTCTGGAGCCCTCAACTACAGCGTCTCTTATAATCTTATTGTGGTTTTGGGACGTAAAACTCCATAGATACATTAATCTCGGGATTAGCAAAAGTGATTACTTTGCTTCTTGCCAGCGTGTGTGCAGCTGATGCTAAATATTAGTTGTAGCGAAAGAAGAACCTTTTTGTTTTACCACAGAGGCAACCATTGAGACGTAAAGTTGGCGATTCCTTATGGAATCACTGGGCCTGACAGGGTCAAAGAAAGATATACAAACATTTTCTTCTCAAACTCGAAACTAATAGATAACGCATTACTTAGCACATTTCCACAATCATTAAATCAGCCGAGCCATAGCAGTACCTCAAGCAATGAAGTCCGTGCTCATTGCAACATAATTTGTTTGGAGTTCGCGAGGTTTCCAGCTGTATTTGAAACGAAATTGTGAAATCCCTGGTGAGTGCAGTGCAACTATATTTTGCTGGCATTTTCAAAGGAGAATGTGCCACTGACCTGCACCGGTGTTGTGTTCGAAAAGTGCCGGAGGACCGCTTTATGGCTGGTCACTCAGACAGCTAGTGCCACGAATATATTGCAAATCAACGGTGTAATCCACAAACATTTGATTAGGGAAGGCGATATTCGTAAGTGTATCAGTAACACATCCATTTACTTCAGAGCAATCTGAAGTTTGCTCAGAGAGCTCTTCAAGGCAAATGTGAACATATGAATTTATGACGCATGAAGTAGTCGAAAATGCTATACTGGTAGGGGGGGGGGGGGGGGGTCGCGGTGTGGAAAATTCGGGCGCTATTTTTCAAGGAGGCAGTCGGGGAGAAATGGGGCCTCTTACGGAACATGTCCAAAACGTCCAGGTTATTCTGAAGTTATTTTTTTAGAAATTAAAATATACAAACGACTGCTGTGTAACGTCTACAGTGTAACACGTAGCTTTTTAAGAAATCCATACATCACTGCCATTCAGCTAACATAATCTAATCGTGCTGCCTGAAGGTGGGTTAGGCAGTACTTGTACGCGGCAAACCTCGCTCTGCACAAGAAAAATCGGTTAGTACGTGGTACCGCAATTCGGGGAAAACTCTGGTTTAAGCCGATTTTAGGGGCGAAGCTCCTCAAGGCGTGGGTCGGTCGTAGCCTGTATGTATGTATGTAGTAACCACCCGCGTGCCGGGAGGCACGCGCTCGCCCTCGGCGCGTGCCTCTCTCTCTCCCGGCGCGTGCCTCTGCTGTCTTGTGAGAGAGAGAGAGAGAGAGCGAAAGGCACGCGTTGGCTATGGAAACGCTTGTCCGCCGCGGTGGTGTAGTGGTTACGGTACTCGGCTGCCACCCAAAATACGCGGGTTCGATCCCGGCCGTGGCGGTCGCATTTTCGATGGAGGTGAAAATGCCAGAGGCCCGTGTACTGTGCGTTGTCAGTGCACGTTAAAGAACCCCAGGTGGTATAAATTTTCCGGAGCCCTCCACTACGGCTTTTCTCTCCTGTCTCTTTCGCTTCCTTTCCCCCACCCCCCACGGACGCTTAGCCGTGTTCCCTACATGGGCTGCAGAAATTATCGTCCTTTCCTAACCGAACCACAACCACAATCAAACGCTCTTTCTTAGAGGAACGCTGTACCAGCTCGCAAAGAAGGAGAACGCGCCCTCACCAGCGAGAGACAACGTTGGCGCAGGCAGCGTCTCCTAGCGAGTTTCTTGATTGAGAAATACCGACTGCTCGCGTTAGAGAAGCGTTCACCGGCAAGCCATATATATATATATATATATAGGCACTGGATCTTGACTTGCAATGAAGTGCCGGTGGGAGATTTCACTTGTGCATAGTTGAACCATGAGGATTCGTAGCGTGCGCGTTAACTAAATTAATCCGGAACTCGGCACGATCTACGATGAACCTCCCGAGCTTCGCCCACTCATCATCATTCACTCCGTGGATATTCTTTCGCACGCTCAAGGAGTAATAACTGGGTAAAATTCGGTTTGTCCTAAAAATGAACAATCATGATGACATATTAAATCAATAAATAACTGATGAAGAGGCACCTGCAATATTTGACCGTCGGACACGCCATCTCTGAAGAAGACAATCCTATCCGGCGCAGCTCCAGAATTAACCTGCATGTACTTGAGCAGGGCATCATGCAGCAGACGGCCCAGCGAGCCACCCAGCTCCTGGTGCGTGGCGTGGAAGGCGACGCGCGAGTACCAGCTGGTCAACGTGCGGTTCATGCTGGCGACGAATGCACCGGCCGAGAGCATTCGCGAGCTTGAGTCGTGGTAGATGTCGTAGCCAACCACCATGGTGTTGGCCAAAGGTATGTCCAGGCACCAGGCCTCGCCGCCCAGCTTGCAGTTAAGCTGCATGGCCACCTTCGTGGCCACCGACCGCATGTTGCGCTGGTTGCTGATGGTCCGCGCCAGTATCACCTGTGGGAAGACGTTGTTTTGTGTTCCTTGCCTGAGTTGGGATGTCTGCTTGCAGGTGGGAAGAAAGTAATTCCATTACGCAAGTGCCTACGCATTTTAAACACGCATTCTAGGCTCACAAATAACTGCTTGTTGTTAAGGATTAAATCGTACAGCAATGCCAGAAAACACCACTGGAACTGCCTCATAATGACGAAGACATAAAAGAACGGTAGTCGGGCAGGTCCTCCGGAAGCCTGCAAGGTTTATAAAGGTTCATGAAAGGCAAAAAATTTTAATTCACACAGCTCGTAGCAAGAGTCTGCAATGGAAACCAATAAATGTTTTCCAGAAGAGAAGCTTCGCATTTGGAGAAGTCTGCCCCTGATACAAAGAATTATTGTTAGAAATGGAGATTTTTCCTGGCCACCATTAGAAGTTTGCTTTGGGCATTGTGTAGAATGCAACGAAGTAATGCTTTTGCGTTAAGAAAAAGAATACATGCACCCTTGTCCCAACCACGTGTGATGTGCTGCACAGTGTCGCTGGTCATCCATCTTCACCATGGAATGAGCGGCATCTTCACCATGGAATGGCTCGTAACCGCTGGTATCGTGCCTGTGGGCTCGCACTGGCCATCTTATGACCACGTACAAACTTGGCCTGCTGTATTACAACACCAAGTTTCCTGGTGGCGTTCCACCCGTCATCTACGTACTGTCATAGCCAGTTTAGATTTTTGCCCTTGTCTGCAATTTTTTCCACAGTAACTCACCAAATACACTAAGTCGCGCTACAGTGCGTTTCACACATCAGGTGCAACGCAGTGAAGGCTATGATAGCAGTGCGTAAAAAAGAAGAAGAAAAGGAGAGCTACAGCTCTCTGACAAACAATCGACGATATTAAATTAAACACTCTCGTAGTCCAATTGTTTCCCCAGCTATACGAATCTTTCTTTTGTCAAGCTGTTGGCAAACGCATTACGCTTTAAGGATGCCGGCAAAGCTTTCTTTGTTTCTTGCTCACCGCATGCAACGCTACCTCTTGGGTGCAGAAGCACGCAATGCGAACAAGGGCGCTAGCTGTTACAGCATTGCGCCTGATGCATGAAACAAGTATATTCCTGTGTCCTGAGCCACTGAGGTTATTGAACTTAAATTTCATCAAGCTGCAGAGTTAGGTTGTCAAAAGACCACGTGCATTCGCCGAGATTGCTTGGCAGATGCTGCATGAAGCAAAACAGCGACACCACATTACCCTAATCGAAAGGATCGAGGACACGTGCCACTGGCTGCCCAACCATGCGGTTAACCATATTTCGAGGAGCACGTAACAGCTGACCTGCGTGTGGAGGCCCAGGTCCACGCAGGCCTGCTTCTTGATCATGTCGTACCGGTCCTTGCGGTTGTTGGGTAGCACTATTAGTGCCAGTTCCAGGTTCCCGCCGCTACCGACCTCGTGCAGGGCCCGCACGTAGGTGCCCGCTCGGTCGTCGTCCAACTGCAGTATCTGGGGCTGGCCCATGAGCAGCCCCATCGGCGGGCACACGCCCAGCAAGGCGCGCACAAAGTCGGTGGTGTTGCGCTCCTCGCGCTTGGGGCAGATGACGAGCCACGACTCGATTTGGACAGTGACGTGCATGCGCTGGTCGCGCGTCTCGCGCGAGAAGTCGGCGGTCTGAGCGCTGTATTGGTGAGTGCGTTGGCCCTGCGTTATGTGCTCCACCGGCAGCACGCGGCCCTCGAGGGTCACCAGGGCGTTGTCGAACTCGAGGCCCCACTGTTCCATCTCCCGACGGACCTCCTCGTGGCCGTTGATGCGCCCTATGAACTCGAGCAGGTTGCGTACTCGCCTTGGCGGCTCGATGCGGGTGTGCTGGGCCAGGTCCCGCATCACCGACACGTTTGCCCGCATCTGCAAGGGTGAGAGCGAGAGGCACGGCGGTGAGTGAGCGGATCTGATTAGCTGGGTCGACTGCAGTCGTGAGGTACAACATGCCGGATAGCAGCAGGCCCCCTTCTGTCATTGCCGAACAAACTTAAGGTGTGCTAGATGTATGCGAGTAGGCATTTGTTTGAAGTCTCTCTCGATTTTCCATAATAAGCGCTTCCAGTGTTGAACCACAGTGAGCAACACTGAGTACCCATGTCTCAGTTCTTAAATAAATTTCACGAAAGCGGGCAAGATGCAACACAGTTAAGAATAGTCCAAGTGTAACTTTGCCAGCTGCAGTAAGCACCCCAACCCTTAAACGTAAAATATACGCAAGTGGACCACACCTCTTTGCTTGTGTGCGGACGGAAAATGCAAGGAGAGGGCATCTTAAGACAATCGCGAAGCCCAATTAAAAATATTTATGTTCTGAGTACTGTAGTGATGAGTGCTCGCCCTACTTTGTGCACTCCACCAGCAAGGGAGAGGCAAACAGCAGACAAATGTGAGGTCTCGTTCCACTAAAAACTGCCGTACATCACAGGACTTGAAGACCACGGAGCGAGAAATGAAACGGAAAATAACAGGTGTAACCTCCAGGGACAACGAAAGAGCGGAGTGGGTCAGGGAACAAATGCGTGTTAATGATAAATGAGTAGAAATTTGGAAGAAATGGGCATGGGCAGGCAATGTAATGCAAAGGCAAGACGTCCGTTGGTCAGTAAGGGTAACAGAGTGGATCCCTAGAGAAGACAAGCGTGGCAAGGGGCGGCACAAAGTTAGGTGGGCGGACGACATCAAGAAGTTTGGCGGACAACATGCCCGCATATAGCTCATAAAAGGGATAACTGAAGATCTATGGGACAGACCTTTGCCCTACAGTGGGCGCAGACAGGCTGACGATGATGACGGCATAACTTGAGTGGCCGAGCCACAACGTGAGCCTAGTCCTAACCAAGAGGCACCGCACACAAAGCACCAGAGGAGGCTGGTTTACGGAGGGTGGCGCCGTCACGTGGCCCAAGTTCTTTAACTGTTTAAGCTACAATTTTAGCCACTACCAGAGAGAGTGTAGAATGAGGAGAGGAGGTGTAGAGAGTTTCATTCACGCTAATTACAGTCGCACCGCCAGTATAACTTCTATGAAATCAGACCTTTCCCTTCCATCATTGTCATTGCGCAGAAAAGTGTCCCGCATTGCCCTGTTTCATAAAATGTATCATCATCCTGCACTACGCGATCGTCTCATCCCTCAACCATTTTATGTATCCCATCGCACTGATCATCGTCACAAAGTCGGACTCGCTTCATGTAATACTATGTACTTTCATCAATCATTTTTACCACGAACTTCTCGCGATTGGAACGGCCTTCCCGCTGACGTTGTAAACATTAATCATTATGATCATTTCCGTAATTCCGTAGCTAATATTGTATACTCAAGCTCTTTATAACTTACTGTATGTTTCTATTGTACTTGCATATTTTGTTCATTTTCGTTTCTTATTGTTTTTTGAATGTATGTGCTTTTACCACTCCCCCTCTGTAATGCCTCTGGCCCTGAAGGGTATAATAAAATGAAATGAAATGAAATGAAAATGAAATGAGAAAGAAAGGTAAACTGACACGAAGCGAGAGTAATAAAGAAATAAATAAAAGAAAGTAAATTTTCTCGACGAGGCTGAATTTCAACCCACGCATCAAACATCGGAAGGCGAGCATCATAACTACCTTGCTATATGCCCACGCTTTTCAGAACATCCGTTTATGGAAATCATATCATTGTGTTGCACTGACGCCTGTAAAACAGTTTATTACAAGACACAGAAGGAGAAAGTGAGATGTACATGGAAAGATCATGAGGCTAGGACGATTACAGCACAACATGCTATGGGCGACAGAAAGAAAAACAGAGACAGAGATTGGAAGAAAGAGACTACCGTCAGGACACTCGAGGAAGAAGCCACTTTCCTATTCCCCTGCAGTTCCGCTGGTCCTTGGTGTTTGCGATAGCACAGCTGCGCCTATTTTTTTCCTCCGTGCCTCTATTGATGCCCGGTAAGGTCATCCTAATGCAGTTAATCAACTAGCCCCCCTAAGAACTCTTGTGAATTGACGAAGTTTCTTGAGGACCAAGGACAATATTGTCAGTATCAGCGACTCGGAAAGTAGTACTTAGAATCATCATCATCGTCATTATCAGCCCATCTTATTTCCACTGCAAGGACGAAGGCCCCCTCCAGATGCTCTCCATCCTCTCCTGTCCTGTGCGAGTCGATTCCATTCGATGCCTACGAATTTATTAATTTCGTCACTGCGTCTTCCTCTGTCGTCCAAGGCCGCGCTTACCCTCGCTTGGTATCCCTTCCATTGTTTTACCTTCCATCGATTTTCTAGCCTTCTCATCGCGTGATCTACCCATTTCCATTTTGTCTTAACTTCGGTTATGTCGGCTACCCCTGTCTGTTCCCTGATCCATTCGGCTACCTTCCTATCTCTTAATGTTACGCCTATCATGTTTCTTTCAATCACCTTTTGAGTGATTCTTAACTTCCTCTGTAGTTTTTGTGTAAGTCTCCAAGTTTCTGCCCCCTATGTCAGTACTGGCAAAATGCAGCAGTTATATAATTTCGGCCTGGGTGACAACGTTAAGTCCCCGTTCATGCGTTGGGAATGTCTCCCCTATGCGCGCCGTCCCATGCTTATTCTACGGTGTACTTTTAGTAGCCGCCCTAGATATGTGTTTTCTTGTATGACTTCTAACGTCTGGTTTTCAATCCTGAAGACATGTTTTTTCGCCGTGCCACCTAGCATTACCTTTGTTTGCTGCATGCTCATCTTTAATCGAACCTTAGCGCATTCCCGACTTAAGTCTGCAATCATCTGTAGTTCGTCGCCATCATTGCTCAAGAGTAGTATGTTGTCAGCGAAGCGTAAGCTATTCAAATATTCGCCGTAGAATGTTAGTCCCGTTTCGTCCCAGTATACTCTTCTGAAGATTTCTTCTAAACATGTAGTAAATAGCATTGGAGAAAGTGTATCTCTTTGTCTGACAGTTTTGTGTATTAGGATTTTCCTGCTTTTCCTGTGGAGGAGTAGGGTGCCTGTACGATCTTTATAGATGCTGGCTATTATATTTAGGTAATTATCACGTATTCCTTGACGGTCCAATGCCTCCACAACCGCTATTATCTCCACCGAGTCAAAAGCCTTTTCATAGTCTATGAAATCCATATGGAGGCGTCTGCTGTATTGAGCGGATTTCTCGATTACTTGATTGATAATGCAAGTAGTCTATTGTGGAGGGTCCTTGTCTGAACCTTGCTTGCTTTCTTGGTGGGTTAAATTCAAGTGTCGCTCTTATTCTATTTTAGATAACCTTTGTGAACGTTTTGTACAGTGCTGAGAGTAGGCTGATCGGTCTGTAGTTCTTCAAGTCTTTTACATCTTCCTTCTTGTGTAATAAGAGAATGTTTGCGTTTTTCTAACTTATTGGTACAGCTGAAGCTTTGAGGCATTCTGTGTATAGTGTCGCAAACTTTCTAGTTAGGAAGTCTCCTCCATCGTTGATCAAGTCGGCGGTTATGCTGTCTTCTCCAGCTGCTTTCGCGCGGGACATCCCCTGAATTGCTTTCTTAACCTCGTCTACAGTGACGCATAAATCTTCGCTGTCCTAATCGGCGCTTATTACACTTCTGGTGGGGTGTCTTGTGTTTGTGCTGTAGAGTTCCGAAGTCCTCGGCCACCTTGGCTATATAATTTAAGTTTCTAACAATGTTGACCTGCATATCTTTCACTGCATGCGTTATGTTCTTTCCAGCAGAAAACTACATGTTAGTTGTTTTGATGCTGACTCCTTTTCTGACGGCTGCTTCTATTTATTTCGCGTTATGGTTGCGTAATATTGCGTACCAAAAGTCTTGCTGGCTACCGATTACACTGTTCGGTCAATCCTGGGCAGCAGCTACAAAGTAGAGCATAATCGAAATTTCTAAATACGGAGATTGACTTGCTACACCAGCTGAATTCATGAAACAAAGGCGTCTGAAAACCACAGGACTCTACCACCAGGCCATAGAGTCAGGCGATAGAGTCCCGTGTGCAGAACATGCATGAATGTGTCGTGCTGACGGCTTCAACAAAGCGTGCTAAGGACGAGAGAAAGCGAAACTTGGATATGGAGAGAGAGGAAGAAGGAGAAAGAAAGAGGGTGAGATAGCCTTTCAATTCGACTGATCACTGTCCAGAGTATATCCGCTGCGCTATACACCCGCATGCTTGCTCAGCTCCACTGTTTTATCAGGTTACGCGAGTGTCGAACTGGCTTTTTTTTTTCATTTTCAGAGTTCTGACAGCTTTATAGGAACCAACTAGTTCCCGTCCCAGTAGAAAATGACATCGTCATCACGTGCACAAGAATCGTGATGGGTGGGAACAATGTTATATCCTGGGATCCGCAAGAAGACCTAGCCGAACCGCCCAGACACTTTGCATGAAAAGATGAGTAAAAGGGACCCTGTAAAACTTTTTGATCAAAGTCAGAAAACGGTGCCAATCAGTCGTAGATCCTCCTGTGGTCATGTGCGCCAAGTATTATTGCCCTGCACGAAACTGGCAATTTGCGATTTCCTGTCGAACACAGCTGGAAAGCAGCTGCATTTCTGTCAATATGCAACGCCACATGTGGCCCCGGCTAAATCGCTTGAGGCAGGGACAAGAATGATTCCATGATCGCGGAAAGGTAGTCTGGTGCTATTTGTACAATTGAAATACAGCTAATAAAAATTATGCGCATTTCTTTGAAGTGCAACGAAAGGAGCCGAGGAACTTAATCGGCATCACATGACGTCATATGTTGAAAGAAGAGGTAATAGACATTTATAGTTTAGCAGGCTTAGCGTAATAGCGAACGGCAGATACCGTTTAGCGTGACCACGGTATTTCACAGATTTAAGGTTACCGTGTTTGCGTGGTTATCGCAGTTTACAAAAAACATGGCGGCGGCTTCGGACGACCGCTTCGAACTGAATTTGGCGTTGCTGCGGCAGGATTCATTTCGTTCGCAGCAAATGACTGTGTAAAATGGCTTCGCTTGCCTTCACGTAGCTTCTACGACGATATCAGGTATAACTTAGCAGAGTCTTCGAGATCGCTTCCCATTTCGAACGTTGTAAGGCCTAGCGAGATAACATCTGTTTACATTTCTGCAACATGTCAATTTACGCACTTGATGCTTGGTTCATACATATTTATTTTTATTCTCAAAAAGTTAGAATGCCGCTGCACGCGGAAGTGTAAGTGAACATCTTTAAGTTAATTTTTTATTTTCACTTTCTGACGCATGTATCCTTCGCTAGATGGCGCCACAATCACAACTACTGGGCCGTAAACGCTATTCCGCTAAACTAAAGCTCGCTTCCGCAACGAATGTATGCCGTACGGTAACGCTATTCCCTTAGCCTCCGCTATCACGTTAGCACGCTAAACTAAAAATGTCTGTTGCTTCCCAGTCGTCTCTAAGGCATATTACGAAGTACGGCAAGGATAAAACAACATCCAGTTTATGCAACAGCAATCGTACCACCGATTGCATAAAATCACGCAAGAATACATGAAGCCACCATTTTCTATTATGCAGTGAAAAAACAAGTACTGCACTCTTTTTTTCTACAACTACTTTCCCATTATAAACCTAATCCATTCGTCGCGTAAAGCGGCATATGTGTATGCACCAGTCGTCCTGTCCCTTCATTTCTGTGGTACTTCTGGGGAAACGAAGTTTTTCCAGATTCATGAAGTTCGCCTTAAACGAAGCCTTCTGTATTGCTTGGACTTCGAAGAATATTTTCCATACTGCGAACTTCGCCACCCTACTTGTTCAACAGCCATATACTACTATGGATTGTTATATGGTAACCTCTTCTTTAGGAGCCTGCAACACCACCGTCCCATTTTCTGTAATAAACTTATTTCAAGACCCTTTCGGAGGTTGGTTAAGGAATAGCAGTACGATAAGATAACAAAAACAAGTAAAAAATGGCAAGTTTACCACTGATGCAACTTCATAGGAATGATAGACATTACAGCAGAACAGCACTGACTAGCTCAAGAAGATTGAGTATATGCCACGCACTGTGGCAATCAATGTCATGCGAAGCAATCGGCGAAGCAATCGGCGAAGAACTTGTCTAAGCCGAACTACTTCGCTTTCAGCTAGGCATTATGAGTAGGATCATCGTCTGTATGCAAACGAAGCAGAATTAAGCACCATCGCTACTCACGCTGCGATAGGCAAGCTTACAATATGTAAAACGTGGGAACGGACGCTTTGGACTAGTGCTACTGCGTTTGCTTGCCACCTTGATGTCCGGGGACCGACTCCTGTCCCCCATACGTGTGGCAGGTTGACGCTTGTTCCGTCTCTCCGCTTGCTATATCTACAGTTCATGTGCAAGCTACAACAAACCATGTGTTTTTTCCTTCCTTAACCCATGAAAAACGGCCTTTCGCGACGTTGCCGATATCTGTTTTGGTTGCCCCTTGAGTAACAAAGGCTGTAGTGTTAAATGTCCATCACCGGTGGCACATACCTGCATAACAAGGGCTGAGGACGGCGCGTATGAGCCACACGTGATCAGATTTGTGTCATTTGTGACCTGCATGATGAGTACATCATCTCACTTATGCCTACACCGATCATTCATCTTCGTCATACATTGGTACCCTATCCTATCCTACCATCCCAATTCACTATGTACCAAGTGAACGGGACAACCAGGAGAGCACCAAGACGTAGAAGGAAGAAAGCATCCATCGATCTATCCGTCGTTTAGATAGAAGGATAGATAGATAGATAGATAGATAGATAGATAGATAGATAGATAGATAGATAGATAGATAGATAGATAGATGTCAAACTATCTCGAGATCACCAAGAAATGCTTCAGCTTTGATAACTTCACAGGAATGTGCACCATATCTCCACCACCTGAAAAAGAAGGAGGCGAACACTTCCCGTCACATACCTCGTCAGTGAGTCCGGTGAGCACACACAGCTCGGGAATTAGGTAAATGTTATCGGTCCTTCCAGCGCGAAGGTCCTTTTCTTTGGGGCGGCAGACCAGCAGTGGCTGCTTCACGTCCTTGATGTACTTCTCGTATTGCTCCTGCGTATCATACACAGGGTCTGCTGTGCATCGCGAGAGCGTAGCGAAGGACAATAACGCACCTATCATTCTGAAGACATTAAAATTCGTACAGCGACAAGCGGGGAAGGGGACGAAATAATAGATATTTTGGATATACAAGATTTCAAAAAAATGTGCTTATTTCCACGAAAAATGGATTCGAGGCGCCTTCTCATCCGTAATGCCGTTTCCTTGAGTGACACTGGTGCACTGCAGCAAAACACCAAGTGAGGCTTTTGTCAGAAATTTCGCCATTGTTTTTACGAATAAAACTACTCTTCCACACTAAGTAAACATTTTCTAAAATTTTAAAGTGGAGCAAATCCATCCTTCAGCGAATGTACTGAAAAATTCGCAAGTATACCAGTAGGTGCCACTTCATAGGAGGGAGGTTGGACACTATACATTTTTACATCTGCAACAAAGTCATTACTATAGAATACTCGCCACGTCTCATACTTACTCAATTCTAAGCACGTAGCCCCCCCCCCCCTTTTTTTTTCTTTCTTTCAAAATCACAATATTGAAAGTGAGGGGGTACTTGAAAAAAAAATGTAAAAAACGACTGCACCCCCCCCCTTTTTTTTCTTTGTGGGAATATTTCGATGAGATGGGCATGCAGAATTGCGTTTCATTTTGCAAACAGTAAAAAAAAATGGAGGGGGAGGCTCATCCTGAACCTTCCGCATCTTGTTTCTGATTGATATGGACATGGCCTCAGGACACATCATGGCCTTAGAAATTGGTGGTGAGTGAGCCAGCACGTTTGGCAGTGGCTGCGTAGTATTCAACGAAAGAAAAAGGAGTTCTTAGATTTGCATTAAATCCTTTTTTTTTTCAGTTGGGGTCACCGTGGTTGGAATCGCAAAAATACAGTAGGCTTGTGAAGGTGAGCAAATGTGCTAGCAACTCTGCTCAGACAAAGTGCCTACAATGATAGCATACAAGGTAGTTAACAACACAGGATCAGACATAGCAGCACCATACATAGGAACGAGACCATCCATGGACAGTGAGGCATGAAGTATGGCATATGAACGCACTTTAGCAGTAATGCTACGCAAGCCTTCAGTAGCAAAAAATACATTTGAAGAACACTTCACGACTACATGTCTGATTTGTCTCACTTCATCCCCAATGTTTGTGGTTATTTGATTTTTGGATTTTAATGTTTTTTTCTAATTCCAGGAACTAAAAATCCGGCGAACTTTTTGAATGTGATAATTGGGGAAAGATCGGTTTTTTGTGAAGCCGTACGGAAATACGGGCTTTTGCAGGTGATGTCACCAAACTTAAATAGAGAAATGAGAGCTATGTAGCGGCCACAACTGTAACAAACGCAGCTTGTGAAATGAACTCTATACCAATGGTCCATGCCTATTTATTCTTCTTGATACCAACAATGATGTCAACAACATGCAATTCTTCCTAGACCAACTCTGCTCTCTTCACGTTCCTTAACATTAAACCTATTCGGAGAATTTATCAGCAATTAAATAGCCGTATCAGCAGTTAAATAGCCGTAATGAAAGAAAGCAACGGGAAACAACATTATGCGTCCCAGCCGGTGTCTGTGCCGGGATCTTTCACATTACGTGGGCATTTCTTTACATTACACTACCATATCAATATCCCCATGCATATCAAGCAAGCCACGCGAGTGTGAGCCGCTGCAGCTTGTGTGATCATGGTGGCTAATGGTACATTTCGGTACATAGCTGCAGGACTGACGTAAACATAAAGACAAGCAGCTGGAAAAATGGTCTCCCATGCACTGAAGTGTACTTAACAAGATCACTGCTCAATTCAAAGCTGTCCTCATGTGAATGCTCCACAGAAGTACGTATTACGCTGCTGACTCCTCCCTCCTCCTGCGATGATTTGCTCTATTGTCATTAAGGTATAAGGTAGCATGTACAGCTTCCTTGATGTAGTACACATGCTGAAGAATTGCGCAGCGAATTGCACGACTTCGTTTACAAGCCTTTGCTTTAGAACATTAGGAAACTTTGCCAACACAACTGTTCAGCTATCAAGAAAATGATGTCTCATCATTTGTCTAGCATTTGTCCACCTTTCGCGCACTTTTGCAATGTTCCTCATTAAAGAAATTAACAACGAACGTCACTCGAGCGGCAATTCCTCTTGTCGGAATGTTCGCGCCGGTAATGTTCCCTGTTCTACATAGTTTTTAACGATCGGTTCATCGATTCAAGCCTCGATCTACACCTCTGCTCTTCTGCTAGTTGCGATAAAAATAAGGTGCATATTAAATTCTAAGTACTTCTCTTCGGGTGTAAAATTTTATTAAGCGTAAAATGTTCTGACAAGTTAGCGATGTTTGAAGACAGACAGCATAATAAGCTCTCACTGGGTGGCAGTTTCTCGTCTGTTTGCTTTAATTTTTGCAACTTCATCACGCACTGCACGTGAGGTCTTTTTGTGGCGTTAGCGCCAGGCGACGGTACACTGCTTGCGAAAGTCCCTCTGTTCGCCTCAGGTGAAGTTGCGGTTGTAAGTGAAAACTTGCTTATTGCTTGAGTTGGTACTTACAAATAGTAAGCATGGAAGGGTATGAAATGTGACTACACATGACGCACATGTTGTGACATCAATAACATGAGATGCTCCTCAGTTATGTCATGATTAATGATAATAGAACAACATGTGGCTAGAACAATGATAATAGAACAACATTGTATATCCGGACATGAGCCAGCGATGACAGGTATGTGCTAATAAGGACACTTAAATGGAACATTAGGTTGCCTAAACTTTTTCATTTTAGGAAGTAGTAGAGGCGTGCGTGATCATTCTTGAGCCTTTTTTAAAGAGAGCTTTATTTGCACAGCTTAGTCATGTTTTCGGCAAAGCCTCGCTAAATGCTATACTCGCAGACAACCTCCCTTGGTGATGAAGCGAGGGCTACAGAGCAAAAATGCACATGTGTTACAACTGAGGAATGTAGTCCTACAACTGCACTCGTTTTCTGCTTGAGAAATAAAATAGACAAGATTGATCGATTTTCTGCGGGAATCTTTCTGAGAGCAGACAAAGCACACACGAGGGAAGCATGAGTTGTTTGTTCCAATTTTTGCATTACTACTTCGTGTTTTTACAAGTGTTCTTGCAATATTTGCTTCCAAATGGGCACAGGAGCCGCAGAAGGTTCACAAACCGAAACGAGCACCATACCGGACCAATTTATGCAGGCGTAACCACGCCGAACCGGTGGCCTTGCCTTCACAAGCGCAGCCTTCGCTTCATTAAAGCTGAACTTCCCTATGTGCGACTCGTCACCACAATGACTGGACGTAATGCCGAAAGGATGTGTAATCCTGCTTTCTGTATGCTGGCATTTGTCTCCTGTTAGATCTTTTATAGCCTCGTTATGAACCAGCTCTAGGAAATCCAGATGTGCTTGTGCCAACTTTCCGCACTCATCTTAAAGGACCAGCATCTTGTACAGTAGCAATGACGTCGACCACTACTGGAATTAGCAATACAGTCAAACTCACTTGTAACAACATTGAAGTGCCATGAGAATCGCAACATTATAAACGATAATTGCTATAAAAGGGTTACCTGACAAAATGTAACTGAGGGGACCTCAAAGCTGTAGTGTGCATATGAGGGAGGAAGGATGCCGAAAAGCCCACACGCTATGAGCACAGCATTCAAGAAAAGTAACACCTCTGGCTAATACAGGTGTTCTGAAAGGAGGTCACTTTTCTTTTGTCTCCCCAACAGTTCTACTTTAACCCTCGTCTTCAATGGCGAGAAGGGTTCCCAGGCAGCACAACAACATTGGACCGACCTTCGCGCAACGTTGGAAAACATTGGATACAATATTGGAACTACATTGGATTTCGAGTCCCATGCTACACTGTTGACTAGATTAGTCCAATGTTGGATACCAGTCGTATAACGTTGGAAAAATTGGGAAAGAATGGCTTTGGCCAACATTGTCCATCGTTTGTATTTTCAATATTGGTAAGCTTGTATAAACAATGGAAGCTCTAACCGTTCTTTCCAGCCTTTATTGTTGGCTGTCCATCATTTTTTGCCAGCATTCCTTGTTGGATGAGGCAGCGTTTCTTGCCAGCCTCCTTTATTGGCTGATTCTATATTTTCCCCATCTTTTTTATTGGCTATCATGCATGCGCTTAAATTTGTTTTGCCGAGGCTTCTGGCTCTAGGCAAAAAGCTAGAATATCTAGTAAATTATGGGAGTAACAATAGCTTTATTTCGTCCTTAGTATGCATGTATGTATTGCCAGCTTGGGCAATGAATTTCGTTATGTTCACGATTCGTGGTTATGACGATAGCATAACACAGACATAAATGGTCTAAGCACTCGTATGTTAATGGCGAAACGTATCTTTCGAACACATACACACATACAAATAAGCAAAATGTCTTCTTTGTGACACATTTTATTCGTGAGTATAAGAGACATGAGAAGGGATTGAAAAGAAAGTTCTGATAAAATCAACAAATCAATATTCACTCTAAGTTTGAAGTCCATTGTACATGATCAGCCTCGAGAAAACTAAACGCGTAAGCACCAAAAGCAAAAAGAAGAGGCACAAGAAAACATATGCCTAAACCTATGCGACACGTTTTGGTTTACGTGTTTACGTGGAGCAGCTGAAGCTTGAAAGGTTCCTGAAATGATTCCACGAAACAGCTGAATTGTAGAAATTTAACGCTTCCTCAAGTAACACAGCATAAGTGAATGTTGGGATATGGTGATATGTTTCTGCATGCAGAATCCGGCACGGCGGGTATGTGGGGACAAACCGACGACTTCGAAAGAACCGAAAACCAGGAACAAGAAATGACCCTTAAAGAGCACAGGGAAAACACGCGTTTCACGGAAGACAAAAACACAAACATGAAAGTCACACGAACCAAAACAGCTTTGCTAGAGCCGATTACTTCATCTGCCGCGACGTATACAACAAAGCCCACCACGTGTGTATTTACAAATAGACAAATATAAAGAAAATACGCAGTAATACATGCTATAATAAACCCGGCACACGCCAAAATGAGGGTGCGAGCACAACAGAATACACAATGAGTAAAATAAACGAATGGCTAAAATCGGTACGAAGCTTTGAGGAAAACCTTGAGAACTGTCGCAACACGTCGAGGCTCATCTGTTCAGTTCACTTAAAATGTCCGGTCCAAAGAAGCGCAGGGCTGCCACTTTTTGACTATGCAGAAGTTTGCAGCCGCAAGTTCCGTGTCCGTAGACTACTCAGGTGTTCTGACTTCGTAAACTCGTCAGTTTCAGCAGATACACGATGCCCGTGCGACACAACCTGTGCGCCCGAAAAACCTCTGCAGAGTGAAAGCTGCTTCGCCTGCATGACCCCCAGCTCGCTGCAAGAAAACACGTCAAACAGGTATGCGAAGCAAAACGGATTAGTGCCGCCCACGCACTCCCCCCTTCCGCCCCCCCCCCCCCTGCCGTGGTAGGCTTGCATGTTCGGCGGGCTCCTGTGCCCGCTGCTCGAGGTAGAAAGATAACAAAGGCTTTTCTTTACTTTCCAACGTTTTGCATATACCGTATTTTCTCATGCATAACTTATACCGTGCTTACTCGCGCATACCGCGTAACACGTGTCTTTTTTTTTCTCCATGCATCTAGGAGTTCCAAAAGGTGCGTAAATTACATGAGAATTTCGCAAATACTTTCGGAATATCGCGTAAGGAATCTTTACGCGTGCTGATCTGAGATGCATCAAATGAAATGTATCACAAAAACGAATGTAGCTTTCACTCAACAGAACGCATACCTTAACAGCCAAATGAATTCGTGGGCTACAATCAAGCATTAGCGGATGTGCGACTCGGAATCGTCGTCACTGATGCTGTCAGCAGCATCTCTAAACTCCAGTATCAAGAGCGACTCGTATTCACGTGGGGAAATTATCGTGGCGGCACGGTTCTCAGTTAATCGGCAAACACAATGTTGAATATGTTTTATAGGAATCGCCAATATGTCGCTATTAAACAATCAAAATGCGACCGGCTATGGCGAAGCGTGGGGTACCGAATACTCAGTACTGAAAAAGGACAGCACTAGCCTGCGCCACGTGGCACTGGGTGTCACGGGGAGAGCATGCAAGTAATATTTTTGCGTAAACCGTACGTAAAGTTGGGAGTGCAGAAATTACGCGTGGGCGCTAATTATGCGAGCGCACATGTTACGTACATATATATTAACGTTGCTTCAAATGAAAAAGAGATAATTACTTCTAATATGTCATGTACTTCCCAATGTGAACAACATAGGCGCGACAGTATTTACGTCTGGACAATATTGTCTCGCAAGCAGCATTGGCTGTCCTGTATTGGAGAAACCAGACAGAATGTCTGGACATAATACACAGCCTACTTCTATTATTTTGGAAATATTGCAATGACAACAGATAGAGTGACCTGTTAGGCCATGCACGTGGGCTCGGAAGCCACTAACATGCTGCTGGGCATTTTGGACCATATGATGGCGTTATAGATGTAGTTTGCTCAACTTCCAATGTGCAAGTTCTAGTCTACTTCACACACTTAGCTAGAACTTGCGCAAATAAACAATTACGTAAATTATAGAGATAATTTTTCCCGCTGCACTGAATACATGCACAATGACCTTTCTGAACTCATTTGCGGCACCGAGTCGAGCTAGTGGTCCCTTCATATTGTTAAAACAAGAAAACAATCGTGCGTACTTGCCACCATGTGTACCTGCCTCCCGATATATCATGTGTACTTGCAAATGTTACCAACATTGATGCTACAACTCTTGTGTGCGGACAATATTGTCCGACACAGAACATTGGAAGTCCAGCATTGGCTATGCACTGAGATTGATTGGACAATATATACAGCCTGCCGCCATTACATAACCAATATTGATAGGACTATGTAGAAACTAACCCATCATTACCATCCTTGTGCACTGGACGCACCAATAATGTATGCTGAGTGGCAACTATGGCCCACATTTGCATTCTTTACAGGATGGAAGAACCAATATTGCAAATTGAATGGTTACGATGGGCCATTGTTGGAGGCCTTAACAGATGGAATTTCCAATGCTGGCTTATGATAGGTATCACAGGGCCTTCATTGGACCTCCGTAAGCCAACAAAAAAACAATATTGGCCCGAGCATCTGTGCTGCCTGGGTTAGCACTGATGCCCTTCTGGGAAAGCTGGTTGGAGGTTACCAAAGGTAGAGAACTTTGCAACTGCTGTCCTTTGTTATTTCCTTTTCCGGGCAGGGCTCATGTTTGGGAGGTTACACGGAAGAATGGCAGACAGACAGTGACACCCTGGAGGAAAAGCCGGTTTCTATTGATTGACAGTGGGGCAGACTCTTGCAGAGGAGAACAGCAAGTGCACTGTGGCCAGAGTTTGTTCTCTTTTCAATGATTCCATATTCCCTTGTCCCTCGGTGCCAACGCAGGGCACACCCAGCAGCCAGACTTCATTCTTATATGCAATAATGGGCTACTGTTGTAAGACTGTTAGTCCACCACACCGAAACATACAAAAGTTGAGGGTGCTGGGGCTCATCATTTTTAAAGTCCATATATTGTAAAAATCGGTATTGTTATAAGTAGGTTCCACTTTAACACAACTTCCCTACTGCATTTGCTCTGTGGCTTTTTATTCTTTCTCTATGCCTCAATGAAGAACATTCAAGCCAGGCTGTACTCACTCGGTAGTAGTCCATGTACGACTTTGTCCCCTCTTTAGTGTTGAACAAGCTCAAGGGATTCTTGCTCCAGTCAATGTCGTCGATGCGGTACGTCTTGTTGTTGTAAGGTGTCATGACTATGCAGCCGGTAACCTGCTTCATAGCTTCGGCCCGGTAGTTCGGTGAGGCTGACAGGTTGCTGAGCAGGTCAAGAACACTGTCACGTCGGAGAACCTGGGAAGTGGATAGAGTATAAGTTATAATAGATCTTTCTGCAACAGTCATTTAAATACAACGCACTAAATCGTGGTGTTGTGCCGATGTTCCTGTCTCATATTATTTGAGCGTCTTGTGCAATAGGTTCTGATGCAACATAAGTTGAACTATCCTAATTGAATAAATTATGAGGCCCGTGAACTGGTTGGCGCTCCTTTACAGCAGACGCGTACTGCACTCAAATCTAAAATTCAATAGCTTCTAACTTCACACACAACATAAGATAGTTTCAGGACAAGCCAAGCACAAATGGGAACCAATGCAGTGAGGTAATCTGGTGCCAGATGAAGTGTGCAGCCTTGCAATGATGGCGACATCCAGTGTCCTAAGTGTGATTTGCGTAGAGCACAGTAAAACCTTACCAGCTTTCTTCAGGACACTGAGGGTTAAATCAGCTCTTTCAGCAGCTCTGTGACTCATAATCCAATTCAGTGTGTGCGTGAAAATCTGTTCCTTTGGATTTTACATTCTTCTTTCTCAATTGACCAAAATCTCCGCTACTGTTGTAACGTGTTGTAACAACTGTTGTAACTGTTGTAACGCTACTGTTGTAACTGCACATGCGCCTGAGAGAATAGTATCTTTTCGCGCCGAGTAGCATATAATGGGCGGAGCACAGCAGGAAGGCCTTGTGTAAAGGCTACGCTAGGCGGCTCTCCTCACCAAAATTAAAATAATAACTCTCCAATACAAGTTGCTCATGTGCGCACCAAGAATTCAACCACGAGCTATCTGTATATAAACGTCACAATAATACCTGGCCATTCAAAAAGTAATGCTTGTCAACACACAAACTATTAGGGGAACGAACAAGAATGGAAGGCTTCGGTTGCCTGACGCACTCTGTTCACTCTTGATGGTAGGATTTCGGTCGCTAAGGCCGCTCCAACCTGCCACCTGTAACTTCACTACTGAACATCGCTAAAGATATATTATCTTAGTGCTGCAATTTTATTACTTCAACTCTCAAAAGGCAACCACTGGCTGTTATTTTAGTGAGGCGCTGCTTATTATACATATCTACAATAAAAATGAAAGCTGTTCACAATAATGTGAAATATTGTCGCACTGCGTTTGCCTGCAACTACGTTCCATCGGCAACTCCAGAAAACTCTGCTTCATCTGGCGACACTAGTACGATGTCCGATGTCACGATGGCGCTTTCGCTTAGCGCTGTGCTGAAGTTCCTGGTTTGGGACATTGAATCGTGCGATTTTGTCGAATGCGAATAGTCACATGCGCTTGATCATTTCACACGAAATCGGCCCGAAGGAATTCATTGACGAAATGCTGTAAATATAGTTGCACTTCACGTGCAAACGCAAAGCCTGTTCAGTGAGTCCCTTCATAATTTCGATAATCGGGAACCTTCCAAGCGAGCCGGAGTCTGAAGTAAGCTAATGTTTGTGTGTAGCAGGCTTCTCAGAGAGAGGTCCCTTTCGGAAACGGATTTATTTCCACGGAATTCAGTTTCGTCCGCTGTAGCGGAAAGCGTAGTAGCAGTATGGTCACTCAATAACCCAAAACAAACCTTGAACAAGTGCTGTTTGCAGTTACTCCCGTATTTCTTGCGAAAAACAAACCTTGAACAAGTGCTGTTTGCAGTTGCTCCCGTATTTCTCGCGAAGAGATGAACAGTCAACATACCACGTTAAGAGAGGGCACGGCATCGTCTGCACAAATCGCCCAATTAAAGTAGGCATAGCCCCGCAGTGGTGGTCTAGTGGCTATGGCACTCGGCTGCAGATTCGAAGGTCGCGGAATCGAATACCAGTCGCGGCGGCAGCATTTCGATGGAGGCGAAATGTTGAGGCCCGTGTGCTGTGCGATGTCAGTGCACGTTAAGAACCCCAGGTGGTCGAAATTTCCGGACACCTCCACTACGGCGTCTCTCATGTTCACAGCTGGTTTTGGGACGTTAAACACCACAAATCATCATCATCATCATTAAAGTAGGCATAACGCAGTTGTGTCCATCGTAATCTAGTTACAGCTTGCTTACGTTATTGCACGAATCAAAAGGTAAGCGAGAAGGGTTCTGCTAATTAATTTGAGCATTAGTTACGTGATAGCTAACACAAATATTTCTACTAATGAACTCGAGTATCAATAAAGTGATGGCTAACGCAGAAAACGAACGCAGACAACGCGTGCAAACGAGGAAGTGGTCGTGAGTGAAGTGTTCGGAACAAGCAGCACAGTGTCTGCCAATTTCTTACCGGTGTGCGCGTTTCTTATGTTGCCGAATGATGCGTTGCGGCCCTTTTGCTACGATGACACACATTTAGGCGTGCAAGAACAGTATTTTGACGCTACTTTTATCTTTTACGGGTTGATGTGCAGCCACACGGAAGACGATTAAGGAACTATAGAGGTGCTCTCTAATGCGCACTAATGCGATAATGTGTTGTCTTTAGAGGCCTACCCTTCATCACCTGTTTCGCGTAACGTCCGCTAGGTGGAAACCATTTAGTTGCAATCGCAAATAACACCAGGCTACTGTTCCTGGTCTCAGTCGACTGTGTGGTATGCACTGATTTTTCTACCTCTTGAAACGCTGTCCGCTTCACTGTTTTTGATGATACCACCAAAAAGTAATAATGCCCACTGGTTTCCATGTCGTTTAGCCTTACAGACTATGCTCAGTCATGCAACATAAGACACAGTGTGTACTGATACATCACTCATGATGTACCCACAGAAAGAATGCAGAAACAGCAATAACTAAAGTGACAGCAGAACAAAAAAGGAAGTGTATTAGCCATCTTAATGCTCTCACAATATCAGAAATGCCGCACTTACAAAGGAAAAAAAGCGTATGTAAGGGAATATAAAGAGAAGACGTTTCAGCTGAACACATAAGCAGGTAATAAATTGTGACCCATCCACTACGACCCAAGCATTGTGTCAAACGAAAAAATAACTGCACCTTTTTCTAAAAAAACGGCACTAGAAACCTCTAGATGCAAAAAATTTCTATTAATTTCTAACAGTGCCCCAAAATACTAAGGAATATTGATTTTTAACTAACGAAATGACGCCTGAATTCACTGGGATAAGGAACTCAGGAGCAGAAGCAGGGGTGTTCTAGTTCATTACCATTCATTTTATCACGGGTAGCGGGGCCCGGCAGCGCACTTGGTTGTTCCATTCGCATTCTGTGGGGTTGCACGTGAAGTAACCTTATTCATGTTCGGAGGGGTAGAAGGGCGACTAGAAAGGCGCGCGACGCTGTGCATGCTGAGAAGGGTGCTGCCCGCAGGTTACTTCCTATTGAATTGAGCTCGCGTTCACTCGCTTGAGACAATGAAGTTATTACAGTCACAATAAGTCGTACTGCACCTTCAATGACGCTCTGACAACAACTCGTGGGGCAGCCTCTCCATTATAGCTATGTAGTTCCGCACTTCTCCGCGTCGCATAAGGTTTCAGTACTGCAAACACAAATTCTTATACAATACATTGTGACCTCGAAGCGAGGCGCTTTTATGATTAGAATATTTCACTCCAGTTGGCCCTCCTACAGCACTTGTAAGTGCGACAGGTTAGTTTTACCTGGGACTTGCTGTCTTTTGCCACGTGGCAGTTATAACTATTGCATCACTATGTGAAAGGGAAAATGAATATGCACCAGTTTGTAGCACAAAATTACAAGGCAATCTGTACGTTCAATTGGTACAGCGAACGCCTCACATTGACAGACGTTGCATGCGCGTTCGAGCCCCCGATCAGGATGAATTTTTCATGAACTGCAAAGCCACTCGTTCCAGAGAAACCGAAATCCGTATGGATTTCCTAGTATGTCTGTGCTACAAATGGGCGGATCCTGACTTTTCCTCTCCTCTATTCTTTACTACACCTCGCGGAATTGCACACATGTCATTTGCCATTGTGCTATATATTTTTTAATAACCAAACGTGCATTATAGCTGGTCTTGTTATTATGCGCAATGGGTCTCAAAATGTGTGTGCGTAAGACTATAAGGAGGACCGTACAGCACCACACACTCGTAAAGCTGTCATGGCCGCTAACCTTGTGTACTGTGTCGGTCACCATCATGACGCCAGTCTCGTGCTGCCCGATCGCAGTGACCAGCCCTTGCCAAAGCTCGAGGCCGTGCTGCGGGATGGCCGACACGGCGCACTTGTCAAAGAAGTGCCGGTTGATCTGTATGAAGCCCAAGCGCTCGAGATTGCGTCTCATCTGGGTGTTGAGCAGGCGCAGCACCTCCGGGTTGTTGGGCGCCAACTCCTGGACCCACTTGATGCGGATTAGAATGGGTGCGCCATCCGTGGGACGGCGTGACTCCAACTCCACCAAGTCGTGCTGTAGCCTCGTGGGTGTCTTGAGGTCGGACATGCCGTCGAACACAAAGCAGCAGCCGAACAGCTCGCGGTGGTTGTTCATCAGGGCACGCCGTACGCGGCTAGACTCGACCATTGTCTCGAATTCCACATGGTACTGGTGCACGCACCACTGGGGCAGCGACAGCAGCCGGAAGTAGTTGGCCAGCAGTCGGATTGGGCTTCCCGTGGTGCCACACTTGTCAGACATGTCACTGGGGCGCGTCGCGACGATTGCGTACTCGTCACGCCTGCCACGTTTGGCGCCGTGGTCCGCCGCGGCTGCGGCAGCCGTGGCGCCTGCGCTAGCAGGCCCCTGGACCATGCGGCGCTGCAAGGGTAACGATGAACAGCTGCCTTGTTAGTTGAGACAACAAATTTGTGAATGCAAAGGCTCGCTTGAAATCTCTGCAAATGCAACCTGCTTACCGCAGCCCAAGCTTTTCGAGTGAACAAGGAATGAGGGCAAACAAAGCACCGGGCCAATAAACGTTGAAGAGCAACCTCATTATAGTGGCCGTCTCAACATGACAAGATTCCGATTACGATTAAGTATTCAGCTTTTCACTCACCGCTGCCTACAGAACGCGAAACATTTGTTACCCTGAAAATCACGAAGCGAGATTATAACTCCGATTTCGATATAACGTTTTATCATTCGTGCTGGAAAGGAAGTCAAAGACGACAAGTTGAAAGTTCCACTGGCATGCTGTCACCCAGGTTAAATTATAGACACGGTGGTTGTGAAAGCACTTTCCGAATCGCGTGCCGCGTCACAGAGGATGGCAGCCGAAGTGGAACATCTGCACGGCTCAGTGGACTTGTGACAGAGACATCGCGACGTAGCAAAAGAGCACGCATATCGGCATCGTTCACGTGCGGCATGGCGCTGAGTTGCGCTCCCACAAGAGCTGCCGAGACTATGGCGTGATTTTTCGTTTCTCAGAACTGTCAGATGAGGTAACTAGAAGAGCGGAAAAACGTCAAAGCGATGGAAATGCGTCTGCGCATTTGTTCCAAGTAGTAGTGTGCCGCTGCCACTCCTACCCGCCGCTCCCACTGCTCCTGCTAAAACGAGTGCTTGTAGTTCACTCTCCCTCTCTTCTGGGCTTCCGTCAATATTTTTGCAGCTATGAAAGAAGCGACTGCGGTTCAACACTCTCCGCACACCTCTCTGTGCGAGTACCACGAGGTGCGCAGGTACGGTGCCAGCACTCCATCACGACAAGAGCGGAAGCATATTGCTGAATGCCAGATGCGTACGTTGCATCCCACATGATGAGTGTGCATGGGCAGTGAATTAGTGCATCGCGTGCAAACCATGGCGAAAGAGAATTAAACAGCCCACCCCCTGTCATTAAAATGATGGCAAGAGAAGCTTGGCGTGTGCATCCCTGACCTGTTACCCTCTTTAATCCTTCTTTCCCGTTAGGTAGTGGAAAATCCAAGGCATGCATCCATATAGTTCAGGTATGTTCGCATCTTAGCAAACATGGCATTGTGGTCTGGTAGTTTAGACATCGTATGCGAGCCTTCGTATGGTGGGAGCCTGGGTGCGAATCCCACCTCTGTTAAAGAAATATTTACTACTCCAATGTGTCCTCCATGACGTGGCGGAAGAAACTAATGCAATACAGTTTCGTGGGCCATGGGCCATTCCGTAGAAAGCACCAGGGTATAGGTTGAGAAGCCTCCCTTTTCTGGAATTTTGGCGTCACTGACACGAGAACGCGGACTATATACACCGACACAGGCTAAGACTATACAAGCCTCGCGTGGAGAGAAAAAGTGCATCCTGTTCCGGGATACCAGGCACATGTTAGCTCTGATGCATCGCCGCCGAAACACTTATGCCAGCTTAATATGTGGCTCCCCACGCTGCAGTTTGGCCCTCGGTCGTCGAAAACAGAGTTCAATCTATGACTCAATCAATCAAGTCTTTATTTCAGTTTGTACATACAAACGAGTTAAGTTTACTTAACCACACATAACAGGTATATAAGATACATACAGGAGCGGTTACTTACAGCTGTATTTCACAGCTTCATTGAACGAGACCCTCCCCCAAGAACAAAGAAGAAACTCACATAAGGCCGCGGAAAGTAAGAATGCGAAGGGCCTTTCACAACAAGCAGGTACTTAATTAAGCGCGAAAAAGGAAAGAAACGTGACTGCAAGCAGCAACAAACAAAAGACACTTAACGATCATAAAAAAGGCTCACAGTACGTAAATAGCAAATCAGTAGAGACCTTTTAATGTCACATATACCGAAACATACTAACTTTCAATTAACTTTCAATGTATCACCACGCGCGCCTACGTACAATGGCGTTAGTGGCTGTGTTTTCTTTGCGAGTCCAAGTGCTCTTCTGCATTTATATACTTTTCAAAAAAGAGCTGTAGCACTTTTCAGCGATAATGTATGCTATCGCCGTTTATCAATTCTATTTACAGTCCAGTTTTTATGTGGTAGTAACAGCCCTCCAGCAACTAGAGCACACTAATTTGCTTAGAAACCTAATAATTTTGCATGTAACCAGAATACCAAAACGATATGTGAAAAAACTAAACAGGCCGCCCCTTCGCGCGACAACTGCAATGATGGAAGAGCCGGCCCTCCCTAATACGCACACATATAATGACGGTGGCAGCCGAAAGAAATTAGTGCCGATGTCATTCGAGCATGCTCCTAGCTGTTCCAGCTCTTCTGAACTCGAAGCAGCGACAGATTAGCGCCAGATAATCGCAATGGTCATTTTGCTGATTTTATCCAACTGCTATATCAGGCAGCGAGGTAGGCTACGAAGTCACAAACGCAAAGTGTTCCGCATTACAAAGGCAATTCAGGAACCTGTTAAAGGTCTTAATATTCATTTTCATGGAAAAGTAAACTACTTTAATAGCTAGTCTACACTGGCATTACATTATCACACTATCAAGCACAAGATATATATGTTGAATATTTTGAGAAGCTCTGAGGCGGAGAATGAATCGGCACGAAGCAAGAACGAACAAGGATCCAATGTCAGTAACCGCGGTGACATCACGGCGCGCAGTCGCAACGGTGGAGGGCAGCATGCAGGCACGAAAGTCGCGCGCTTTCAAATCCTGGCCGCGGCGGTCGCGTTTCCATAGAGAAAAAAATGAACCAAACCTGTGTGCGATGTCAGTGCACGTCACGGCGCAACGTATGCACGCTTTAGGGAGAACAACCCACCTGTAAAGTCCGAGGACTTTGATGAAATAATACCCAGGCTTCGAAGTGCGGCGGAAGACAATACGCCTGAAGAGCGCTGAGCAGCGAGACGCCGAGCAAACAGAAAAAAAAAAAATTCGCAGATCCCACGTGCAGTGGGAATCGAGGAAATGCGAAGCACGCATCAGGAACGTAAAATGGAATGCATTGTTGTCTCGCTATACCGAGTTCGGTACATGCGAAGTTCACGAAACGGCAGCAAGAGCAGCAAGACTGCGGCATGTAAACCATGCCGCTCATGACACGCATGCCGTGATTGTAATGTTATGACGGGTCATTTTTAGGTTCGTGATGCAGTCGTGTTGTGCCGTAACAATTTTGGTATACCTCCCATTAACGAAACGCGTGGCATGTAAATCATTCCGCTCATGATATGGATGTCACGATTTTCACCTTATGACCTGTCATATGTGATCGTCATGCAGTCATGTTGTGCCATACCAATTTTTGCATACATCCTATTAGCGAAACGGCCAGGAGAGCACCAAGACCGTGGCATGTAAAGCATGCCGCTCATGACATGCATGTCATGATTTACATGTTATGACCTGTCATTTATGTTCTTCATGCAGTCATGTTGCGGCATACCAATTTTCGTAAACATCCCATTAGCGAAACGGCCAGGAGAGCACAAAACCTAGGCGGCTAGATAGATAGATAGATAGATAGATAGATAGATAGATAGATAGATAGATAGATAGATAGATAGATAGATAGATAGATAGATAGATAAATAGATAGATAGATAGATAGATAGATAGATAGATAGATAGATAGATAGATAGATAGATAGATAGATAGATAGATACGCTCAAACTCGCCGAAGTTCGCTAAGAAATGCTTCGCATTTAAAAAACAAGAAAACTAGCTGTAATTCGAAGGCATTATACTGCTCAATGGACGCGTTTGATCGCAGTAGGGTGTGTAAAAACATGCGGGACGCTCACCACAGCTTCTACAGGGAGCTCTCCTAATTTCAAGAGATAAGTAGACTTTATACACGCCGGCTGTTGGCGTCACATGGCGGCTCTAAGTCCTTGAACTCGGGCGGCATCTTGGGCTTGCCGGACGGCCCAGAGCTGTTCCCCCAGCCTCTGAACTTTCCAGGGCCGCCTCCCAAGTGGCGGCGTCGCCGGTGAAGATCCCCGGCGGCCCCCACAGCCGGGCGACAATGGGAAGGAGAGAGCTAGTGGCTTCCTGTGTCACAGGCGCGTTACCAACGGCGGCACTTTCAGTGATGCCAACACACTCCCAGAGCATGTGTCGCAGCGTTGCTCTCCGTCCGCACGCTTTGCACGCATCATTCTAGTACAAAGAGGGATAACAATGGTGTAATACGGCTGGGCTTGGGTAAGTGTGTATTTGCAGTAAGCGTAAGGTTACAGCTTCGTTCCTCTTTAACTTAACCCATTAGGGACCGGTTTCTCTTTTTATGAGCTTTGTCAAAAGAGATGTCACTTTTTATCGTATAAGCGTCAAATAAGTCACACTGAAACTTTCATTGCGAACGTGCTCTCAGTTTACAAAATATGGCCCCTGACCATATGGTCACGCTGGGACCTTGGGCTGCAGAAAAAATCACAAAGTGAGAAATTTTATTTCAGGCCTTGATACATTGCGAAAAATGTAATTAGTGATTTGTCAGTCACTTAATTATTGTGATATGGTATGAAACACGGAATGCACATGCCGACATCACATTTTGTGCACTGTGTGCGCACCGTGCTGTTGCAGCTGTCTCCAGCGCACCTGCGCCTTTCGCCGTTAGGCACAGTTCCAACGAAGTGGGCTATTTTGTCATACCGCGGGAAAGAAAGGGCACTGTCACCAAGCATAGGCGTTCTTCTGCGGCCAGGTCCTTTTGGCTTGTTCTCCCATCGTGTGAGGTAGCTTTGAGCGATTTGCCTCCTGAATTCAAGTTGAGTGATGTTGGATCCTGCGCTGCGAATAAGTGCCCAACCGTTGCTTATGGCTACGTCGCAAAGCCAAGTGAATATCGGCCACCACCATTTCTTGCCGCGAATCGAAATCCGGTAGGCACCTACGTTCGCGTCCATTTGGTCAGTGCCTCCCATAAAGCAGTTATATTGGGTAACAGCATTAGGAAGAGGCACTTTGATCCTCTTCTTCTGTGCACGGGAATATCTGTCTGCAGATGACATGGGCTCTACGCCGTGCATGGTGCTTCCAACTGTTACAACAGAGTTGTCCATCCAGCGCACAATGATTATCCCGTCACCAGAAAGCGCGTGCTCTTCGTACCCACGGGTCTTGCGTTTGATGAAATCAGGCCAAGCAATGGGGCATTCCTTCGGCACACGGTTTTGCCTCAGTGTGCCCGTGGCTTCATAGTTCTTTTCTTTCAGGTGCCTGAGTAGGTGCAAGCTGGTGAAGAGATTGTCAAAATAAAAGTGAAATGGCAGATGACGAACTTCGAACGGAAGTTCATCCACCATTTCAAGGAGAAGTGCTGCTGCTTTTCCAAAGACCTTTTCATACTGCGTGCTTGTTGCGGTGTCTTTCTGCTTTCCTTGATATACTTCAAAGTTTACAAGGTAACCATTTTTTGCATTCAGGCACCACACTTTGTAACCGAAGCGAATAGGTTTTCCGCGTATGAATTGCTTGCAGCCATGACGACCATAATATTCTATCATGCTTTCGTCGTAACTCAATTCACGCACAGGCTGAAAGTGCTGCAGGAACTTCGCCTTCAGAAGTCTCATCAGGGTCGCAACTTTGTCAGTTTGTCGCTCAGGGTGAGGCTCGTATTGTCGGCACAGTGGAGAAACCGCATAATTTGCACGAAACGGTTTCTTCGCATGGCGTTGTATACCATTTCATTGCGCATATCGTTCCACTGTCCCAGTAGCACTTCTTTCCCGGCAAGCGGTCGTAACCGGAAAGAACCATGCACACCAAGAAAACACTTGATCTCCTCTTTTGTGACCTCAGGGTCCGCCATATTCAAAAATAAAGCATAGCTTCTTGTTTGTTCTACCAAGAGATCTATGACACTTTCATCAAAAAAGAGCTCAAACAATTCTACAGGCGAAAGGTTCCTGTAAGCGGCGAAATTTGGCTCTGGAAATATTGCGGAACTTTTCTTCCATTTGATATTGGAAGGTAAATTCGCGTCAGCGCTTTTATCTCCTGCAGCTGCGGATATACTTGGCGGTTTATCGCCTTGTTGTTCATACTCTACATAATCTTCATCAGAATCACATCCACCAATACGACGGCCGTCTGCAAGAACGGTTTCAGCACCTGGTCTAAGCTGCCTACTACTGAGGTTGTCTATGAGGCCACCAGAATCCTCATCAGCGGAATCTTCGTCTGAGTAGATGGTGGCCTCCGGTGGCTCAATGTAGATAGCCGAGACATCTTCATCGTCCTCTTCAAGTATTCTGGTTATTTCTTCTAACGTCGACCTGGGAAGACAACAGATTGACGCATTAGTGCCGCGGAATCACCTTACAAGGAGCGCAAAACGAACTAACGAAATTAAGCAAAATACGGAACCTAAAGGCCCAGCGTGACCATATGGCAACACGTAAAATAACGCGCTTTTTCACAAAGAACACATCAATTTATCTTTCTCACATTGTCACCGCAGGTGCCTTACTGCAACTACTCTACAGGGACATGTATATCATGTTATAGACAAAAAGAATATTATAACGAAATCCACTTACCCGCGGGAGCGTTGCATGTCGACGCGCCGAAATGCAGAACCACGGTTTCGCGCCTTTTTGTGGCTCTCAAATAAACATCGAGAACTTCTGCCACCTGGTGTCGGTGAGGGGAACCCTAAGCTAAAGAAAGGCACGCTGCCTTGATTCTGGCGCGGCTTTTTAAACCTGCGTAAATTGAAACGCTTCGTGGTTATATCCGTGATCATATTGTAACGCTGGTACTTAATGGGTTAAGAACGAAAATATTTTTCCGAGCCCGTACGAAAAGACACTGGGAAAAGTATTAGCGATGCGTGGAAATTTTAGTGAAAGCGACATCGCTGCCCTTGCGAGAGGCATGCTAGCAACGTTCCGTGAAACGCTACGGACATTGCACAACGCTCTGCCGCGGTGGTGCAGTGGTTATGGTGCTCGGCTGCCACCCAAAAGACACCGGTTCGATCCGCGGGGTCACATTTACGATGGAGGCGAAAATGCCAGAGGCCCGTGTACTGTGCGTTGTCAGTGCACGTTAAGGAACCCCAGGTGGTCTAAATTTCCGGAGCCCTCCACTACGGCCTTTCTCTCCTCTCTGTCTCTTGCACTCCCTTTCCCCCCACCCCCACGGACGTTTAGCCGTGCTCCCTACATGGGCTGCAGAAATTAGCGTACTTTCCTTACCAAACCACAATCCTCGCACAGCGAGCGGTGTGATGATGATGATTGTGGTTCGGTTAGGAAAGGACGCTAATTTCTGCAGCCCATGTAGGGAGCACGGCTAAGCGTCCGTGGGGGGGGGGGAAGGGAGTCCAAGACATAGAGAGAAAGGCCGTAGTGGAGGGCGCCGGAAATTTAGTCCGCCTGGGATTCTTTAACGTGCACTGACAACGCACAGTACACGGGCCTCTGGCATTTTCGCCTCCATCGAAAATGTGACCGCCGCGGCCGGGATCGAACCCGCGTTTTTTTGGGTGGCAGCCGAGTACCTTAACCACTACATCACTGCGGCGGACCGGTGTGAGCCGGCGCAACGCATTCAGCAAAGGAAGCGGGAGCGGCTGCTGTCACATCAAAGCGACATGACGTCATGAACGGCGTTGAGACAAGGCAGTGCGATGAGGCATGAAACGCTGTCTTACTACCACGGTTTAAGATATGCACTTTTCTCACCACCGTCTACACAAATGGGGTTTTCTGCTGGGCCCCACCGGTAACCACGGCAGTCAAGCGGGCGTGTCAAACGCTAAAGAACGAAACCGCCGAAATCGTCGATGAGCCGTCTCGATGTAAAGCCAAAAGGACCTGTGAACTAACAGAGGCCTCTAACTGTCGCACCGTCTACGAGGAAGGCACTGAAATCGAACACTGAACTCCACGTTCAGCACACATTTTAGAGCTTCACTCTCATTGTGCTGGGGAATAGCAGCGCAAACAACACGAGTACATCAGCGCGCCTCCTCGTCTGATTCGCCGAAACTTGGGTTGTTTGAAATTACGCTACGTCAGTTAATTCATTCATTTAATTGCTTACTTTCACTGCAACATAGAAAATCCGAGGGCTTCACTTCGCTCGTGGAAGTTTTACAAGCGAAGTCATCAAAAACGTGCCCAGCAATATGACACCTAGCTGTCGGAAGAGGCTTAGAGCGCGCATTTGTTGAAATAATCTGCTGCACCTTTTGAACCCCTCATTCATGTTCAGGCTGGTCGACTGAACCAACGCCACCTAAAAAAAAAGAAAAAATTACAGCATATCCACGGAGTGAATGATGGTGAGTGGGCGAAGCTCGGGATGTTCATCGTAGATCGTGCCGAGTTCCGGATTAATTTAGTTAACGCGTATGCTACGAATCCTCAGGGTTCAATTATGCACAATGCACAAGTGAAATCTCCCACCGGCACTTCATTGCAAGTCAAGATCCAGTGCCTGTATATATATATATATATATATATATATATATATATATATATATATATATATATATGGGTTGCCGGTGAACGCTTCTCCAACGCGAGCAGTTGGTATTTCTCAATCAAGAAACTCGCTAGGAGACGCTGCCTGCGCCAACGTTGTCTCTCGCGTTTGCCGGGGCAGTGTCGAGTTTGCCGGGGAGCGCGTGGCTCCCGGCGCTCGCGGCGAGGGCGAGCGCCGGGAGCCACCGGCAGGCACGCGCCGGTGGCTACCTACTACTACTACTACTACGACTACTACATACATCGGGGACGCACGACCCACGCCTTAAGGTGCTTCGCCCCTAAAAGGTTGCGTTGATTAAACGCGGAGGTGTTGGTTTACCTTTTGCTTGGGAAGGCCACAACAACGGCCATTCTCACCGCAATATTCCATCATATCGGTGGAGAATGGCAATGGAACAATGTTTAAGCAGAATTTTTTTTTGTCTTGTTTGCTGTTGCCCCCAGGCGCACGCTGACGTAGTTGACATTCACGATGCCGTTTCTTCGTTACTCTTCGAGAGTCCTACACTCTAAAAACTGCAGCCGGTTTCGCAGGAGTGAAACGACCCAGCTACTCTTGAGGGCATCGTTCTACTCTAGCAAAACGTCGGATGGAGTAAAATGTCCATACCTCTTGCGGCATGAGAGAGTAAAATGCAATTTCACTCCTGCCACACACATGTGATGCTCGCATTCGCAGCCGCAAACATGGCGGCTGGGGTGGGAGCGGACGATTGAGGAAGACAACAGCCGCTTTGTGAAGTGTTTTTCGATAGAACTATAGCAGCGGCCTTCCTACGACTTCCACGTACAAGCTTTCGAGTACAAACGCGTGCAGTGTATGTTTAAAGAACGGTGCCTTCCTCGACTACGAGCCTCAACCGACAGGAGTCATAGCGAGCTGCCTCTCCTGTGTTTTTTCCCGATCGAACGGCCGTACCCGTGCTATGTGAAACCCGCCAGCCTACACGCCTCGGATTCTTCGCTTACGTGTGCGAAACGAAGAGGAATACACTTTCAGCGACACAGTAATAAGCTGTTGTGATCGTCGACAGCTGGTCTCCGACGACTCACTGGATATAACCCATACATGTAAAGAAAAAGGCTTCGTCGTACTCTCTATATGGGCTCCCGAAATTAGCACCCTTTCCTTAACCGAACCACAACCGTCACACAACGAGCGGTGTGAGCCGGCGCAACGCATTCAGCAAAGGAAGCGGGAGCGGCTGCTTTCACATCAAAGCAATATGACGTCATGAACGGCGTTGAGACACGGCAGTGCGATGAGGCATGAAACGCTGTCCTACTACCACGGTTTAAGATATGCACTTTTCTCACCACCGTCTACACAAACGGAATTTTCTGCTGGGCCCCACCGGTAACCACGGCAGCGAAGCGGACGTGTGAAACGCTAAAGAACGAAACCGCCCAAATCGTCGATGAGCCGTCTCGATGTAAAGCCAAAAGTACCTGTGAACGAAGAGACGCCTCTAACTGTCGCACCGTCTACGAGGAAGGCACTGAAATCGAACACTGAACTCGAAGTTCAGCACACATTTTAGAGCTTCACGCACATTGTGCTGGGGAATAGCAGCGCGAACAACACGAGTTCATCAGCGCGCCTCCTCGTCTGATTCGCCGAAAGTTGGGTTGTTTAAAATTACGCTACGTCATTTATCGCATTCATTTAATTGCTTACTTTCATTGCAACATAGAAAATCCGAGGGCTTCACTTCGCTCGTGGAAGTTTTACAAGCGAAGTCATCAAAAACGTACCCGGCAATATGACACCTAGCTGTTGGAAGAGGCTTAGAGCGCGCATTTGTTGAAATAATTTGCTGCACCTTTTGAACCCCTCATTCATGTTCAGGCTGGTCGACTGAACCAACGCCACCTAGAAAAAAAAAGAGAAAAAGGTGGCGTTGATTAAACGCGGAGGTGTTGGTTTACCTTTTGCTCGGGAAGGCCACAACAACACCCACTATGCTTCGGCCATTCTCACCGGCCATTCACACCGTAATATTCCATCATATCGGTGGAGAATGGCAATGGAGAAATGTTTAAGCAGAATTTTTTTTTGTCTTGTTTGCTGTTGCCCCCAGGCACACGCTGACGTAGTTGACATTCACGATGCCGTTTCTTCGTTACTCTTCGAGAGTCCTAACCAGTAGGGCGCTGGAAAATGCAGTGCGTTCATATGGTCGATATACTGAATTCGAACTTTCCCTTCGGACAGTGAAGGACCAGGTTCGAAAAACAATACCGGTAGCATTTTTTTTCGCTCTGATTAGTACTTATCCCAATCCTGGGCACTCGCACATCATGTATCCGGATACATGCCGCACGGACAAATGCACAAAATTTGGTTGCAGAGCCATTCTGGCGCATATATAGTATTACTGGAGTGCACAGGGATTAGCGGTAATGAGGAAAACACGGCCTCTGTAGATGGATGGATATTAGGGGCGTTCTCCTTATAACGGGGTGGTAGCCAGCGGGCCACCAAGCTCTAGCTTTATTTTTTTCCTCTACAAACATTTCTTTTCCCTAATCACACATATTTTCGCAACTAATTTTTCTCCTTGCCTACTTATTTTATCTATTATCGTTCCGCTGTGAAATAACAATCTTAACCGTACTAGCGTTCCTGTTTGCTCCATACGTTTGCGCCACCAGTACTATAATAGCCTTTTACTTACCTCTGTCGCCGACATATTCAGCTTTCCCATGTTATCTCTGAAACCCAACATCCTTTCCATAAATACACCACATAGTGGTGGGCTTTTCGTCAGTTTCGTTTTTCAAGGAATTTTGGGTTCGCGAGCGCCATCCTGTGGGTATCGATGGAGAGCTCGGGCAAGGCGTGAGTGCGTCGTCGCAGTTGGTTCCCGTGTGATCTGCCGAAATCTCATCGTCTGTGTTCGCGAACGTGCTTTTCGTGCAGTGTGTCCGTGCCCCAAAGCGCTCCTCCTTTACAGTGAGTGGAATTTTGTGCCCACGAAAGGATTGGTCGGGCAGAGTGGCTCGGTCGCAAGACGATGATAAACCTGCAAGTGTGCGTCGTCAACGTCTGCGGCAGCGTGCACTATCAACACTTGGCACCACCGGGACGAGAATAAGGGCCCGCTGTATTTTGGCGACATTTACGTCGCGAGATCAGCTTTTCAGCTTTTTGTACGAACAAGAAAGGTCAGTCGCTACCATTTTGCACGTGCACATGAATATGCTGCCGGTGCTATGCACGCAGCGATGATTGTGTTCGCGCCATTTACGAATGCTTTTCGTTATTTTTTTCTCCTGCAGGGAAAAGCGACGAGGCACCATTCTATTTCGAAGGTCGTCGTTTGCGCACCGAAGCAGGAAAGAAGTATTTTTCAATAAAGTTCATGGTCGGAGCATAATTAGGTTGTTTTTGTTAGCCCTTTCCCCGGCCCCTCCGAACGGCATGGATCCCTGTAGGCTTAGCTTGTTGACAAAAAGCTTATAAAACGTTGCCAGAGGTAAAAGAAAAAAATTGACGTGAAGATTAATATAATCAACAAAGCTTGACTTAATCTTACTGACGGACTTTGCGCAAGGGCATATGGTGAAAATAACTAATCGACAGCGTTTCTCACACGACTGTCAATCTTTCTTGTATGCACCGATAAATGATGCCGTGTTATTCACGATACTGTTCATGGCTGCGGTCATCGCCTAAAAAAATGCACGCACGCTTTTGTTTTCGGCGTCTGATATTGCAGTCGTCCTTTAGTCCGTCCGCCCTAGCGAACCTTCAGGCGCACGCATCACAATCCACCGCATGTTGAAAAAAAGGGGAAAGAACAAACAAAAGAATCTCAGCTTGTCGCAATGAAACCAGCCTAAGTGCAGTACGAACGAGAGCCCATCGGCAAGTCTGATTTATCGTGCGCAGGCATTTGTTTACGCTTGGAGCCGCTAGTAGCGCATTCATGTAGTCCGTAAGGAAGGACTGTCGGCCGACTTCAGGTAATAAAAATGTGGCTCATCCCCCTTCTATAGGAATTGGTATAGCACGACAGTGAAATGACCGAACTGCACCGAACTGCGCTTTTGGGGTAGACTAGCCTTAGCGGGAGCGCTGACACTACCCTACCCAGGCCGAACTATAGGTGTTCTTTGGTGTTATGACGATATTTCGCTGTACGGATTCTAGATGGCGGCACGGCCCCAGCAAACGGAAAACGCAACGAGGAGAGAGATGGAGAAAGTTTAAATGAAGCGTTATATGACGCGTTCGTGCTCCTTCTAACGTGACCAAGCTCAGTCGGTAGCGCGACGGGCACCTTTCGTGCGGTTCGATCCCGGCCGTGTTAGTGAAAATTTTTCTGCTTCTTTCATTCTTCATGTAAATTTTGCAGCATCATATTCTTTACGGTAGTGACGTTAGTGACGCAGTAAAGCCGTGGTGGACCCCGGCATAAAACACTTTCGTGTTAAAAAAACCTCGTGACGTGCAGAAAGCTTTGGATATTCCGCCCCTTACAATAACCAGACAAGGATCGGTTCACGTAGTCTGGGCTACAAGAGTTCGGTTTGAAGTGTCACACCACTAAGTGGCTCAACACGGTCTTCTGTGGATATAAACTTGTCGAATAACCTATAAGGTTGTAGCCAAGCGAATCGGCGTAGTACATCTCGTTAGTCACAAGGTTATCGTCACGGCCATTTCGATATAATGAAAGTGAATAATACACGCACCCTTTTCTAATCACGTGTAGTGCGTCGCAGCTCCTCTGGCCTCGAATTAAGTTTAAAACATTTCACTGTTCTCGTGACGGCATCTTCAGCGCTAGCACGTCGGAATGAGCACTCTAAGCCAAAAAGGATCAACGGGGGCATAGGGGTTAGTCCTTTTAGGGACTAAATGTGTTGCCACAACCATTGGTCCCTTTGGGGATCAACGGGAAGGGGACGAACGGTTAGTCTCCTAGCAGTTAATCTCTTCATGAACATTTAGTCCCTCCGGTTACTCTCTGGAGGATGAAATGTTCGTCTCCACAATTGCTCCCCAGGGATTAAATGTTACCCGTGACTTGCTTTCTCTAGACTAAATACGGGGCTTGCAGTTACTCCTTTGAAATCAGACTGCTTATCAGTTCATTTGTTCCCCAGCTGCGACTTCTTCCGTCTTCCTTGTATGCTGTTTTTCTTAAGAGGTCGAGTATTTATCTCAAACGTCCTTTTGCGGGATAGGCACTGTACTGCACTGCTCGAGCGAGTGATATGGAAAAATCTTAACAAAATAATCGACGGAATGTAAACAAGCAAACAGTTTACTACTCTTTTTCACTACGCCATGCAGCATGCTCGCCACACGCACTAGTGGAGTTGACAGCACACCACTGCAAACGCCAACCATGCGGCATATCGAGTCAAATGCCTTCGGTATCTTTGGTGAAAAGTTAATGTCGAATGCTCAGTCCAAGGGAATCAGCATTGCGAAGGCAGAAACGATGGCAACGAGTGAAGGATTCCAACAGGGCGGTACAGCTGTATCCAAACGGATGTTGTCCAGCCATTCTAAGGAAGTTAGGTATCTTGATTGTGATGCTGAGGGTACACCCAGATCTTCCATATGGTGAGGATATCTTTAGGATGGCGCAATACCCGGAGTCCTTAACATTCCGGAATACTAATTACTTGCGGCAACAGTGTTCGTATAATTGTTGCTACATCATATCGAATCTGTTAGACACAGGAAAAACACTTTCAGGGAACCTGGGAGAATTAAACTGAATAACTTAGATGTGCTTATGAAGTTTAAGAAATTGGCTGTAGAGTCTAACGTTGAAAGCTTTGACAGCAACATGTTTGACCGCCCGCTTATTTATAACTAAAGATTGCGTGCGCTTAGCATGTCTCGCCGGCATCATTTTATTGAAACGCTCAATTTTGCTACGCAAAAGGCTTTAAAACGCCTGTACTAATGAACACCGCGCCATGAACGTTATCATAAAAATTTATACAATTAATAAACAATTAAGAGTGCAACTTGAAAATTATACATAATCAAATTCAGAACTGGGACTACCAGCTCGCTGGTGCGAATGATAGCTGCGCTATTGGCGCTAAACTTCAATGAACCAATCAACCAGTTTTATTACAGCGTAAGCTGTTATGAGATCACAAAAACGTTCGTTTTTGCGCCGTAGTTGTCCGCCGCCGCCGCCGCCACTGCCGCCGGTGTCCGTAACCACTATCGCTGCAAATTTTAGAAAAAATAACCAGGACCGACGAGTATTCCAACTTTTCCTCTGCCTGGATTCGAACCCAGGCTCTCTGCATGGCAGTCGAGCGTTCTACCACTGAGCTACGCCTGTTTTTTTTTCCTTCATACATGGTATTTATTACAGTGCGCTAAGATATTCACAAATTGCATAAGGCACTGTTGCAGTGACCCAGCGACAATAATCGCACAAGCAATCCAAATGACATTTTTGAGCCTAAAATACACATTCACTGACGGGATACACATAAGTGTTTCAGGGAGAGTTCAAGATGTGTTGCACAGCATGGCTGGTAGGGATGAGCACTTCCCCAAGATGGGGTACCATTCAGGCCTGACGTCAAGCTCGTCGTAGATGTCCTTTAGATGCATGATCATTTGAAGAAAATGAGTTGTCGATGCTGTAACTGGTTCTGCGTTGCGGTCTTGCATGCGCGTCTTCCACAAGCTATGCATTCCCATAAGAAAGAACATATCAAATGGCACTTCATCCAGGGATGTTGGCAGAAGGTAACGTATAGTATGCGGATTAAAGGTAAAATCTTTCTTTAGAGTTCGCTGAAGGATATCCCAGAACAGAATAGCGTCCTTGCAGTTAATAAAACAGTGTTCTATTGTCTCCGGTACATCACAAAGACGGCAGTCAACAGAAGAAACAAAAATGCCTTTCTTGTGTAGCCATGCCTTCACAGGCAATGTTTCTGAATGAAGTTTATAAAAGAAGGTTTTTGAATTAGGAAAACGTACATTTTGCGAGCGCGCTTGAGGACATCATGGCCTGGAAGGTTGACATACAAAGAACGATAAAATGGAGGTGGAAAAAGCATAGATAATAATTCCTTATACAGCTTTTTGCGCGACACTGTGTACAAGTACTCAATCGAAAAACGGGTTTTAAGGAACTGGACTGCAAACTGCACTTCCTGCATAAATCCCCACAAACACGGACGCACAGAGAAATTCGACGAAACAATTAAATCAGGTAAAGCGTTAACAAGTGTGCCCTGCAAGAATGATTGAATTATCGGATGAGAACTGTCACGAAAAAAGAAAAAGCGCGAAACGATTTGCCATAAGTAGAGATGCACAAGTCCCAACCCGCCCTCTTTCACTGGTCTGAATATGTTGTCCCGTCGCATTGGTTCAAAAGTGGAAGACCATACAAAAGTAGGAAAAGTCCGATGAAAGCGTTGTATGTAAAACCGAGCGCAATGAATTAGTTGTAGCACATAGTAAAGCTTTGTTGCAAGAAATGTGTTGCAGGTTTCAGCTCTCCCAAAGATTGAAAGGCGATGTGGAACGTATGTCTGGGCCTGACGTTCAAGCTTAGGGACGCGCTATTTCCAGTAATGTGCGCTGAATCGATATGCATCAAGCGGCACTCCAAGATACTTTGGCGGAATACGAGTCCAATTAATCCGTGCGAACTGACTCGGTGTACATCCCCACGTACCAAACCATAATCCTAGACTTTTCGATGCGTTTAAACGAGCACCCGATACAACACCAAATTTTTCAATTGTAAATAGCACATTTTCAACACTTCGTTTGTCTGTGCAAAAGAATGCCAAGTCATCTGCATAAGCCAATACTTTAACTTCGTTACCTGATATGCTGTAACCATGGATACGATTTGCTCGCATTATGCTCAAGCATAATGGTTGGAGGTGAAGTTCAAACAGGAGGGGAGACATTGGGCAGCCTTGCTTTACAGACGAGCGAATAGAAACAGGTTTTGAGAGATGACCATTGATAATTAGGCGAGTCGAACAGTCACTATAACAAAGTCGAACACCCTTGAGCAAGACAGAGCCAATATTGCTATGCTCCAGAAGAGAAAACAGGAACGAATGACTGACGCAATCAAAGGCTTTTGCGAGATCTACCTGAAGCATTGCAAGCTGCTTTTGAGAACTGTAGCAGTACTGGAGCTACGCCTGTGGTTGAAAAATCATCGCTAAAAGACCTGAACAGGTATAACGTCTGCCGCGGAATCGCATTAACAAACGTAATGTTACGTTGAAAAATAGTAATACACCGCTACACGACGGGAAAATGGATTGCTTAACGAGGTCGAGGAATCATTTGAAAGAACACAGGGCTGCATGCTTTGTAGCTCTGAACCCATTACGGAGGCACTGGTAATTATGGCGTAGTGGGTACTTCCCTACTTGGCAAAATGATAAGTTATGGCGCAGGAGATACCTACCACTTCTACTTGCACTAGTTTCCTCAAGCGTTTAAAGTGGCCTCTAAGAAAGTAGCTCCTCCAGCTTACGCTGTCACTGTCCTGCGGTTCCGCGCAGGCCTGGCTCTTTTGTGACATAAGTTAATTACACGGCATAAAATATACAGACGAGGGTCCCAAACTACAGTGACTGCAACGGGACCCTCGGTGAAGGTTACCGATAAATAATACGAGGATTAGCAGCAGTATGAACAGTAAAAAATAAATAATGCGAAACACATGCCGGGATAAAAACAAGAACGCAACAGTAAAAAAAGAAACAAATAATCTTATAAAGAACTACAGTATATAGAACCACAAATATAGTATTAATAAAGGAAAAGGCAGATAAAAACTTAAAGCTAGACATGCCCTAGGCAACAGCAGCGTATCCAAATTGCTCGTATACTTCGAAGTAAAGTCCCTGTATAAGCGGTTATAAAGAGACTTTGACGTAGAAAGAAGGATACGGACGTACACGCTTCTGGTTTTATTTTTTGGAAGGCAGCAATATTTCAGCATAGACAACGCGCATAAATATAGTACCGCGAATGGGTGCCTTGCAAGTTGCGCTAGCTTCGGCGAAATTTCGGCCCCCATCGAGGCTACGCATGTCATGCTGACCCGAGCAACCAGTTAAGCTTTCCTGGTAAAGCAGCATTAGGAATCTGCCACAGCACGAGTTGTGATTAAACACGCACGTTTCACTGGGAAGATGAGAATGCAGGTAAAAAATGTGCGGTTAACATGACACCTGAAAGGCATGCAAGCGAAATAACAGGAAGCAAGCAAAGCTTTGTTGACACGCACATTTCAGGCGAAGTCCCATTCAGCTCGTAGCATTCCGATGGCGCAGCACTTCGTTCGATCAACGAACCGCGGTTAACACAACGAGGAGAAATGATTAAGAACGGCATGATCAATAGCAGCCACAACACCAAACGCACGAAAACAAGAATACATCCACAGCGCACCAACATCGTCGCGGGCCAGCGAAGCCTAGCTTGTCACTGCAGCACATGTGACGAGAGAACCGGCACGCTGCGCATGATATAACGTGGGCGTGAGCGAAAATTTCTGCATGGATAGCTTTATTTATTTTTTGTTCTAGTGACACATAAACGGCACCACTTCTTTTGCACCGCAGTGTTCATGACCGTTTATACTAAAATAAACTGCTAAGAGCACCTTCTTTCAGCGGACTGTTTGCTTACGCGCATGCTGGCCGTTGGCCGTTCTTTGGCGGCTGCATGCACTCGCGGAAAGCCTCCGTGGGTGCAACCGCTTGCTCCTCGCGGTGCAACTGTTGCTCTCTCTCAGTTTGCACACGGCACCACTGGCCTACAGTTGATCTCTTTGAGGACTAACTGGACGCCGTGGGGACGAACGGCAGCAGTTACTCCCAATTCGCTCGGTTTTGGCCTACAGTGTGGCTCATTTGGATTATCGTGCAACAGGCTCAAACAATTAGGCACTCCAAGAACAAGCAGCTAGGAGCAATTCAGCATTCGCAGTGCTGAAGTGTCACGCACTCACCCGTTCACATTCGCCGAAGCTCGCGTCGTCCGCTAGGGTGCGCTCATCATGGTAGGTGGCTGTAGTTTGCGCGTTCGGCGCTAGAGTCACCCTTTTACGAAAAGATAAGAGATGTTTAGAATACTAGCTGGCAGAAAACTAGAGAGAGCGGACAGAAATAATTATAGGGAAATAAGGACCTTTCTGCCGTAAGGGGCAGAGAACTGGGCTATGAATTCACGTTTTTGGCGGTATTATGATCGACTTAATTGAAGTAGATTTAAAAGACATGAAGAAAACAACGAGAGAGGGAAAAAAAAAGAATAGTTCTTATGTTTTTTTGCGAGCCTGGTGGCGCACATGTCACCGCCCCGTTACAAAGGGGCCGCTCAAAGCATCCATCCATCCATCCACCCATCCATCAATCCATCCATCCATTGAAAAATACCAGTTACGCTTTCTGTCGGGCCCTGTTGGTAGTTTTTGAAATGTCGTCATCTTTTGAGTTCACGTCTATACCATTCCAAGTTAAAATAAAAAAAATTATTTGAATAAACTTCGAAATTAAAAAAAAATCGTGCAGAATACATAGTCAAAAGTGTTGCTACAGATTTTCGCGGTGGAGTGCCACAGTGTCGGCCACCGAGGTCGTGGCGCAAAGTCCTCTTTTCGGAGCGGGTTATTTAAATTGACTGGCGACACCAGAGAGTTTCGGTGGCAGTTTTCGACGCAAAGAATTTGTTTGCTGGCGCACATAAGGTGGTGACAGACTCTAACAGAGACAAAATATTGATGTAGCAAAACGTAATATTTTATGTAATGCCCTTCAGTGTTCGTATTCGATTCAAAAATGGGATATTCGAAATTCTTGAATGTTCGAGTGCATGCGAATATTCGGAAAGCTAAACTTGCGTACTAGTTCTCGTGCCGAAAAAAAAGACTGTGCATATCCACACACGCACACACACGCACCGCACACACACGCACACAAAACAAAGCGTGCGCACGCGCCCGGGACAAACTTATCGCGTGAAGTGCGTCGCAAGTAATTATTCAACGAAGTATTTTGGTAGTAAAGATAGCAAGCATTCATGCTTCATATTACAAAAGTGCACAAACGGGAAGAAGAAGAAAATGGCAAGAAATTTAGCAATAATTCCATCGCTACACAGGGACTGATTACACGGGAAAGCATCCTGACGTTTTCGTCATCATCCGACTAATGACGCTGAGGCGGAAGGAAGTAGTAGATATATGTTTAACAGGGCGTGCGTAATTAATAAAAAAATTACACCATCTCCCCCGAAGGGGACCATGGGGTGATGCGGAGCATCGCTGGGAGTTTCAATGGTGCATTTAACGGCGGTGTTTACAGGTTTGCAGTGTTTTCGGTGTTACCTTTGCGGTGAACCTTGCGTGTTATTACGTTGTTGACTTGGTTCGTTACCACGAATCGCGTGACCGTTGTCAGGGTGTGGCTTGATGCTGATGCGTACTTGCGTCAGCCCACTCGCTGACGGAACTGTTGCTTCCATCACACAACACCACCAACTTCTTTCATCGGAGGAGGAGGAGATACAACTGAAGCTAAGCGCGCGCGCGCGCTCTCTACCCGCTTTATTTATTGCAGCAGCTGTTGGAGAGAGGGAAGAGAGAGGAGAATCTTTTTTTTATTGCGAAATGGGCGCGCGCGCTCTCTACCCGCCTTATTTATTGCACCAGCTGTTGGAGAGAGGGAAGGGAGAGGAGAGTCGCGCGTGCGTAGTGTGAGTGCGGACTCCAGACGCGTGACATACCCGCGAGCAAGAGATGCTCCGCATCTAAAATGACTGCAGAAAACGGCATGAAGATACACGCGCACGGACACCCACGCACGCACAAGCCCTTCTGGTGTTCAAACAGGATCCTAGTAGTGATGCGGTTCTCCAGGCTCCGAAGAGCACTAACCAGCGGGGCGAACGCGAAGTCAGCGGATAAAGGGCCTCTTTCCCTAACGTTAAAGTGAACTTTCTACTGATAAATGCATGAGCACCAACAAGTATTCGTCGTTAGAGGAACACAACAACGAAGACAGCTGTGGAAAAAGCAAAGCACTATATATGGCAAAGACAGGCGTTTCCGAGCAGCGTCTGTAGGCACGCGTTTCCCTAGCGTGTGTAGTCTCTTGGCAAACGCAGATACGCTTCCGAAACGCTATCATCTTTCCTAAAAAGAAATTCACGCGAACGTCGAGGCTGTCAGACAGTACTAGCTCCACGTATAATACCTGAAAGGTGCCACGGATATTGGTCATTTCACGTTAGTCGAGCTTTCACGCGGACGGTTCGTGCTTTAACAACGCACACGCGAGACGCTTGGGTACTACGACGCTGGCGAAAACGAAGGAAAAAAAAATGACAGCGAGAAAATCCCGGTGTGAAGACGGCTAAAACTAGCAAGTGCGCATACATTGTTCTGCTCACGCAAGTGCGGATACATTGTTGTGCTCACCTCTGTGACTTGTGCATGGCTGATGGCGAGCCTATCCAAGGACGCGGTCAGGCTGTCGAGCACTGCCGGTCTCGTGGGTGGCGGCGTCGGTGCAGGCGAAGGCGGCACGCTCGATCCTGGAGTCTGCAGCGGCGTGGGTGGCACCCGCCCGCGAGAGCGGCCCCGGGCTCGGCTGATTGGAGACGGTGGCACGCCGCCGGGGTCCATTGAACCGGTGCTACTGTTGACGACGAACGGATGGGCTGTGATGCTGCGTCTTGGTGTCTGCTCAGTTCGGTTGCGCTAGAGCAAATGAGAAAGGAGAGCTTCTCCAACAAAATTGTGTGAGAGTGGCAAGGAGGTTGAGTAGTACCGAGCATGTATACGTACAGTGGAGAGTAAGTAGCACGTGCTGGAGTGCCGACAACGCCGCATTGTTGGCCTGTTGGCAGCTGCGTTCCAATGGTCCGCCGCGGTGGTATACCGGTGGTTTAGTGGTTATTGTACTCGGCTGCCACCCGAAAAACGCGGGTTCGATCCCGGCCGCGGCGGTCGCATTTTCGATGGAGGCGAAAATGCCAGAGGCCCGTGTACTGTGCGTTGTCAGTGCACGTTGAAGAACCCCAGGTGGTCTAAATTTCCGGAGCCCTCCACTACGGCCTTTCTCTGTATCTCTTTCACTCCCTTTCCCCCACCCCCACGGACGCTTAGCCGTGCTCCCTACATGGGCTGCAGAAATTAGCGTGCTTTCCTAACCGAACCACAATCAATCAATCAATCATACACATGACGAAAGATAAAGGAAGTATAGATATTGACTGCAAAAGCCGCTCACACCGTGACATTTTTTCAAAGATAAAACGTTGGAGTGATTGATTGATTGTGGTTCGGTTAGGAAAGGACGCTACTTTCTGCAGCCCATGTAGGGCGCACGGCTAAGCGTCCGTGGGGGTAGGGGAAAGGGAGTGAAAGAGACAGGAAAGAAAGGCCGTAGTGGAGGGCTCCGGAAATTTAGATCACCTGGGGTTCTTTAACGTGCACTAGACGCTGCGCCGTGCTCCCAGTTTGGGCTGCAGAAATAAGCGTCTTTTCCTACCATAATCACTACCACCACCACCACCACGTGCACTGACAACGCACAATACACGAGCCTCTGGCATTTTCGCCTCCATCGAAAATGCGACCGCCGGAGATGCGGTTTTATGTGCGCGTGCATGGTGCCTATCCTCGAGTCCGGCCATCGACAGAGCGTCTGTGCTCATCTTTAGAAAGAAGCAAAGGTGCGTTACTGTCAGCGTTCTCGTGAAAAAGAAAAGACTTCGCAAACAAGCTTTTGGAACGAGAACAAAAGCACTGCGTTCCAACGACAACGCTTCCAACGCGCTGCGATGCGTGTTGCGAGAGTTCTTTGACATTTCGCAGCGACGTTGCAACTTTGAAATGCCGCCGCGGTGGTGTAGTGGTTACGGTACTCGGCTGCCACCCAAAAAACGCGGGTTCGATCCCGGCCGCGGCGGTCGCATTTTCGATGGAGGCGAAAATGCCAGAGGCCCGTGTACTGTGCGTTGTCAGTGCACGTTAAAGAACCCCAGGTGGTCTAAATTTCCGGAGCCCTCCACTACGGCCTTTCTCTCCTCTCTATCTCTTTCACTCCCTGTCCCCTACCCCTACGGACGCTTAGCCGTGCTCCCTACATGGGCTGCAGAAATTAGCGTCCTTTCCTAACCGAACCACAATCAATCAATCAAATAGCGCACGGAACTAAAGATGGACATTCGCTGTGGTGTATAACGAAGACAGGGCAGCTGTTCTTTAACGCCAGCTGATATGAGAGAAAACAATGACGAGAAAAGGCAGGCAGGTTTACCAGACTGTAGTGCCCGGTTTGCTGCACTTCACTGGTGGTAAATGATATACTCGGTGTAAAGGGAATATACAAAGAGGAAAAAAAATCTTTACAGCTCCACTAACGTGAAACTTGGGACGGTGTGGAGCATGCGTTGATGCTCCGGTTTTTCCCATAGGAAAAGTCAGTCGCTGCTCCTGGGCTTGCTATACCATGGCCACGACGGCGACGTTAGACGCCGACAGCCCGGGCACATTAGCAGAAACTCGTTATAATCGCTTCGGAGACGACAACCCTACACATACACTCTCTGCGTCGTACTGCCTCCTGGATCGGCCTACACATGCACACACACTGTCTGACTACACTGCGTCCAGGATGAACCACACAATTTTCGGAACCGAATTTAACAAATTTCTGTTATTAATTCAAATATATCCTGATTATACCTGTACTTATATTAGGTGACATTGCGTTAATTTATTTCGAACTAGTGTTATCCATTATTCACTTCTTTTTGACCATCGTTTGACAAATTGATTCACCGTGACGACAGGACACGATGATGATGAGAGTAATTCGGTTAGGAAGGGACGCTAATTTCTGCAGCCCATGTAGGGAGCACGGCTAAGCGTCCGTGGGGGTGGGTGAAAGGGAGTGAAAGAGACAGGAGAGAAAGGCCGTAGTGGAGTGCTCCGGAAATCTAGACCACCTGGGGTTCTTTAACGTGCACTGACAACGCACAGTACACGGGCCTCTGGCATTTTCGCCTCCATCGAAAACGACAAGAGATAATTGTGATTGAATGTGATTCGGTTAATGAAAAGACGCTAATTTCTGTAGCCCTTGACGGAAGCACGGCAGAGCTTCCGTGGAGGTAGGGGAAATGGAAAGAAAAAAGATAGAAAGGAGAGAAAAGCCGTAGTGGAGGGCTCCAGAAATTTGGACAACCTGGGGTTCTTCAGCGGCCGCTGACAACGCGCACTACACGGGCCTCTGGCATTTTCGCCTCCATTGAAAAGGCGACCGCCGGGGCCGGGATCAAACCCGCGCTTTTCGGGTAGGAACAGCGTAAATATAGTACCATCGTGGCGGACACATGAGTCCCTATTGTGCTTCGGTCCTAAATAGAGAAGGTGCTCGAGCACTGCACGCGCACAGGAGTAGGTCGGTCACGAACGCTGCTGTTTCTTTGAGTTTGCCAGCTATAGCGTTCTGTCACTGCACTAGGAATCGCGTCTTGCTTGCTAAAACGCGGGTTCGATCCCGGCCGCGGCGGTCGCATTTTCGATGGAGGCGAAAATGCCTGAGGCCTGTGTACTGTGCGTTGTCAGTGCACGTTAAAGAACCCCAGGTGGTCTAAATTTCCGGAGCACTCCATTGCGGCCTTTCCCTCCTCTCTATCTCTTTCACTCCATTTCCCCTACCCCCACGGACGCTTAGCCGTGCTCCCTATATGGGCTGCAGAAATTAGCCTCCTTTCCTAACCTAACCACAATCAATCAATCAATCAATCAATCAATCAGCGCAGAAGGACCAGTGGAGATTCTTGATGATCAGAGACAGACGAGGTGGAAAGAGTGGATGAAAGGTATTCAGCATAGGCGTACGCACAAGGGGGAGAGGGAGAGAGAGGAGGAGGAGAAAGAGGGGCAAATGTGCCTCTAGATTTCACTGTGTCTCGACCGACATAGCCTCAGTGGGAGGAAGTTGGGAGGCAGGAGTGAGGATTTGCCCCCCTCCTCCCCTCTCTCTCTTCCCCTTATGAGGAACCTTGCGTGCTTCTATGGCATTCAGTACCTTCACATAGGTTTGGGTTACCGGTCTCTGTAGCTTACTTAGGAATGTTCGTACGGTATCCAAAAGAGACCAAAGCACCGCAGCGATTTTGCCTGTCTCGGGCATTCAAGAAAGCTCAAAAGGACAGAAAGTTGCGCGAGTTGGTAAGGGTCCATAGTCAGAAGAAGAGGCGTGCTAGACACGGACACAAGAGGAAGAAGTGAACTGCACGAACAGCGTTCAAGAAAGTGTTGTGTTTGACTCGACCAAAGCCTGTCATGGTCACTGTGGCTTTCGCGCTGGCTGTGGTTCAGGCTGGAGCATTGGAAATCTAGTTCATTCTTCAGTGTTCATAACGTCCGGAGTGGTGTTGTCCACAGTCGTCTAGAAGGAGGCACTTGCTCCGAATGGAAGAGGAGGAAGTGTCACCGGATGTAAAGTATTCCTGATAGGGACCTCGGCGTTTCATGCACTGCAGCGGCATTTGTGCACTTGACTGTCGTGAGTAGTTCAACTGCAGGATGAATAACAATGCTTCCTTGCTCGAAAGCACAGCCGACAGACGCTATACATTGCCTGCTTTATTGTTACGCAAGAAATTGTGCTGCTGGACAAAAATTCGAGCTGTTCCGCGTCATGCAAACCGTCGGTACAGCGAAGCTGTTCTTACGCCGGTTCCTAAGGTTCAAATTATTGTAGTGGACATCACTAGAGAGATGTCATGACATATCACTTATGTTGGTCATACTACCCGTCATGATTGCCTATTGGCTGTGCGTGAGCTCACACCGTGCATCAATTTATTTATTTATTTATTTATTTATTTATTTAATTATTTATTTATTTATTTATTTATTTATTTATTTATTTATTTATTTATTTTCGTGCTACAGAAATGCTGCCACAGCACTGAGGATCAAACCTTCAAGCTTGACTTGCACCTTATGTACAGTCTGTCGCACGTTAGCCTTCACATAATCAGTGTCTCGTAGCCGTGATCGAGGGCAGGAACAATCATGCCAACGCTTCATGCTGGTAGAGGGCAGTGTCGGGGACGCTTTTCCCTTATTAGTGACAGCCACACAAAACAGCCACACAGCACAGCTAAAACCCCTTGACAAGAGCCTATTACCGCCCAGTGGACTAGATAATTTCAAATTTCAAAAAATGCCGGTAACATCATTAAGAATGCTGCAGCTAGTGTTTATGAGGAAGCTGATATCTTTTAAGCCCTATTAATGCAGCATACCTGAGGAAAAAGATGTTTCCGACGAATTGTATAGCCCGTACATTTTTCTGCCATAGAATATGATGCTTCACTTTTTGAATTTGATCTGCTACTGTTTGTGACATCCCTCCGTGTTCAGGCTTCATTGTCTTGCCACGGTGCTCATGTGTAACGGAAGTATTGTATTTCGCGTGTCCTCTCACAATGGATTAGTCGCGAGTGCGCGTTGTCCGCTCACATTTGCGTTTACCTCCTCTGTATAAAAGTAGCTATTGCGCTGCAGTCCCTGTATAGAGAATAAGTCGGTTTCGCAAATTCAGTAAGGTCAACCGGTGGCGGCAATCACTCATCGACCACAATAATAGAAGCTGGGCAAAATGATTTAGAGATGCTTATTAAAGTATGTATCTGGTAATCATTGATCTCCGTTTGTTTTAGTGGTAATAGATTTGTGTTTCTATAAACCGTATTTATTTATTAGATTATTTGTTCGTTTGTTAGGTTTGTTTGATGCGTTCTCGTTTTTTATTTCGGTATGTGCATTGCTTCATTAATTTTTTACTTATCATACTGCTGATAATGTTGCATAATTTTTTTTTAACCTTCACCGAGGGTCCCGTTGCAGTCATTGTACTTTGGGACGTCGGTTGTATATCCTATACTTTGTAGTTAACCTGTTATACCACAATCAAGTGGTTGATTAATTGAGAGAATACTATTTAGGTGTCGGTGTCAAGGAACGTAAACAATTATACTTTTCGCCGTGAAAAAACGAAATGCGCTGTGTATATATAAACAAGGGAGTTGCTATTTACAACTTTCTTTTTTAGTTCACACTGAAACGCTGTTACATTATACAGTAACGGAGTTACGATTGCTATTTTCTTTGGGCACCAGAGAAAGTGATAAGAAGAAAGGTCAAAGAGCAATATCAGCAGAACGTTTTATTTTCACACAAGCCAAGAAGGAAAGAATACTCCGGTGGACAAGATGCATGTGACCGAGAAGAGTGCTTATAATATTCCGCACCAGCGTCAGTTCTAGCGTAGAAAGGTGCCATATACAGTATGGATGGCTGGTCGGCAAAAAAATTAGCACAACTTGCACTAACGGTCCATGGTTCGATGCAATAGTAGAGCTAGTGTTCAGCCTGGCTTCTTCTGATGGGCTTAGCTTCACCTAGATATCGAATGGTTTTGGCGGGACCACTTCGCACACCTAGCCGCTATATGATTTTACTTGGTGTTTGCGAAAACACCTCACGTGAGTAGCTGTTATTTCATTTTACGAGGTTTAGGCGGAAACACGTAATGTGACTAGTTGTTATGGGATTTCCTTGCTTCTGGCGTCAACATGTAACGTGACTGTACGTGGCTTCGATCGCGTAACTGTTACGTGATTTTACGTGGTTTTGGCGGGGACATGTCACGTGGCTAACTGTTAGGTGATAGTGCGCCGTTTTGGCTGGACCACGTCACGTGATTAGCTGTTACGTTATGTTACGTGGTTAGGTGACATAAGTGGCTATCGTGAGATTTTACGTGCATTCGATTACGTGACTAGCTGCTACATGGTCACGTAAAGCAGTAGCCAAACTACGTTATGAGAGGTGAAGCTGCAGCATCCGTTGCTGCGGCACGCCTTTCTTTCTATGTCTTTCGTTGCCCGTTGCCGTCCCTCACTTTCGTTCTCTCCCTCTCACTGTGTTTACTTCTCTCTCCGTGCACGCAAATGCTACCGCCGCAGCAGTGATCTAACCCGTAACATCGAGCGGCGTCTGATGTTTTTCGGACCTAACACAGTGCACTGACACCAGCATCGCCCGTATTGTTGGGAGCGCTCCACGGCCTAATCAGCTTCGCTGTTAAAACAAATCCTCAGGGAAACACAAACAGCAGAGGGGTGGGCATAACTAGTCCGTGATTGATGTGATGGATACTTTGAAGGATCTATAGCTGGAGTGGTGCATCAATTCGGCAGGAAGACGGTTCCAGACCTTTGCGGTCTGAACGAAGAAGGATTTCATGCGGTCGGTAGTGCGGGCTTCTGGGGGATAGACTGCTTTTGGGTGGCCAAGACGGGATGCAGAACGATATAAGGGTTCGATGTCAGCCTGATGACGTAGAAGGTGATATAATTTGTGAAACAGACATAATCTTGCAATTTTACGGCGTTGCTGAAGGGTTTGAAGGTGAAGGCATGACTTAAGTTCGGTGACACAAGTGTGATAAGAGCAATCCGAATGAGTAAACCTGGCCACACGATTTTGTATAGATTTCAGCGCGGATGAGAGGTTAGTTTGATGTGGGTCCCACACTGAGCATGCTTATTCAAGTTTTGGTTGAATAAGTGTTAAGTATGCTAATAGTTTTACTGGGGGAGGAACAAGACGCAGGTTACGATGCAGATAGTCAAGGGTACGATTAGCTGTGTTGATGTTAGAAATGTGAACAGACCAAGTTAGGTTATCACATAAATTAACACCAAGGTATTTGTATGAGAAGGCTGCGCTTATTTTCGAGCCACCTATCGTGTATTTAGTGGAAACGAATGATTGGCGATGATGAAAAGTGAGATGTGATGTTTTACTTACGTTTCGCGACATTAGCCATTTGTTACACCAAGATTCTATGAGAGAAAGGACAGACTGTAGTGTAAGGATGTCAGCGTTGTTAAGTATAGGACGGATAAATTACACAGTCATCAGCAAACAAACGAATTTTAGAATTACAACCCTTGGGATAAGTCGTTAATGTATATCAAGAAAAGCAACGGTCCCAGAACAGTGTTGAGAGGTTGTGCCGTCACTCCTCTACAGATTTGATTGCTCTCAAAAGAAGCAGTGTTCTGTCAAGTCATCACCCAGCCAGACAGATATTTGTGGAATTTTCAGCGTCCATCGCCCGATTATCCGCCCTTCTGCCCTCCTAGAGTACTGTTGCAAGGAATTCTCTGGCTTCCTAAGAAGTCCTGTGTGCATGAACACGCCGGCACGGCTTCGCATCACTTAGCCTACGTTCTCTGTGCGCATTCTGTGACGGGCTATAATAACTTGGAATGGCCTTAACTCAATCATAGAGACAGTAGCGTGCTGGAAAACAGATCACCTGAGCAACAAATACAGATACTACGTGAAACTAGACTACGACTGATTTCTCCATTTGTTTCTTTTTTCTGGGTGATTTGCAGGCGACCAGATTATTCCGGATGAAACTTGTTATAGACTTCCCTGCTGCTGTGTGATTGCAGTAAGCGCAAAAATAGTTGTAGAATAAGGTAGGCAACGTTTGCCTTCGTACGGTTGTTTGGGTTAGTCTAAGGCCCCAGTAAGAAGTTTGGGTAGAGCTCGTACTCCGCAAATGTTAACGCAAAAGAAGCAAGTTGCAGCGACGCCAATGTAGTCTGAAACATCTGTTTTCGAGCATGGGTCCGATATTCGGAAAAAGAGGAGTAGCTTTATTAAGCTTGTAAAACGCGAGAAGCATTACGGCCGCTAACTTGATTTCTGTTCGTCAAAGCGTCTGTGTGAGACGCCATGACGAAGGTAGCCAAAACAATGCAATCTGAAACCTGGAATCTGTTCCTTTGGGTTTACCGTTTGAACGTTGGACCTCTTGTGTCGCTCAGTAGTATCCCACCATACTGCCGCTGATTTGACGAAGGCGCAGGAGCACTTATGCGACGAGATGCTGTACTTGGACATGACGTTGAACGATCTAGAGGATTTGTTCCCCAGATCTCGGAGTACCTGCTGTACACATACTCGTCATGGCCATGTTTATGGACCGAGCCCTCTTATGGCTTCTCGCGCCGTGCTTGACCTCGATTATATCAACGCAAAGAAAGATTTTGGGGGCTTTGGCTACACAACGCTATATCCGAAACAGAGAGACCGCAAGGATAGCATAAATTCCACACTGTACCACGCATGCGCAGTAGCAGCAAGTACATTGACGCGAACGCAGAACATTGGGTACCCTTTTCTAAACCTCTTTATTAGTAATTCAGTGTACGCGCGATGAGGGTGCCATATCTCGTTGCAACCGATATAACGCACCAAGATAAGGCCGAAAGTGTCGTCTTTCGCCAAAAAGCAGATAGCTACGCCTGAAGCTTTAATATAGTCGTGGTGTGCGGAACTTGTTCAATGAATAGTGGCCTTGTCATGGCTCTGTATTTGGTGACTTTGGCAGATTACACGTCTCTCTAGTTGTAGGCGTCCTTGCACATTTCCTGGTCGTAAATCGGGGCCCCTTCACCACATATGTCATTGTACTGTTCGACGCAAACTTCTGGAATGGAGTCCCTCACGGCCTCGGAGACCCAGAGTGTGCATTCTGCAAAAAATAAAGCGAGATGAATGCGCATAAAGCTTCGATGGTCAGTGCCAAGCACTACGAATCGGCTCTCTCTATTGAAAGGTTACTATACTTTGGTTAGGCAGCAGTGCGCTTCCAGGATTACAAATGTTGCTGCCATGGTATGCGGCGCTGTTTTCTGCCGGATCGCATAATTCTGTAGTGCCAATAACTAGCACATAATCAGCACCAACTGAGCTGCCTGGATTTGACAACATCTGCACGTTTCAAACAAAGCTAATCGTTACAGTGAATAAGTAAAGCGCACCAATGGCACCTTTCCTCGTCTTTATTGGATTCGGTAACCAAATTTGCAGGATACATTAAACCGTGCGGCGTGTAACGAGGTGTTTTAATGTGAGCAGTTGGCATGAACATCAGCAGCAATGGTGCCTACATGCGAAGGGATGATATACATTCTGAAAGAGTTTGGTAAACGTTTATGATGTACGGCAGAGTATCCTCGTCATGAACTGCGTTGTGAGTCGGAGCTGTGGCTAAAGATGCAAATCTGCCTTACGGGAATCAAAGGTAGGGGGGGGGGGGGGTGCAAATTCGCTAAGAGTTCAATTGCTCACCATAAAGTCCTTGGATAGACTCCTGGCCGCAGCGGCCGCGTTTCATTGGAGAGTGAACGCTAAATGCCGGACTACTGTGCGATGTCAGCGCACGTTAGACAACCCACGTTGTAGAAATTTGCGGAGTTCTCGACAACGGCGTCTGCGGTAACCATATTGTCGTTTCGGAAGTTAACATGGCAGAAATTATTTTAGGTGGCCAGAACTACGTAGAAGCCAAAAATACGAGTTACTGACTGCCTTGACTTATGTGTCGTCCCAAACGACATATATCCCTCGTTTTAGGGAAGTTACGAGCACGCTTTGTCCAAAGAGATTATATGCTTTCATTGACCAAGCTCAGTCACGACACATAAAGCACGCCTCTTATATACCCGAAAACACATTTGCTTCATTGCTTTAACAGTGAAGCTGTCTAATCTGGATGCTCTGCAGTCAGTCATATAAAAAAACCCAGCCCAGCCGCGACTCTCCTCGCGCCGCCTAGCAACCACCTGCGCGACGCATTGGTATCCATAACCAGGGCATGCAGCCCGCGAATCACGACGCCGAGTCTATGCACGTGACATGCCCGCCAAGTTCAAACAGGGCAAAACGTAGCCAATCACACGCCCTGCGAAGTTTTAATGGAGCATGACCTAGAGAATCGGGACAATCCATTGGAACGTTGAGTCACGTCATGTGCGCTCCAAATTTAAATACTCGATACTCGAGCCTCGGAATAAAAATGCTGCCCATTTGAACTATGTAATGGGCACGTGGCTAACACATCATTACCACCACCACCATCACCACTATCATCATCATCATTATCACCATCATCATCATTCTGTCTACACCCTATGCAGAGCAAAGGCCTCCCCCATAGATCTCCAATTATCCCCGTCCTGTGCAAATTTCATCTCACCTGCTCACCTATTTTATGCCGCCCCCTACCACACTTGCCTTCTCTAGGGGTCCCCTCTGCTACCCTTAATGACCAAATAGTTATCTTGCCTTCGCTCTATGTACTTTGCCCACGTCTATTTTTTGTTCCTAATTTCTATGAATATGTTAACACACGTTTGTTCCCTGACCCACTCCGCTCTGTTCCTGTTCCTGTTTCGTTCCACTGCTCGCTGAGTCGCGCTCAAGTTCAACCATCTCAGTGAGCCTCCCAGTTTCTGCCGCGTAGGTGAGTACCTGTAAGATGCGGCTGTCGTGCACCTTCCTCTTGAAAGGCAATGGTACGCTGCCCTCCATCATCTTAGAATGCCTGCCGAACGCACTACACCCGATTCGGATCCTTCTAATTATCTCCGCATCATGGACTTGATCAGGGATCTTGGCCCATCTAGATATACTCGCTTACCACTTCCAACGTCTCGCCACCTATCTCAAACGGCTGTGTTCTTCCGAGGCTATTCAACATTACCTTTGTTTTGTGCATATTAATCTTCAGACCCACCGTTTTACTTTGCTTGTCCAGTTCAGTATCCTTGCTCTGCAATTAGTCCTCCGAGTTACTTAGAAAGGCAACGCCATCAGCAAATCTGAGGTCTCTAAGGTATTAAGCATTGACGCTTGCGCCCACCAGTCCCCAGTCCAAAGTTCTGAATACCTCCTACAAACGTGCTGTGAATAACATTGGAAAGATTGCGTCTCCTTGTCCGACGCCCTTCCTTACAGGTATTTTATTGCTCTCCTTATGGATGACTATGGTGGCTGTGGACCGATTGTAGATGTCCTCCAGTATTCTTACGTAATACTTGTCTACACCCCGAATCTGCGATGCCTGCATGACTGCTCAGGCTTCCACCGAGCTAAATGCTTTCTCATAATCTGTGAAGGCGGGATGAGGGAGTTAGGTATGCTCCGCGCATTTCTCTGTCTCCTGATTGACAGTGTGGATATGGTCCACTGTTGAGTAGCCGTTACGAAACCCTGCTTGTTCGTTAGGTGGACTGAAATCCAAAGTGTCACGAATTCTCTGTTAGCGATTCCCTTTGAAAATACCTCGTAGATGACTGAGAATAAGCTAACCGGCCTGAAATTTTCAAGTCCCCCATGTCACCTTTATTATCGATTAGGATGATGTTCTCGTTTTTCAAAATTCCGGTACACTAGTGGTCATTAAACATTGCCTATAGAGATTTGTCAGTTGTTCTAGTACAATATATATACCCACCATATTAAAGATATCTGCTATTATCTGATCCTCACCAGGTACTTTGCACCCTTGCCTTTCTTTCAATGTCTTCTTTACTTCTTCTGTCATTACTCATGGGTACCTACCTCTTCGGAACTACTTCCTCGTTCAGTATTATCCTGGATCTCGTGGCTATACAGTGCAGATGTCTATAAAACTCCTCGGGAACTAGAACAAGTTTTTCTTATTTGTGGTGACATTGCCTTGCTTGTCTTTAAGTGCATACGCCTGACTTTTCTGTATGCCTAGACGCCAGTTCACCGCCTTCAGGCTACCTCCGTCCTTTACAGATTGCTCAAACCTCTCCATATTATATATTCGATATCAGCTGTGTTACGCTCATTGATTAACTTCGAAAGCTCCGCCATTTCAATCCTGCCTGCTATGAATGAGACTGTCATCCTTTGTCGTTTTCTAAATAGCTCTTTCGTCTCCTGAGAAAGATTACCAGTATCTTGTCTAGCGACTTTGCCTCCTACTCTTATTGCACATTCCGTGATAATGTGTGTAGTATTATCACTCGCTTCCTGGGCCGTAAACTCTGCTTCCTCGATTAGAGCCGAATATTGGTTGTTGAGCGCGATCCTGAATTCTTCAACTTTTCATCTTACCGTAAGTTTATTGATCGGCATCTTTAAGCCTCGGTTGCTATGGCCCCTCCTCATAACTTTCCGAATTCGAGATCTTACCACATGTTCGTCACTACACCTTACTCTTCCGAGCACTTCCCCATCCTGGACGAGGCCAGGGCTATCGCATAGCATGAAGCCTATTTAATTTCTATGCTCCCCTTTCCTACTTTACCACGGCCACTTTGGACTCTCCCATTTGCGGACGAAGTTATTCATGATGCGCAAATTATTGCGTTTTGCGACCAAGCCATATCGCACCCAAATTCAAAACAGACTTAGCCATTAGGCGTTATCGAGTATGAGGTCATGGGTAGACTTGTGGCCGTCGGCCGCGCTGTTTGCACGGTTTTCTCACCTCATACTGAAGGTCTCCTAAGTTGTTTCTTTACAAGCGTGTACTCGAAGTGTGTCACAAGGGCAACATGAAAACTCATGCGGGCCTTCAGAAAATAAAACTTCGCAATAAACACAGCAACCTGAGCAACGCTCAGCGCAAACGACTGAGTTGAAGAACGAAGGGTGATACCGAGTCTACCACGAATGATGGTGATTCGCCAGTGATCGTCCTCTACGCAGCGTAACGAATTGCGCTACCAAACATTTTTGATCTCTCGAATGACGACGTAGTTAAAACATGATGGTCTATGACGTAAGCGTGTCAAATTATGAAAGTAACATCCATAGCACTTCACATATCACTGAAGACTCCATGCACCTCATATCAAAGATGCCCTTCAACAGTTTTAGATGCGAAGCAGCTCTTTGACTAGCCTGTGTAACGCCCTTTGTGCGTCCGTACGGCGAGGGCGAGGGCAACGCGCTGCCCTCGCCGCAGGTGTTGGAGCGGTGCCAAGTAGCTCACGCCGCAGCTTCGCGTTGACCTCACGCTCCCCTCGCAGTGCGCGCTGACGTCACTCTCTCCCTCGCCTGCCGCGCGCTCGCCGCAGCTGCCGCCTCGTCCGTTCGCCCGCAACAGCTGCCGCTACTGCCGCTCGCTCCGCTACCGCGACCGACAAAAAATTAACACCATCTTCCCAAAGGGAACCCTGATGGGATGCGAAGCACCCGCGTTAGCGCCGTTCAACCCGTGACGCCACCCGTACGCAACGCTGCTGCTTCCCATTCCATCAGGGTTCCCTTTGGGAAGATGGTGTTTCTTTATTTGCAAAAAGAAAACAGTGCCTATCACTCGTCGACGCTCCTGGGGATATGTGAGCAAAGTATTATTGCACAGCACTTACCATGGAACCATGCAGTTTGGTCTGAAACACAGCTGGAAAGCGTCCTCTTTTCCTTCATAAACTACGTCTCTAGGGGCACCGACTACGTCGACTAGGAAGGAGTAGCATTGGCCAATTTTGTTATCACGGAAACATTATTTGCTATGTTTTGTTTGTTCGTTGTCATATCAACAAATAAATAAAATGCGCGTATCTTTCAAAAGTCAACAAAAAATTTCCAGCGGCTTAGCTCAGCTATGCCAGGGTATACGTATAGTTAGCTAAGGTTCAGCGGATTATTCTTAGCTTTCCTGGTTGTCTAGAATTAGCTTGATTATCATGCTTATTTCTCCTTCACTGACACACACACACACACGGTATGTACGCATTATGTGACACATGTATATTTATTTTGCTCAACATCACGTTGCTTCTCTATGGCCACAAAGACGGCTCTCTCCTTCTCCATGGCTATACGACGCAAACCGGCGAGGTGCGTGGGCGACGGCGGCGGAGTGCGCGGAGGCGGTGGCTCCGGTGCGCCTTGCTGTGTGACATCACTCCTCCTCGCGCATGCGCAGCACTGCTCTCGGACGCGCACGCGAAACTGCTCCAGCTCGGCCAGTGTAGCTAACGCTACAAAAGGTCAAACGACGTAGACGGCGGCCCAGCACCGTCATTTGTTAGAAGAAGAGCGCCCGCTCCCCAGCTGCGTTTGAAACCGAATACCTTGGCGTGTGCAGTGCGGCTCTGTTTGGCTGATATGCTCACAGGAGCGACCACAACTGATCCGCACAATTTTCTGACCATGTTCACAAGCGTTACAAGGGCCTCTTAAGGGTCTTCCTGACTTTATAACTTGATATACCTGTTTCTGCTTGCGTACCCAGCTGTTTGGTTGTCGCCATTTCTATGATATTGAAAAAGGAACTTGTAAGCGGTAACCGACACGCAATGTAACGGATTTGGAAGTAAAACATGATAACAGCCTGGCATCAAGCATACGAGATGCCGTAAAAAGGATCCCGTTAAGGCAGATGAAAGCGTTAATGCACCTTGGATCTCCATTCTTCACTTTAACATTGTTCACTTTAACTCGCTCAAGCAGGAACTGTAGACTTCGCGTGGTCGCTACCGCTGGCGCGCGTCATCGTGGCAGCCATCAGACGTGCTGCGTACTGTGTAACAGCGCCTTGGTCATGTGCTCCGTTTCAGGCGTCTCGCGTATATACAATGCTCTCGCCACACAGCGCTCACGCGAATGCGCCTACGAGTGCAAGAAGGAGCGGCCTCGCTTGATGTTGCTGTGCTGGGCAAAGTTTCTGGGTGGTGCAAAGTGTACGCTGCCTAATGCGGTCGCGCGGTGTGAACCACGTGCTAGAAGACGTCAAAACAACATGACTTAGCTCGTAGCTCTGCTGGGCCGTTGTCTCTGCCGCTGGACCCTCAAATGGTACTTTACGCACTTGTATGCTTCCTTAATGAGCTCACGTTCACTACAATTCAGATTGCCCCTAAAGCTGCTAGTCTTAGTTCATATTTTATATATGCACTGCTATCGTATTCGTTCCTTCGCCGTTCTGGCGAAGCAGTGTTTTTTTCTCTTTTTTTTTTTTGAGTACACAGGCTGACTTATTGCGTACAGACTGCCAAGCGAGATAGAGCAATATGGCCATTAGCACGTTATCTTACGCAACCCCGCTTTATACCATGAGTGCCCACAAGTTTTTGTATTTGTTGTGTTCAGAATAACGTAGAAGGAAAGCACGCAACTGATGCATGAACATTTGCTTTGTTTACCTTGTCTACGCGACCTGCCTCGTCTTGTTCCATACACTACAACATTGTGTCATGAAGGTCGATTTTGATCGTCGTAAATCTGTGCATGCATTATCTCATACCTGGAACTTCACCACGTGCGCTTTTTCTTATGTCAGGTTCGCTTCATCATCCATGTCTTTTGCACTTTGATTACATGCATCAAGCTTATTATGGTAGCCTGTAGGTAAGAATCCATGGTAAATGTAGTCGCGGGCAACATGGACAGAAAATGACACGCAGCACAAGGACCTTCCTCTACCCAAATGTTACGAGAGAAAAAAGAACACGCATACAAAAAGTGCTTGCGGAGTGCCAAATATTACGAATCGCGTTTTATAAAAATACTTTCTGGTGCGTGAGACGCAGAAACATGTACGTGCACAAATGTACACTCCAGCATGAATAAGGTGCGTTACTTACGATCTCCGTAGTGGGGCATTTCTAGAATGGCGCAGTCCTTGTAGTCGGTGTACCGGAAGCGGCCAGATGCGACGGGACCGTTTTCTGCGAAGCACAAGGAATGCCGGCGAGCGATGTTTTATCTTATTTTCGAATCTCTGCAAGGGGCTTGCGGCACTGGCTATGGAGGATACCAGTGTGTGGTGAGCCAATTACAGTTGTGCTGTTTAAGGCGCAAAGCGGTATGAATTATGACAACGCTAGCGAGTACCAAGCAATCGAGTTCGTGAACGTCGGTATCCTCCAGGAAATCCCCAGCTTGGCCAAACTTGGCGCAGTTTACGAGATTTGGCGAAGCTTTAACACTATGGACGCGGGTGCGTTAAAACAAAATTGGTAACATTGGCGCGCCTCCAGTTTCGCTGGTTCGTCGAGATTCACTGTGGGGTTGATGTCGCCTAAGCTTTACCTGACGCGTGACCGACAAAATGGGCTCACGCCCTTCTTTCACTACGTTCATTTCTTCACCGAATCTATTGCCCTCACAAATGCAGGTCGCTTGAAGGTTGACAATTTACTTTAGAATAGCTTGAAAGACCTTTTCTATCCAATTGTAAAAATATAATAATATTTGCTGGGGCTTTACGTTCCAAAACCACGATATGGTTACGAAAGATGCCGCAGTGGATTGCTGGGGAAATATCAAGTATTTTTGAAATCCGCTTCACAGCTACAATCCCTGCAGTGGAATCCGAGTTGACCCTGAACGGCTAGGCTTCAACTGCAGGGATTCTGGCTGTCAGTCGGCTTTCAAAAAGAGCACCGTTGCATCAAATCATCGCGAGCAACTCACCCGAGAAATTATAGAAGCGGATGAGATACAGCAGCTAGGTGACCTCTCTATTAGCATGTCATCGATTGCCTTCACGAAAATGGTAACCGAGTAACCGGCTCCATTACCCTCAATGCGAAGGGGCATGTGATGCGATCCATATTGTGCTCATGCCTGTTAATTTCTCCCGCATATATTTCTGACTGTTTCGCCGAGGAAGCGCAGTTGAAGTCAGCTTTTGTGTAGAGTCTCGTTGTCTCTGTCCTTGTTTTTTCTGAGCTGGTATCACCAACCCGATCTGGTATCACCAACTCGCCCAAGCTAACCACTAATCTTCCAGTCGCCTGCAGCTCTCTCCACCGTCGCGCACTAGACGTGAATCAAGCACGCGCAGGTTGCAGACTGTGCAGTTCTTATAAAAATTAGCTTTCCCATAGCATCTTCATCGTTCTAATCCAGTCCCTGTCGTTTTCGCAATTTATTCCTGTATGCCGATTTTTACGTATCCCAAATGTCTCGTTGGTTCATTTCACTTTCTCGTTCACCTATATATATATATATATATATATATATATATATATATATATATATATATATATATATATATATATATATATATAAGTAGTAGACCCTCGGAATTGGCAGCAAAAATGCGGAAAGCGTTTATTCAACGTTTCAGCCGGAGACCGGCCTTCATCAGGCCGGTCTGATTCCTGATATTCCTGATGAAGGCCGGTCTCCGGCTGAAACGTTGAATAAACGCTTTCCGCATTTTTGCTGCCAATTCCGAGGGTCTACTACTCATCTCTGCCTTCACGCCTCCGGCCTATTCACCACCATGACTGCTATATATATATATATATATATATATATATATATATATATATATATATCTATAAAGTTTCTTTGAAGTTATAAAAACTACACTCACTAGACCCTACGGAAAATAGGGTGACATCAGGGGTGTCTCCTGGCTTGTGGTAAAATGGAACATACTTTCTGTAAGAAAAAAGAACACAAATATTATGATTTCACTGCCGTCATTAAAGATTTTAACGTGCTACGAAGATCTCCAGCTACCGCGCCTCATCATTAGGTATAACAAGCGCCTGGGCATATTCTCTAATGTCGCTGCATCCAAAAAAGGACCATGCGTTGATGTCTTGACAGACCTCATAGCGCAAAGCTAGCCACTTGTGGGTGTTGAGAAGGTCCAGGAAACCTGAAGGCGCTGAAGTTAGTCTTTCGTTAACTGCGGAGAAAGATATTAAAAGCTTGCACATTGTGCCAGATGGAAAGCATCTGTTATATATTAGCTTGCAAAGCAGCAGTGCTAAATTGTGTTTTAACAGCTATCAGTCAAATGGAAGTTTAAGTACCATTTTGGAACTAGCCGAGTGTTGAACAACTTTCTTCAGTATTTGAAGTGTGTTCTTCCGGGCAACTACGTCCACATTTAGCGCACGGTTCGTTGCTTACAATATTATGCGTCTACTACACTTCACGCAGCTACAACTTGCAGTGTCTGCTGAACGTATTTCGCCTTTTTCTTTTGTAACATAATACAGCTTTATTCGTCGTGGCATTTCGAAGAGCGGGAGCATAAAATAAAAGCACTTAAGCCACACGAAAGGCTTTGTATCTCACAGTTGCCGTATAGGCTGATGAATAACAATGTTCAAGTGCAGTATTGCAATGTTTCACACAACAACACACACAATGAAAAAATCACACAGTAACACAATGGTGCTTAAAGGGACCCTGAAACGGTTTTCACGATTTTGTGCAAACATGGTGATCCGGTAGAGCGGGTCACTAGGACCATTACAGGACAGATTTCAGCGCTGTGCGTAAAGTGTGTAATTTACAATAAGGTTTTGAACACGCGTATCGCAAAAGGTCGCAGCGGCTCGCCAAAAGGCGTTTTCAAACGCCCCCGTCATCGACCGATCGAATGCGAGACCGCTGATTGGCCCCCTAACATGTGACGTGCACGTAATGTTCCCAATCTAAATGCAAGAACGTGCTCCTACAACGTGCTCCTTCGTTTCAGCCAACGGTATCGTCGCGGCATCTGGCGGCGTACACACGAGTCGCCGGCGCTCTATCGCAGAGGCTAGCACTGCCGAGGCTGGGGAGCTTAGTAAAGATATCGGGGCGCTATGTAGCGGCGGAGGGCTCCGCAGGGCGGCGGACGAGTGAGGCGCAGTCGTCGCTAGCGCGCACTCCGCAGCTGATCGAGTTGAGGAGGAACAGCAGTGGTAAGGAGGAAGGCGACAGAACAAAAGTATGAAAGGCTTTTACGCAGCATGCAGAAAAGCGGACGATTTCATTACGCAATCGATGTTAATAAATGAAGCATTCGAAGCAAATCACAAGCACTTCACTCCACATATTCAACGTCTGGGAGTAGGATGGACCTTATTGAGTTTGATGACCGATACGTACACCAGCGTCTCTTCCTTTGATGCACGTTATGCAGGTGGGAGCGTACAGCTTTGATTGACGTTTCATTTGCGTAGACCACATGACCAGCCTCCTCTTCACAATGAATACTATAGAACAAACGCTCAGCGAAAGTTGAGCCGGGAAAAATCTTTCCTGTGTTCTTACTGCGGTTTTTTCTAGGCACACCTGCGTGTATTGGCTGCGTTATTAGTTTCCCGCTGCGAGTCACGCAGTCGTGCCACAGCTGTGCGTCTCGTTTGAGTGCAACAATAATTGTGATTTGTTTTAGGGGCGAAGCTCCTCTTAGTCTAACCTTGTCCTACGTCAGGCGTAACCGGCGTGCCGGGAGGCACGCGCTCGCCCTCGGCGCGTGCCTCTCTTTCTCCCGGCGAGTGCCTCTCTTTTTCCCGGCGCGTGCCTCTATCTCTCTCACTCTTCCATCTGCTGTCTTATGAGAGAGAGAGAGAGACAGAGAGAGAGAGAGAGCGAAAGGCGCGCGTTGACTATGGAAACGCTCTTTCTTAGATGAACGCTCCACCAGCTCGCAAAGAAGGAGAACGCGCCCTCACCCGCGAGAGACAACGTTGGCGCAGGCAGCGTCTCCTAGCGAGTTTCTTGATTGAGAAATACCGACTGCTCGCTTTGGAGAACCGTTCACCGGCCACCCATATACATATATAGGCACTGGATCTTGACTTGCAATGAAGTGCCGGTGGGAGATTTCACTTGTGCATAGTTGAACCATAAGGATTCGTAGCGTGCGAGTTAACTAAATTAATCCGGAACTCGGCACGATCTACGATGAACCTCCCGAGCTTCGCCCACTCATCATCATTCACTCCGTGGATATGCTGTAATTTTATGAGAAGGACGCCATTTTCTGCAGCCCTCTTGGGGCGCACTGTTCAGCGCAAATCAGCGTCCGCAGGGGTAGGGTTAAGCGGACGAAAGGGCGGAATAGAGTGTCTGAAAACCATTAAGGTACCCTAGGGTGGAAAGGAGGGGAGCGCCGCAGTGGTGCTCGGATGCTGACCCAAAAAATGCGGGTTCTCTCCAGGCCGCGGCGGTCTCATTTTCGATGGGGGCGAAAAAAGCAGAGGCACGTGTGCCGTGCGCTGTCAGTGCACGTTGAAAAATCCCAGCTGGTCAAAATTTCCGGAGCTTGCCACTACGGCGTTGCTCTTCTATCTCTTCCAGCCATATGCTTCTTACCTCCTCATATGCTGAGCAGTGCTCTAGACACGGGCTGCAGAAAATGTCATTTCCTTAAGCGAACCACAATCAGTAATCTTGACCTCTACAGTGCACATAACTCGAAGTAGTGGTGGGGATTTAATGGGTGAAATCACGTTTATGTCTGCAGCGGAATAAACATAAGCAATGCCTAGTTCCGAGGATCTCGGTACGGATGTCCGCGCCACTAAACGCGTCGAGACTGTGACAAGAGGCTGGGCTTCGGGAGCCATCATGTCATCGTCACTGAGTTCTTCGGTCAACATAGTTTGCATATGCGTACTCACGAAAACCGACCACTGAGACATACGTGCGCTGATATTAGGGCGTTAGTCACACGTAAGAATGAAAGAATGGAAATGTCCACTAAAGTTAAGGAAATGTCGACAAGCTAATGTTAATAATTGACACGAGTTCAATTTGGGAGTTGATCTTCTCCCTGGATGGTTCCGATGACCGCGGCGACACGTTGAAGGACGGAGTCTGGAGCAAGATGTCCTCACAGCAAAACACTCAGGTTTATTTACCTATTTACAAAACTTTGCCGAGGCGGCCAGTACTGTCACAGACATAACACAACGGGGCTCAAACCACAACAAGCGGTTCATTCAGAGCCCTTAACGTTTGCATTTAACGTGAACAAGCACTAAGCTTTAAAACTTCATCATATCTCGTCAGAGGCAGCGCCAAGCTCGACCTCTCACCACCTTGCCGCGTCTGCGACCCGAGTTAGCGCTAAGCTCTCCCCTTCCTTCTCTTATCTGTTCTCGGTTAAATACACCTGATCGCTTCTGCGACCGCCTTATGGGACCAACCCACATGCAGCATTTCACCAATAAAAACACGTGCTCACTCTCTCTATCACAGCCTACGGTTACGCCTTCGCGTTCCCGCACTTCGACCCGCTTGCTGCACCGAGCTTCTCCGAAAGATATCATCGGCCACTAATCCCGTGATCAGTCAGCAGAACTCTGCAGCAGGCCCACATTGCCACTCTATTTACCCTGCGGCATGCAACCAAGCCGCCGCTTCAAGAGAACTGCTAGAGAGGTCTAACTGCTAGAGAGGTCTATTGTACCCAAAACACTTCCGTACATTTCCACGGCGGGGTCATCTCCTCGGAACGGGCAACCCTTTGGCGACAGTTCGACCGAGCAGAAAGGTCAAAGGAGATCTTTGACAGGGAGCCCCCGCTGTTTTCGCAAGCGACTCTTCCCCTTCTGTTCCTTTCTCGGATGCCCCGTTTCGCCCGAAAATGCTCTACAATGCCGCAGCGAAGAGACCTGTCACCCGTCATATCCCCTCTGCTGTGCAGCTATGTACGTCGCAGCAATTACTGACCGCGTGCGTCGCGGGAACAAAGCCGCCACTTCTACTGCGTACCGAGTGAATACAACGACGTTTCTACAGAAAAGCCATGCGCTCGGCCGCCGTTGCCCGCTCTTGCCCGTCGATCTACCGCCGAACATAACACGGTTCCGCGCCAACACCAGTTACGATTACGAGGCACGACACGTAGTAAAGGGCTCCAAAATAAGTTTGACCACACAGGCTTCCTTTACTTACATCTAAGTCCCAATACACGGGTACTTTTGGTACTTCGCCAGCATGGAAATACGGCCACCTCGAGCTTTGCAAACCAACGCCTCACAGCTGAGCTACCACAGCGGTTGGTCAAGCTCATGCTAGCCTAAAGTTAAGTTCATCCACACTCAAACAAAAATGCACCGAATGCTAGAGGATAGCGCCATCCAGAACAATCAGGTGAACGTCAAAGTCGCATTTGGAAATTTATTATCCCCACATCATCCGGATATTTTCAGTGTGGCTGCCTTGAACCCATAGACACAAGCGCAAGTTACGGCAGTCTACAAAGCATAGACAACCTTAGTTAATTTTATGGCAAAGTTGAACGCGGGGACCGAGCTTAATCGTGTTGAAACAATCGGGGCTGTGACGATATGATCAATGTTGTCTCTTCGCGTCATAAGCGCCCTAACTTCAACAAGCCCATAATTAAATGTCTTGACTGTGGTACTCTAAGAAGCTTCTGTTTGGATGCTGTTGGTGTTCTTATTTGCGCTTGTCTTTGGTGACACAGCCCACATTGTTCGAGATAACAGATGCCTATTGCTGTGCTGCCGAGCGGTCCCGCTGACTCCCATCCACGTTATGGTACGTTTCGTGGGCCATGACAATGATAGAAGGCGTGACTCTGCTACTGCTGCATGACATTTGAGGAATATTTGTTTCTAAAAGAGCTAGATCCACTTAAAACAGGATCTAAACACACAAGAGGTTGTTATACAATATGGTCGACCCTGCTACAATTCTTTTGCGGCTCAGTTCATGTGATCAATGAACTTCAAACATGCAGCGCACTGTAAATTAGCGTAACGTACTATACAACAGATATGCTGATGTAAATGTAAAATTTGGTTAACTCTAATTTTACTGCTCTTCTTCGTTCGTGTTGCGAAGGAAGGCGGAAGGAAAGAGGAAGGAAGGAGGGAAGGAAAAATTACACCATCTCCTCGAAGGGGACCATGGGGTGATGCGGAGCATCGCTGGGAGTTTCAACGGTGCATTTAACGGCGGTGTTGACAGGTTTGCAGTGTTGTTGCTTCCATCACACAACACCACCAACTTCTTTCATCGGAGAACGAGGAGAGACTACTGAAGCGAAGCGCGCGCGCGCTCTCTACCCGCTTTATTTATTGCAGCAGCTGTTGGAGAGGGACAAGGGAGAGGAGAGTCTCGCATGCGTAGTGTGAGTGCGGACGCCGGTTGACGCGTGACATACCCGCGAGCAAGAGATGCTCCGCATCTAAAAGGGAAAAACAAAAAGGCCGGAAAGTTAACCATAAAGGCGTCCGGTTGACTACCCTACACAGGGGAATGGGAAAGGGGTATGGAAAGATGGCAGAGAGAGAGGAGGAAGGGAAATAACGAAAGAGACGCTGTGGGATGACTCCATCAGTCATACGTGTTCGTTCAAACGCGTCTTCAAGAAGCGCAAAAGTGTTTTCATTGTCTTGTGGGCCGACAAGCAGTCAGGGCGGTGTTCAAGCAGCACCTGCACGGAAAGTGGCCGATCGTCGAGTTGTCGTAGCGAGCGAACAAGTGCTTTCCTTTCCGTGTCGAATCGCGGACAGTCGCACAGGAAATGGTAGAGGGTTTCGTCGGTGTCGCACACCTCGCATGCTGCACTGTCTGTCGCTCCAGTTAATGCGGAGTACGCCTTTGTGAAGGCAACTTCCTGCCAAAGTTGACAAAGAAGCGAGGCCTCACGTCGAGGAAGTCTTGATGGAGTGCGGAGATTCAGGAAAGGGTTTAGTTGCTACGGTCACGGCCTCAAAAAAATGTCTATATGACGCCGCATGAATAACTTCGCCGTGCTTTACGGCGAAATTGACCGCACAAATATCCTCCCCTCAGTACAATCGTTCTCAGGGTAATAAATTTACCCAATAGGTACGTCGCGAGAAAATGAAAGCGCAAATGCCATTTGTTTTGTTCACGTGGGGGGTGCACGCTTCTTAGTTAAGAGCTGACCTGGCACATTTTGATTCATACAGGTATGAAACTTGACGCATAAATTTTTTATTGGAGACTAGACGATTGCGTAGGTGTTTAAAGCTGTTTCAGCCTGTAATTGACATTTTTTAATACAATTTGTTTTAATATACCAAAAATATGTGTTTGTAACGGCGCCTTCAAATATAGACGAGTTGTGGTTTCTAAATTAAGCTTCTTTAGAAAAAAAAAGACAGCGTCTCATTTGTAGCGCCCTCGCACAGAGTACGCATTGCGGCTTTTTCTGTAGATTTAGAGAGCCAAGGAATTCTTTCGAAGGCTGCAATAAACTCCACTTTTCAGTATGAATGACCGTACTTACGAGTGTGAAGTGCTAATTTACTCTCATTTTTTGCTTCGAACAGGCATTTACGCCTGGAAATATTACGTTATTGCACTTAATGCTCTGATGCATGCCCACGTACCTTCCTTTGCCGTCGTCTCCGGCGATCGACCACACGTACGTGGCAGTCTGTGTTTCGGGATCAATTTCTGCCCTACGCGCTGACAGGCATTCCAAGATAGAGTCATTGTCGGTGTCTATAACCCCAATGGGATGGGTAAATGCTTGAAATATCTGCAATGGAAGCGACGTCAGAAGTAGCTCACGAAAATTATTGTTCTAGGGTTTTACGTCCCAAAACAACGATATGGTTAGGAATGAATGAATGAATGAATGAATGAATGAATGAATGAATGAATGAAAATTTAAAACCTTAATTGTCCGTCCTAAAGAGAAGCGGCAAAGGGTTTGGTGGGGGGGCGTGGGAGCTACTTGAATTAGGGCTCCTTCATTCTCAGCCGGTTGCCTCCTGAATTTCGGGCGTCGAGCTGCGGGAGGTAGCCTCCTATAGCTCCTCACAAGAAATGAAATTTTATTAAGGTAAGCTGGAAGGGGGTGCCTATAGTACAGTCCCACATGATGGGATTTAGCTCTGCTCTAGGAGAGACGCAGCATTTGCAGAGTGGACAGGAGTGAATGATGGGATATGATTATGAATAGCGCCGTAGTGGAGGGCTCTGGAAATTTCTACCACCTGGGGTTCTTTAACGTGCACTGACATCGCACAGCACACGGGCCTCAACATTTCGCCTCCATCGAAATACAGCCGCCGCGGCTGCTATTCAATCACACGACCTTTCAGTCAGGAACCGAGTGCCATAGCCGCTATATGCCGCCATTGCCATGCAGCTCACGAAAAAGCAGCCGACTATCGTAGAGTACGAACTGTCTCGTTCGTTTTTCATTGCAGCATTTAAACATTCGCCTTATAATAAGCATTTCAGAACGAACGTTATGCTATGCATTGTTTGGCAGCTATTACTATATTACTCTGCTTGCAGTAGCGTGTAATGAGTGTTTCAGTCCGGGGTGGGCGCTATATAACTTTCTTAGTATTCGTATTCTATTCGAAATCAACTTATTCCAAATATTCGAATATTCGAGGTAATCCGGAATCTCTGGAAACACTAAATATACAACACAGTCATCCGACCGAAAATGAGTGATCCTGCTTACTTACGTCAGGTGCCAAGACTGGCAAGGTGCCATGAGGTATGCACCACGGCTGCCTAAAAACGAGCGCACGAAAACGTACGACTTTTCGCTGCCATCATGCGCCATCACGATAGTCATCTACAACTACGTTCTCGGCAGCAATATCGACGTTCATGTAATCACGCCGGAGTTCCGCAAGCGTTACCAGGGAATCAAAGTGCTGCCTTGGATTTCACAGCCGCCTCGATCTTTTGTAGGGACTTTACGGCGTGCACTTCAGCGGCCTGACCAGTTGGAAGAAGCGATATCCCTGCATAACAGCCTTTCGCACTTCTCATCTCTTTGGTTTATTCTGTGATACTCCACGAATGCACTTACGATCTCACAAGTCAGTCAAGGCACTTCGTTCCTGAGAGGAATATATTTATGTTCATAGTCGATTAAGGTGTGAAGTGCGTGCAAAATAATGCATTACCACTGAATGGGCATTTGCGTTTCAATATTCCATATTTGATTCGATATTCGAAGCTGAGTGTTCGTATTCGATTAGTATTTCTCTACATCCCTCAATTTAATGTTGCCATGAAGGAAAAAGAAAAACAGACTGTTTGCCGCGGTTGTACAGCGGCTATGGTGGTCGGCTGCTCAACCGAGAGACGTGAGTTGCATCTCCCGGCCAAAGTGGTCGCATTTTCTGGTTAAGGCGAAAATTCTAGAGGCCCGTACATTGTACATTTTCAGTGCACGTTAAAGAAACCCAAGCGGCAAGAATTTTGGAAGCATTCAACTGCTGCGTCCCTCGTAATAATATCGTCGTTCGGCACGTGAAACCCCACCAAACCGATCAGTAAAGACCTTTTCAGCAGCATGCCATAAAAAGAGATAAAAAGAAGAAAAAGCGTAAAATTCAACCACACGGAGTTCCTGCTTGCATCCTACGTGGGCTAACATGTCTATGAAACGAGGGAATCGTAAGTGCGCCCGCGCTACACACTACATCCGTCACCGAGCTGAAAGTGCAGGCGTGACTACTAAACACAGCCAAGAGAGCTGTATAGATTTTTCACCTTGAAGGAGTCTGGCACATCCCGTTGCAGCTTGTTTGGTCCTCGAGAGGCTTCCGCAACGAAGATTAAAAAGAGAAGCTTGATGCCGACAGGGATAAGCTTCAAATCGCCGCGCATCATGTTCATCTTGTGAGGTACGTATGCCGTTGCTTCCGTGTAAGCGGGGCCTTTATGTTCACCGTTCGTGTCGGACCACTGACAGCTGCGGTATGTTGGAAATAAATGGGGTAGTGTTTTCGCTTTGAACCGTTATGACTGCAAGGCTTTCAGAATGATGATGATTAAGAGAGAGAGAGAGAGAGACGCAATAAATAATATTTTTTTAACACTGCTATAGCTACGAATATCGAACAGTCGTACTTGGCTTGGTGATAGTGCAAGGAAATTAAAGTGGGGCTAGAGAAGCACCCTGAAAAAAAAAAAAAAAGAGAAACACTGCCGAAAATAAATCAACCCGTGGTCGTCATTGCTGTAACTTTTTTTCTTTCTCGAAAGCACAGTGTCACAGGATGAACTTATTTTGGTCGACATGTTTGTCACTCTTAGCTCAGTGGGAGACAGACAGATTAAAGAGATACTTACCCTGAGGGCACTCGCGCTTTGCTCGTGTCATTCCCATCAGCCTTCGGGACAGGTCAAGCTCGTTCTACGTATCAAGCGTTGGTTCTCTCACGTTTTGACATGCATGTAATAGCCAGTATCGAATAGCTGCTTACACCGATATACCATTAAAAAAAAAGGCTTGTTTTCCTCTTTACCTTCGTCGCACGAGCGTCATTATGCGCAAGTGTAACACGAATGCCCCTGAAAGAGAAACAAAATTGCACGTAACTAGCATTGCCGACCACATGTGTAAGTAGGGGTCGCACACGTGTTATTACTGTGTGAACGGCCTTTTACACGGCTCAAAGAAAATAGAGAATAGCGAAGCTCGGCACGTGCTGCCTGACCAAACGCTTCTCTTTCTTTCTTTCTTTCTTTCTAATCGAAAATCCTACGCAAGATGGTAGAAAATGTAAGGCATACATGTGGTTCAAGTATGTTCACATCTCTCGCAGGCGTGGGTGCCAAGCCTAGTATTTTTTTTTTTACTGGTTAAGACACTTGCCTGAGGAGGGCAGCGGCTCAGATTAATACCTCAGCATTCGCAACAAAACTTTTTTTTACAACTTTCATGCATTAGTTTCCACGGGTACATCATGATGGCATCAGGGGTTCCACCTTTCTGAGAGCAGTTGACTGGCTTTGCTGTGAGCTGTCACAAATGAAATGCCACAACTGTATTTGAAACGAACTCCCAACAAGGAGATTGTACGTGAAGCCCAGCCCCGGAGCCAGCGGTTTTCAAAACTTGCTCGCCTCACGTGGCGAATGTGCGCGTGTGTGGCGCATGATGATGATTATGATGGTGGTTCGGTTAGGAAAGGACGCTACATACTGCAGCCCATGTAGGGAGCACGGCTAAGCGTCTGTGGGGGTGGGAGAAAAGGAGTGAAAGAGATAGAGAGGAGCGAAAGACCGTAGTGGAGGACTCCGGAAATTTAGACCACCTGGGGTTCTTTAACGTGCACTGAAAACGCGCAGTACACGGGCCTCTGGCATTTTCGCCTCCATCGAAAATGCGACCGCCGAGGCCGGGATCGAACCCGCGTTTTTTGGGTGGCAGCCGAGTACCGTAACCACTACATCACTGCGGCGGACATTCAGGGATCCAAAATGATAATCACTTCAAAGGGCTGTAAACTTCGGAACGCGCGAAACAGACGCTTTCCTTTCTGCCTATGATGATTGTGGTTCGCTTAACCGTGCTCCCTAAATGGGCTGCAGACATTAGCCACGCTAATGTCTGCAGCCCATGTAGGAAGCACGGCTAAGCGTCCGTGGGGATGGAGGAAAGGGAGTGAAAGAGATAGAGAGGAGAGAAAGGCCGTAGTGGAGGTCTCCGGAAATTTAGAATGGCCTGCTGGTGTATGTGCGGTATGCGTGTGTGCGGTGTATGCCCTTCTCCAGTACTTCAGGAGCTCACTCCCTCTTCGCTGCCGGATTTGCTGCAAGGCGCCAGCGCGTCTGCTGAAGAGAGACCATGCGCTGACAAGCCTCGATCGTGAGGAACCTTGGGAACGCTTCACGAAAGCGGCATAAAAAATATTACAGTATATCCACGGAGTGAATGATGATGAGTGGGCGAAGCTCGGGAGGTTCATCGTAGATCGTGCCGACACTGCCGAGTTCCGGATTAATTTAGTTAACGCGCCCGCTACAAATCCTCATGTTCAACTATGCACAAGTGAAATCTCCCACCGGCACTTCATTACAAGTCAAGATCCTGTGCCTATATATATATATATATATATATATATATATATATATATATATATATATATATATATATATATATATATATATATATATATATATATATGGGTTGCCGGTGAACGCTTCTCCAACGCGAGCAGTCGGTATTTCTCAATCAAGAAACTCGCTAGGAGACGCTGCCTGCGCCAACGTTGTCTCTCGCGGGTGAGGGCGCGTTCTCCTTCTTTGCGAGCTGGTACAGCGTTCCTCTAAGAAAGAGCGTTTCCATAGCCCACGCGCGCCTTTCGCTGTCTCTCTGTCTCACTCTCACAAGTCAGCAGAGGCACGCGCCGGGAGGCACGCGGGTTACGCCTGACGACTGACGCCTGACGCGTGACAAGGTTAGACTAAGAGGAGCTTCGTCCCTAGAAGGGAACGAGTACGCCTAGAACACGCCGCCGGAGTAGTCGGGAGCGCGTTCGCTCTAGTGCGTCGCATGCAAAAAAAATGCGGTTTCGATCCCGGCCGCGGCGGTCGCATTTTCGATGGAGGTGAAAATGCAAGAGGCCTGTGTACTGTGCGTTGTCAGTGCACGTTAAAGAACCCCAGGTGGTCTAAATTTCCGGAACCCTCCACTACGGCCTTTCTCTTCTCTATATGCTCCGTGCAATCGAGTTTTCCATGTGCAACCTCAGCGCCAGAATGCACAGCCTGGTGGACAGAAAAAGCAAAATTGGGCAGACTGTGGCCGCACAGTACGCAAACGCGACGCGCGCGTCTACACCGCGCGTCCCACTTTCTCTTGTTTTCTTTCCTTTGAGACGCGCGCTCCAAACCTGCGGCACACTGTTCCAGAGGGCGACGCGAGCGTGCGTGTAGTTTTATTCGTAACATGCCCGAAAAAGCAGCGAAGAAACGCGCGCGTCGCTGTGTCCTCGGCTTCCACCATGCGCGTGCTATGGGCGAACGCACGCGCGTCTCGTAAGTGCGCCCCAAGCGGCCAATGTCAGCGACAATGAGCCGTCTGACGAGCGCTACGTAGCGCCCTCTGATTGATTGATTGTGGTTCGGTTAGGAAAGGACGCCAATTTCTGCAGCCCGTGTAGGGAGTGAAGAGATAGAGAGGAGAGAAAGGCCGTAGTGGAGGGCTCCGGAAATTTAGAATGGCCTGCTGGTGTATGGGTGGTATGCGTGTGTGCGGTGTATGCCCTTCTCCAGTACTTCAGAAGCTCACCCCTTCTTCGCTGCCGGATTTGTTGCAAGGCGCCAGCGCCTCTGCTGAAGAGAGACCATGCGCTGAGAAGCCTCGATCGTGAGGAACCTTGGGAACGCTTCACTAAAGCGGTATAAAAAGGCAACGAGTACGCCTAGAACATGCCGCCGGAGTAGTCGGAAGCGCCTTCGCTCTAGTGCGTCGCATGCAAAAAAATGCCGCCCGCATCTTCCCACGGGGAAAACTCGAGTAAATGCGCCGCAGAGTGGTGGGGGTATCGCGTGAATGTTGCGTGATTGGGTATGGTTTGGGAATGCTTAATTGTTATTTCGTCTTTATTATTCTTATTTATTGAATGAAGGAGAAGCGAAGGCAAGGAGTGTAAAGTTAAAGTGTGTCTTTATTGCTTGGTCCCGTCGTTGTATTGGACGGCACCAAGGTGGGCGCTTGCGTCCAGAGCCGCGTCTCGTTGACGACGTTTGAACGCCGCTTCTCGCTCACGTACCTGGGTTCTTAAAGCTAGCTGCTCACGTTTCGCCGCTGCTTCTCGTGCACGAAGTTCGGAATCCGCAGCGCGGCGTTGCCGTTTCGCTGAAGCGTCGCGCTGCCCGAGTGATGGATTGAATTCCGAACGCGCGCACCACCGCTTATATACACACCGCCCGCGTTCGAGGGAGAGGAGTACGGGGGAGAGGTCCGCACCCCCACTGCGCATGCTTGGCTTGCTGAACGCCCGGTGGGCCGGCACGAGACGAGCCGCGCATGCGCAGTGGGGGTGGTGACGGCACCGCCGACGCCGAAGCGCGACATCGTGCGACTAAGAAATGCTCCGCATTTAAAAATATTGGCAGATCCCACGTGCAGTGGAAATCAAGGAAATGCGAAGCACGTACGCATCAGGAAAGTAAAATGGATTTGCATTGCTATCTCGCTATACCAAGTTTGGTACATATGAAGTTAACGAAACGACCGCAAGAGTACCATGACTGTGGCATGTAAACAATGCCGCTCATACACGGATGTCATGATTCTAACGTTATCACCTGTCATTTACGTTCGTCATGCAGTCGTGTCGTGCCATAGCAATTTTTGTATACATCCCATTAACGAAACGAGTGGCATGTAGATCACGCCGCTAATGACATGCATGTCACGATTTTCATGTTATGACCTATCATTTATGATCGTCACGCAGTCATGTTGTGCCAAACCAATTTTCGCATAGGCTCCGTGCAGTCGAGGTTTCCATGTGCGACATCAGTGCCAGAATGCACTGCCTGGCGGAGAGAAGAATCAAAATTGGGCAGACTGTGACAGGGAAATACGCGAACGCGATGCGCGTCTCCTACTCTATAGCAGCAGCGACCGCCCGTCCCACCTTCTTTCATTTCCTTTGAGACGCGCGCTCCAAACCTGCCGCGAACTGTTCCAAAGGGCGACGCCGCGAGCGTTCGTGTGCTTCACAGCTCCCCCGGAAAGCAGCGAAGAAACGCGCGCGTCGCTGTCGCCTTGGTTTCCAGGTTTCCACCGTGCTCGACTGAGCCGTCCGACGAGAGCTACGCAGCTCCCTCTGGTCAGTAGACGGAGCCCATACATCCCATTAACGAAACGGCAGTATAGCGCCAGGACCATGGCATGTAAATCATGCCGGCCATGACACGCGTGTCATGATTCTAATGTTATGACCTGTCATTTACGTTCGTCATGCTGTCGTGTTGTGCCATAGCAATTTTGGTATACATCCCATTAACGAAATGCCTGGTATGTAAATCATGCCGCCCATGACATGCATGTTATGCTTTTCATGTTATGACCTGTCATTTATGTTCGTCTTGGAGTCATGTTGTTGCATACCAATTTTCCTACACATCCCACTAACGAAACATACAATAGAGCACCAAGACCGTGGCATGTAAATCATGTCGCTCATGACATGCATACAATGATTTTCATGTTATGGCCTCTCATTTACGTTCATGATGCAGTCATCTTGTGGCATGTCAATTTTCGTATACATCCCGTTAACGAAACGCGTGGCATGTAAGTCATGTAGCCCATGACGTGCATATCATGGTTTTCATGTTGTGACCTGTCAGTCATGTTCGCCATGCAGTCATGTCGTGGCATACCAATTTTCGTATACATCCCATTAACGAAACGGCCAGGAGAGCACCAAGACCGTCGCATGTAAATCATGTCACTCATGACATGCATATCATGGTTTTCGTGTTATGACCTGTCATTTATGTTGGTGATGCAGTCATGTTATGGCATGCCAATTTGCGTATACGTCCCATTAACGAAACGCGTGGCATGTAAATCATGTCATTCATGACATGCATGTCATGATTTTCATGTTATGACCTGTCATTTATGTTCGCCATGCAGTCATATTGTGGCATACCAATTTTTGTATACATCCCATTAACGAAGGAAGGAAGGGGAAAACAGAAAGGCAGGGTGGTTAACCAGAAGGGCGTCCGGTTGGCTACCCTACACTGGGGGAGTATAGAGACGACCAAGAGAGCACCAAGACTGTGACATGTGAATCATGCCGCTCATGACCCGCATGTCATGATTTTTATGTTATGACCTTCCATTTATGTTCGTCAGGCAGTCAGGTTGTGCCATACTAATTTTCGCATACATCCCATTAGCAAAACCGCCAGGAGAGCCCTAAGACCGGGACATGTAAATCATGCCGCTCATGACATGCATATCATGATTTTCATGTTATGACCTGTCATTTATGTTCGTCATGTAGTCATGATGTGGCATACCAATTTTCGTAAACATCCGATTAGCCAAACGGCCAGGAGAGCACAAAATCGTAGGCAGCTAGATAGATAGATAGATAGATAGATAGATAGATAGATAGATAGATAGATAGATAGATAGATAGATAGATAGATAGATAGATAGATAGATAGTGTGGGCTCAGGGCTAGTGGTCGGCCAGAGCTCCCAGAGAGAACACAGAGGCAGCAAAACAACAAGCACCTTTACTCGTCGGAGGCCCAGGCCAGAGTGCCGGCTGCTGCAGCCAGCCAAGCATGAGCGCGAGACAGCCGAGCACGAGCTCAGCTCAGGCAGCCCCTCGTCGTCGTCGGCTTCCCCACACTGCCCCTCCCCCTGGGGCGGAAGTGGAAGAGGGGGGAGGGAAGCTGCTCATGGGTCCATTTCTAGATCAAGGAGATGCTCCTCCGGTGGTGGTGTGTCATTGCGGGTTGACTGGTCACGGAGCAGCTGCGGACACAGCGTACGGAGAAGAGCCAGAGCAGCCTCTAGGGTAGTAGGCGAGGCGGCCGCCGGGAGGCTGGACCGGCAAGGACTTGAAGCGGCGGAGAGGCCAGTTCGGTGAAGGGCCCCGTTCTGGTGTTGGCGCCGGTGTATTTCGGGCACCCCACAGGTGGGGCAAAGGAGGCGGGCCTCTTCAGGTGTGTAAGTGGCCAGGGGCTCTGACGGGTACCGCTCCGTAAGAAGGTTGCCGCGGAACGGCTCCGGAGCCGCGGCTGGGGGGGTCCCCAGTGGCTGGTCGGGGCTGGAGCTCCCAGGGGAGCCGCGATGCCCAGCCGACGGGGGAACCAGCCGGGTCCAGGATTGTCCAAGTGGCAATCGTGCGGCGGCCGCCTGCCGGAGTGCGACGTTGGTGCCGGGTGTGGGGACACTCCGAGGCAGGGGGATAAGGTCGGGTCCAGTGGCGGGCAGGACCGTAGAAAGGACGCTGACCACGATTCATCTGGATAGCGCGCGGAGCATTGCATGAAATTGCTGGCAGGGCAATGCTTTTGGGCAACTTCACATGTTGAACTTCACATCTTGCAACTTCAATGTTGGACAAGCCAGCGAATAGAACGACGAGTATCTCATGAGGCTTAAGAGGGGCGCGAGACGTAGTGTTTGAGTTCAGAGACATGGATTGGTCCAATCAATGTGCCGGTAGTGCAATCTCTTAAGCGCTAAGTTAAACTGCCAAGCTTACGTGTAATAACGAAAGGACCGTCCCATCTTGGCGCTAAGGACGCTGAGAAACCTTTAGCCGAGTCGCTCAAGGGATGGGCGTGGCGTAAGACTACGTCACCAGGCTCGTACTCAATGTCACGACGCTGACATGATTGTTCGAGCCTCGCATTATCTAATTGCTCACGAGCAGCAGTGATAGCTTTGGTGAGGCGCCTGTGCTGTGATTGAGCAAACGTACGGTTATCCGGATGTGACGAATCCGGCGGCACCAGGGTGCGGCTTAGTGGGAAGGAGAATTCCCTGCCAAAGTTCAAAAATGCAGGAGTATAACCAGTAGATCTATTTACAGTTGTACGAGTAGCAAACGCCATTTCGGAAAGGTTAACGTCCCATTCCGTATGATCTGCGGTACGTGCCCTGAGCATTGTCCTCAAATTTCGGTTAACGCGTTCTGTTATGTTCGCCTGTGGGTGGTAGGGCGATGTCTTTTTGTGTTTGATGCCCAACGACGAACACTTCTTCGTGAACGTGCGACTCGTGAAGTAAGTTGCGTTATCGGTGATTAATTGAGCAGGATAACCGAAACGCGAAAACACATCAAGAAGGCATTTCCAAATCCTTCGCGAAGTTAATGCTCGTAGAGGGTATAACTCAACCCACTTTGTAAAGTGGTCGGTAACCACGAATAAATAGCGGTTTCCCCGGGGTGTGCGGGGAAAAGGTCCCATAATATCACACGCCGCAATTTGCCAAGGGCTGTTACTAATGACAGGCTGCATCAAGCCTGGTGGCGGACCACCACGTGGTTTAGCCCGTTGGCAAACCAAACAACCTCGCGTATAGCGTAAGACATCCTGCCGCATTCTTGGCCATGTAGCTGTCTGACATAACTTATCAAAAGTCTTGTTGGCAGAACTATGACCGGCCAAGGCAGAGTCACGAAAGTACCGAATAAAATCGGTCCTGAGGCTACGTGGGATAACCACGCGAAAGGGGGAGTTACCGTCATCCTCATCAGCTTGAGGAATGTACCGTAGAAGTAGGCCGTCGCTAGCGATGACGTAAGCGTCGAACTCACCACCGTTTGGTGCTTGCGGACTACGGTCACCTAAGTAGTTGAGTATACGCCGGCATGAGCTGTCTAGTCCCGCGAGTCTTAAAACCCGGGCGTGGACGCGCAACTGGTCGCCCCACCAACCCCGTTCGGGAGAGTGCACCAGCAGGTCACCAGTGGGCTCTGCCGCCAACTCACAGGCAAGCATCCGTAGCGTGGCCGACTAGTCACCTCAGGTTTGTAGCACAGGGTAAGGCACCCGAAGCAGAATTGAGACGTCGGGAGTGTCGCCGAGTACTCCCTGTTGACGTCCTGGCCTGTCGTCTTCCTTTCCGTCTTCCCGTCATCCTCGTTACCCCTTTAAACAACGCTGCTAAACTCAAAACACGGCGAACAGCTCGTCCTCTTGTAAAGTCTGACCTTCGGGATCGTCGCTTCCTTGCAGTCCTCCAGCTCCACACCGCCGTCCTCTCTGTTGAGAACAATATCATCGTCATTATCAGCACCGTCGTCGCAGGCGCCCTTCATACTCTGTCATCTCAGTCTTAATGCTCTTGCCTCTGTAGTTCATCTTCAAAATCTTCATTTCGCGATATCGTCTAAGGACACGCCAGCCGGAGTCAGCTTTTGTGAAGGCTCCTGCGTAATTGTGCTGCCGGCGCCTTCTTCGCCAAAGTGGCTTCCTTGGTCTGCTGCGTAGGGACGTCGGCTTGCTTGTCAGCGTAACACATGGTATCCCGGTGTGCTATACGGGAGAGTCGACGCAGCCACTCGCCTAGACTGGTCTGTTGCTCGCCGTGGCCTACCAGCGCGCATTCGCATGGTTGGAGATCATGCAGCCACGCCGGCGGTGGGGCTGCGACTTGCGGAACGGCCGACACGGCTTCTCTCACGGGAAAGGCCCACCCGGAATGTAGCCGAGGCCCCACGTTGCGGGCGCCAAATGTGGGCTCAGGGCTAGTGGTCGGCCAGAGCTCCCAGAGAGAACACAGAGGCAGCAAAACAACAAGCACCTTTACTCGTCGGAGGCCCAGGCCAGACTGCCGGCTGCTGCAGCCAGCCAAGCATGAGCGCGAGCCAGCCGAGCACGAGCTCAGCTCAGGCAGCCCCTCGTCGTCGTCGGCTTCCCCACAATAGATACGCTCAAACTCGCAGAAGTTCGCTAAGAAATGCTTCGCATTTAAAACGCGGTTTCGATCCCGGCCGCGGCGGTCGCATTTTCGATGGAGGTGACAATGCAAGAGGCCTGTGTACTGTGCGTTGTCAGTGCACGTTAAAGAGCCCCAGGTGGTCTACATTTCCGGAGCCCTCCACTACGGCCTTTCTCTTCTCTGTAGGCTCCGTGCAGTCGAGTTTTCCAAGTGCAACATCAGCGCCAGAATGCACAGCCTGGCGGACAGAAAAAGCAAAATTGGGCAGACTGTGGCCGGACAGTACGCAAACGGGACGCGCGCGTCTACACCGCGCGTCCCACTTTCCCTTGTTTTGTTTCGTTTGAGACGCGCGCTCGAAACCTGCGGCACACTATTCCAGAGGGCGACGTGAGCGTGCGTGTGGTTTTATTCGTAACATGCCCGAAAAAGCAGCGAAGAAACGCGCGCGTCGCTGTCTCCTCGGCTTCCACCATGCGCGTGCTATGGGCGAACGCACGCGCGTCTGGTAAGTGCACCCCAAGCGGCCAATGTCAGCGACAATGAGCCGTCTGACGAGAGCTACGTAGCGCCCTCTGGTCAGTGGACGGAGCCCATATCTCTTTCACTCTCTTTCCTCCACCTACATGGACGCTTAGCCGTGCTCCCATGGGCTGCAGAAATTAGCGTCCTTTCCTAACCGAATCACAGTCATCATCTAGTGCGTTGCTGTACGCACGCCTGTACTGCTTTTTGAGCGCCTCGCTCCCCGTAGGGACGTATTAAACCTTTGTTGATTGTTGTTCACGTTGCCTCGTCTTCCCTACTAGTGCCGTTCGATAGTCAACCTTGTTGGACACTCGTGCAGACGATGGTGAAGGTTCGCCACGCCACACTACCCTAACAGCGCAAATACAAGCACAACATATTACGCTTGAGCTTGTTTCATGATGTCAGTTCTAGCGTAACGCCGACTACTGCTAGGCCAAGAGGGGCTGGCGAATACAAGCTACGCTTGAAATGCACTCACAGAAAAACAAAAGCAAAAGAAGATTTCTGTGCAGCACACTGGCCCCTCGAATGACCCCGAAGCAATGGAGGCACCCGGCTTCACCTAAAAATATAACAAATGATTCCTTGCAACATGTTGGGCCACTGGCTAATTGAAATGTCACAGCACAGCTCTGCCCACTGCGACATTCTACTGAAACATCATTCGGGGAGATACAAAACATTCTCTTTTGTGCTGGTTGGCGCCTTTTGATAGCCTACGCTCTGTAATAGTTCGTACGTCTCTGATCTCTGTTGTGTCATTGTGGACTTTAATTTCGTGGGTGTCTACGGACAAGCGGAATGACAGATTAAACAAGGAGCTTTTTGAAACATCTGGCGTTGCCTCGACCATCATTCCAATGAAAAAGAGGTAGAAGCCACGTTGTGAAATGGTTACACTCAAGAGCACTCATCTCTAAGCACTCATATACGATCGGCCATGTGTGAAACCGTATGATATATCCGTAAAGTTCTTCGTGTGCTTATTTGCTCTTCAGCATAATGCCTTCTATCAGTGCGACAGAGTAGCATCTACGTAATTTTGCTGGTGATGTTATGTGCCTCCGTCAGTGTCCCCATACCGCCTTCACGCATGACCAAGAAGATTTATGAGCCCTAGTCATGGCAAGTTAGTAACTAAGCTCTCGCTTGAAAGCTCCATGATGCTGGTGGGATTATCAGCCGTGACTGCAGGTTTTCTAAGGTGCTGAAATGCAAGAACACGCGTGGGCATTGTCATGAGAAGGTTCTAGAGGGATGTATTTAGGATGGGAACGCGAGCGTTCCCATCGAAGCGACGAGGCTGTTTGTGCGTTTCAGAAGACACTTTATACACACAGAGGGCAACCAAACACACGCACACTTTTACACAACACCTGAACACTAACTAGGGAACAAAACAAACTTAGCGTCCCTACTAAAAGTCTGCCGACACAGGTTCACCGTCTGGCGGGGCGGACGACAGGTGGGAGCCGAGGTGGCGTTGCCTGCCGAAGAGCGTGCCAGAGAGTGACGAGGCGGAGTGGCGACGCTTGAAGAATGCGGCCGGCCACTGCAGCCCTGGAGCAGGAGACGGGGAGGATATACAGGCGGCCACGTGGAGCCCGGAGCTCCAACTCGTGGACCGCAGGAAGAATGTCGACACTCGGTCCCGGACACCCGACTGTGTCGAAAGCACAAGTCCGTCTGATCTCTCTCTTCTCTTCTCCGCTCGCGCTCGCGCACCTTGGCGCGTGCAAGAGCTTCCTCGTTGCCGTTTCTTCCTCCTCGCGCGTGGAACACAGGCACACGCACTCTCGCGCACATCACATCGGCCCGGTCTCATGTCCCTCGTGCACATGTCCGCCCAGACAAAATGTGACACACGTGCTCTTCACACCATTACACGCATTATACATTACACAGCCCAAACGCACCAACACAAGCACCCACTTTCGCGCGCACATGACAGGCATGTAATAGCATCTGTGTTAATGGAACGCAAAGTATGTCTCGAGTACCGCCCATCACGACTTGCGGCATATTGGTGTTTTGTTTCGGCTTGCACAATCCAGCATGTGTATAGAGCTGAGGAATCACAAAAGAGGAACAAAAAAAATTAAGTCCGTCGAGCCGGATTCGAACCAGCGACCTATGGATGTCCGCAGGAGTGATACCTCTACAGTCCACCGCTCTACCAACTGAGCTATCGACGGGACGTAGTTACACTACGGAAAACGTCGTGTAACGGGCACCACACGAAGTGTGACCTATTTTACGGAGGCGTGGTGGGCGCCGACAGTGAAACTGGTTCAGCCGCTGCTCGTCTAAAGTGGCACGCACGGTCCTGTTTAAAGTGCGTCGTTGTCTTGGAAGGCACTATACCCTTCACTATTACACATTGGGATTCACAGGAACTGAGCTGGTATAGTTGTAAACATAGTAATAATTAATTGCGCAAGATCGCACACACACACACACACACACACACACACACACACACACACACACACACACACACACACACACACACACACACACACACACACACACACATGATCTTGCTGTCTATAGGTGTAAATATTCGATCAGAAAGTCACAGTGACAAACAAAATGTTTAGTATTTATTCAGACGTAGCGGCAGAAGACCGGCCTTTGAGGCTGTTATCCGACGGTCGTGGATTCGGTTGCCAACGAAGGCAGGTTTGTCTTAGCGTCCACTTTAATTCCTTTCTACTTACTCCAAAAATTACAATACCAAAATTGGGAACCTAAATAACTTCCCCTATGATTTCCTAGGCTTCAATATGTGCTTGTTCATGAAGTTGTCTCTAACAACTAAGCGAGCTCTTGACCAATTCCCTTGTGATATATATTGTAACGGAAAGAATAGGAGATGGGAGATGAAGAAGAGGACGACGAAGTGGAGTGCGCCATTGTACCATCTCCGTGGCTATCTACCTTGGCGATCCCTCATCCCCGCTGACCGTCACTTGTAAATAAACATCCTTCATCCGTAACAGTTAGTGGTGGAGGTGCGGGGTACCCCGACCACAACGAAACACGGGAAACACGGTTCCCCAACCGCCTGATCTGCGTCGAAGCCGCCGCATTGCTGGATTGCCTCCGTCGCCTCCGGCGTCCGAGATGTCCCACATCGAAGCCAACAGACGGAGCGAGCCAACAGCACCTTCGCCCTCAACGGCGGCTGGTTCTTGGCCACGCCAGCACTTGGTTGAGCCCCGCATGTTCGGAGGAAAGCCCGGTGAGGACGTGGACGAGTGGCTGAACCACTACAAACGGGTGAGCAAGCACTATTGTTGGGTCAGCGCAGCGCGGCTCGCAAACGTTGTATTCTTCTTGACCGAGACGGCGCTCATGTGGTTTGACAATCACGAAGAGACCTTGACAACATGGGGCCGTTTCATGTCCGATATTAAGGAGCGCTTCGGTGATTCGGTCGCAAGGAAGAAGCATGCCGAGCAGACGCTTCTTCAAAGAGCTCAGTTGCCAGGCGAGACGTGCACGACTTATATAGAAACCATACTGAAGCTATGCAGAATGGCCAATCCTCGAATGCCGGAAGAAGACAAAGTCGGACATTTGTTGAAGGGAATCGCGGAGGACGTATATAATTTCCTCATCGGCAAGGAGAGCCTTAGCTCAGTGGCCGACGTAATACGTCATTGCCGCACCTTCGAGGCCCTCAAACTGCGCCGCATAACACCGAAGTTTGGCAGGCTGGCAAATGTAACGACTGTTGCTAGCATCGAGGACGACACGTCGCCGGCCGATCTCGCGAACACCATAAGACAGATTGTTAGAGAGGAGTTAAGTCGCTGCACGGAATTGAACAACGGCTTCCGTGATGCCCAACAGTCGCACTTTCCGTCACCAGCTCGTCGAGATCTGTCTGTTGCTGCGGCAACTGTCGGAGAGCGGCACCCGAGAAGGTCTGTATGGACGCAACACAACTACCACCGAGAGGAGGATAACGATCGTGCTGCAGGGTATCCCCGTCGAACAGCCTACTTGGAGCCACGGACATACCCGGTCTACGCGAACGTAAGCCGCGAGCCTCCGGTGTGTTACACCTGCGGTATCACGGGGCATATCTCTAGATTCTGTCCCCACCGTCGCCGGTCGCCGCGGTGGTACGAACGCCAACCACAACCAACGTCTTATGGAACCGAACGTCGTAACTATGACCACTCCTGGCCTCCCTGCTCGTTTGCTCCACCGGTGAGTTTCGGCAACAACACTTCACGACAGCATCCCCGCAGTGATTCCGCCGTCTCCGACCGCAGTCTGACTCCGCCGCCTTCACGCCAACGTCGGTCTCCTTCGCCGAGGCGGCGTTCATTCTCACCACCAGCTTCGGGAAACTAGGCTGCGCGACCGATGGGGGTGAGGTCGCCAGACACGATTCGACACAGATACCTCTGCCCGTTACTATGATGCGGAACAAAGTGAAAGTGGTTATTGACGGTGTATGTGCTATGGCCTTGGTGGACACCGGGGCAATGATATCGGTTATGAGCCTGACGTTCAAGAACCGTCTTAGACGTAAAGTGATGTTCTCCCTCGACAAGCCTACTAGATTCCGTGGAGTAGGCGGCGAAATACTGCGCCCCTTGGTGTTTGTGTTGTGAACGTTCTGTTGGCGGATAAGTGTTATTTGACCGAATTTGTTATTTTGGAACGGTGCACACATGACGTTATCCTGGGCATAGACTTTCTACAAACCTACGGGGCCTCTGTTAATTGCGGTGCCGGTGAGCTTTCGGTAAACAGCGGGAGTCCAGGAATCGTTGCATGCCCAGAACAGCTACTGCCAGGATTTGTGGACGAACCACATGAAGAACAGAAGACATTTGCTGTAGCTGATGACGTGAGGCTACCTCCATGGTCATTCGCATCGGTATCGGTAGTCGCTTCTTCCTATACTGATGTTTCATTTGACGCCTTTGTGCAACCACTTAGTGATTCTTGTCGGAAGAAAGACCTACTGGTGCCTAGCAGCATTGTATCGGTGATTAATGGCTTCACATCGTTGTGGGCACTAAACTGCTCTGCTGTGCCTGTGCATGTTCCTAAACACATGAAGATTGCCGTATTTGATGACGTCACGAGCAGTTCAACTATGGCCACAGGGGACGAGAAGACTTCCATTAAAGTGCGAGCCACCGGCGCCTTCGAAGAGGAAATTATAGGCATGGTCAGCAAGTCGTTGTCATCTCGTGAACGTAACACCTTAGTACAAGTGCTGTCCAAGCATACTTCTGTGTTTGACTTCTCCCAAGACCAGCGCCGCACGACTATTCCATCCTCGCGTGCCCGTCATCGAATTGACACCGGATCGGCTCATCCCATCCGGCAGAAGCCTTACCGAGTGTCGTCCTCGGAGCGCAAGGTTATCGCGGAGCAAGTACAAGAAATGCTTATGAAAAACGTAATACAAGAGTCGTCAAGTCCGTGGGCCGCACCAGTTATTCTGGTGAAGAAAAAAGATGGCTCATGGAGATTTTGCGTCGACTACAGACGCCTAAATGCGGTAACAAAGAAGGACGTGTACCCGCTCCCGCGAATTGACGATGTGATAGACTGTCTGCACTCTGCCTCCTACTTTTCGTCCCTCGATCTACGTTCCGGATATTGGCAGATACCTATGGACCCCGCTGATAAAGAGAAGACTGCTTTCGTTACACCGGATGGTTTATTCGAATTTAACGTTATGCCATTCGGTCTTTGTAATGCCCCTGCTACGTTCGAGAGATTCATGGACACAATTCTTCGCGGACTCAAGTGGGAGATATGCCTTTGTTATCTTGACGACGTCGTTATTTTCGGCCGCACTTTTGAAGAGCATAACGAGCGTCTCAGCCTGGTTCTGGAATGCATGGAGAAAGCTGGTTTGATTCTCAACTCCAGAAAGTGTAAGTTCGGGGAACGACAGACATTAGTTCTAGGTCATCTGGTCGACAAAGACGGAGTCAGACCTGACCCCCGCAAGATTGAAGCGGTCAGCGCATTCAAGCCTCCACAGTCATCTCGAGAGCTCCGTAGTTTCCTGGGCCTTTGCTCTTACTTCAGGCGTTTTGTGCCAAGATTCGCCGATATTGTGGAACCGTTGACGCGTCTGTTGCAGAAGGATGCACAGTTCCAGTGGACACCAGAATGTGAGTCATCGTTCCGTCAACTCAAGTTTCTACTTACGTCAGACCCCATTCTGCGTCACTTCCATCCTTGTTCGCCTACCGAGATCCATACAGACGCAAGCGGGGTAGGCATCGGAGCAGTGCTCGTACAAAAGCGAGATGGCGCCGAACATGTCGTTGCTTACGCGAGTCGCTGCTTGAGTAATTCTGAGCGAAATTACACTGTCACTGAACAGGAGTGTCTCGCAGTTGTTTTCGCTGTTCAGAAATTTCGCTGTTACATCTACGGCCGCCCATTCAAGATAGTCACCGATCATCATTCATTATGCTGGCTTGTCAGTCTCCGAGATCCTTCTGGTCGTCTCGCACGGTGGGCCTTACGACTTCAGGAGTATGACTTCGTTGTGACATATAGGAGCGGCCGCCGCCATGCTGACGCTGATTGTCTTTCCCGCTTACCACTTCCAACGACCCATTCTGAGGAGGACGCTTTCGACGACTGCCTGGGAGCTATTACACCCGAGTTTCCCGATGTGACCGTATTCCGACAGGAGCAGCGTAACGACGTCAGTTTGGAGCCTCTCTTCGTCGCGGCGCGCAATCCGAAAGCCAGTGGTGGTTTTTCCATACGTGACGGCTTGTTGTACAAAGCTAACCGCTCTGCAAGTGGCGCTCGCTTTCTTCTTCTTGTACCGGAGAGCCTCCATACTGCTGTGTTACGTGCGATGCATGACGACCGAACATCCGGTCATCTTGGGTTCGCCCGCACCCTGCAGCGGGTTCAGGAGCGCTTTTACTGGCCTCGCATGCGTCAGACAACAAAGCAATATGTGGCCAGTTGCGACCAATGCCAACGTCGCAAAAGACCTTCAACCGCTTCCCCAGGCCTTCTGCAACCGCTCATTCCGCCTCATGCACCTTTCGAACAAGTCGGCGTGGACCTGCTGGGCCCATTCCCACGGTCATCAAATAACAACCGATGGATCATCGTTTGTGTGGACCACCTTACACGCTACACTGAGACCGCGGCAGTACCGTCATCTACCGCTGCTTGCGTCGCATCTTTCTTGTTGCGTTATGTCGTCTTACGCCATGGCCCACCTCGCGTGATCATAAGCGACCGTGGTCGTCAGTTCGTGGCAGACACTGTTGAGGAGTTGCTTCGGCTATGTGGAACGCAATTTCGACACTCCACGCCGTATCATCCGCAGAGCAACGGCCTTGTTGAACGTACGAACCGAACCTTGACGAACATGATAGCCATGTACGTGTCATCGGATCACAAGAACTGGGATGATGTGCTACCATTTATAACATACGCCTACAACACTGCGAAGCATGAGACAACAGACTACAGCCCTTTTTATTTGCTCTACGCCAGGTCACCGCGGAGCTTCCTTGACACTATTCTGCCGTTTTCATTAGACACAGAAGATTCAGTAGCCAAGACACTTTGCCTTGCCGAGGAAGCCCGTCGAATAGCACGCATCCGAACGTTGGCATCTCAAAGCCGCTCAAAGCAACGATATGACAGCACCCATGAAGAGGTTTCGTTTGAAAAGGGTGATCTAGTGCTGCTATGGACCCCACAGCGCAGGCGTGGCTTGTGCAGCAAGCTTCTATCACATTATGTCGGCCCGTTCGTTGTGCTTGATCGCCTGAGTGATCTCACGTATGTACTTGCGCGGCTTTTGTCTAAAGACAGGCGCTCCAGGAAAACGCAACTCGCTCACGTTGCACGTCTCAAACGTTACTATCCCACCACAGCACAATGACTCACCCGGTGGGCTTCGTCTGCGAAACGGGGATTGTAACGGAAAGAATAGGAGATGGGAGATGAAGAAGAGGACGACGAAGTGGAGTGCGCCATTGTACCATCTCCGTGGCTATCTACCTTGGCGATCCCTCATCCCCGCTGACCGTCACTTGTAAATAAACATCCTTCATCCGTAACAATATATATATATATATATATATATATATTTTCGTTTCCCGTTCCGCAAAAGAAAACGGTCTCAGGTTCATCGCACACGATTTCGATCGGGTTCAGTTCTGGTACGGAGAAATAAAGCTTTGAACCGGTTCGGGAACTATTTTTTTTGCACCAAAGTTCACATTTCAGTTTGACCTCTTCGTTTATGACAGCCTGAAACACTCCATGCAGCACCGTTCAAGTGACGGCATTCAAATCTTCACCAGGACTGCAGTTCACGCACAATATTAAAAAAAAAACATTTCGCACTGGATCAGGCCATCACAAGAAATTCCGAGCTATATCCTCTAACACTAAAGTGCGATGCAGCCGGACAACGACAAGGACCACTCACGTACTTGCAGCATTTAGTAACTATGCCTAAGGAGCTTATATTTTGTAATCTTCCATTTAATTCCATCTTCGTTTCCTATGTTATATGCTTCACTGCACGCATAGCACACACGCAATTTTTTTCAGACGTGGAACGGCCCGCTAGCACATCCGAAACAGCTCGCGATACTTAGAAACGCAGCCATGCTATGTGTTATATAGCAAGTCGTTGACGACCTCCGACATTTCCATCCTTGAGCTTTCTCTTGGACGTCTCTTTCGTTTGCTAGTTTAAAGGAATCAAATGAAACTGTAGAAATTTAAGTGAATTTTTGCAGGGCTAACTTTCCAAGTGGCGTCGGATGAGAGTGTTAGACGCGGTCATTCAATACCAAGTAAAACAAAATCAAACGAGATATTTCCTAGCGTCCGTTGGCCGCAAAACAGACACCCTGCATAGCTTGATACGTGTTCACCACGACAGGATTGAATTGAGAGATTCATGTTCAAATTAGTGAGCAAGAAAAGGGGTGGTTATACGCCATAAATGCGTCTCTCATGTGGAAAAATACATTCACAATTATGAGGGAATGCAAATCTGCCGAGAATGGCGACAAAATAATTAGCTTCGTCTTAATTTTGAGAATTGATAGGTTGCATGAATGGGAGACTTGCTAGCTCGCAAGACGCTTAAAAACTGCGCCCAAATATTTAGAAGTTATACAGCAAGACCGACACGTCTCAGACGGTCTGTTGACTTAATTGTTTGTTAGTACATATATTCAGCTCCTAGCCCTTATGAAAATTTGAAATGAGTTTCTTATCAAAGTCTAATGAGTTTTGACATTACAGTCATATGACTGTCTAATGTGTTCCTTTGGAATTTTTTAATGTATTTGTAATGTCTTTCAAAACCGTATTGGCCACCGTTATTCTGATGCATCTTCACAGCAGACTTTCTAATGAGCATGTAATGACTCTTGACATTAGAATCTATTGAGTGTCTCGTGTTCCTTTGGAATGCCTTAATGTATTTCTAATGTCATTCAAAACCATATTGGCCACCGTCATTCTGATGAGTTTTGACACTTGATTCTCTATAGAGCACAAAACCACTCTTGACATTAGAATCTATTGAGTTTCTCATGTGTTCCTTTGGAATGCTTTAATGTATTTCTCATGTCATTCAAAACCATATTGGCCACCGTCGTTCTGATGAGTCTTGACACTTGATTCTCTATAGAGCACAAAACCACTCTTGACATTAGAATCTATTGAGTGTCTCATGTGTTCCTTTGGAACGTTTTAATGTATTCCTAGTGTCATTTAAAACCATATTGGCCACCGTATTTCTGATGAGTCTTGACACCTGATTTTCTATAAAGCAAGCAATGACTGTTGACATTGCAGTCATTTGTCTTTCTAATGTGTACACATTATGCATTAGAACACAGTATGCATTCCTAATGTATTTCAAAACCATATGACTCAGCCGCGCCTGAGTGCTGCACTACCATTTTGAAGAAGTTATTTTCTAGCCGGCATGACTTAAAACTTCATTGCAGTATCCTCGGCCAAGTTTACGCGATGTGGCCAATGACATGATGATATACTGCAACAAACCAGGTACCACGCATGATGTGCTCCAGTTATACCATATATTACTTGTGCATGGACACTGTATTTGCTGAATGATATATTTCCAGCCAAGTATCAAACAGAAGTGAAATGATGCACCTTCTGCACTTGTGCTGGGCAAAGACATTCCTCAACCAATGAAAATATAAACAAGCTTTATTTATTAGGAAGCACACAAAGGCATTAAATGAAAAGAAAATAGTCATGGTACTCGCATGGTTACAGCTGTCATAGTTACTTTTCTTTTTACTTATTCTCCAAACTTAAAAAACATGATTCACTCTTTGCGACGTGCAGGATGCTTGTCAGAAAAATTGCTTCGTGTGCGCCCTGCATGAAAAAAAAGAACAGAATATCAACAGCAGTTCTTGGCAATTCTCTGCGCAAACAGACTGTATGTACTGCTCACTTCATGATGAAATTAATCTGAATTTTCTATTGTAGTAAATGGCATCATCATAGGTTGCATTTATTCTACACATGAACTGGATTTATGGGCATTGCACTAACACGCAGGAGATACATTCACCACTGTGTAGGTCACACCAAACTACTAGATGCCTTGAATTTTTGATGAATAAATGTTTTCAGAATAAGCTGGGATAGAACCTCTTTTTTCTTTTTTTTTTCAAATTAAGGTAATGAGCAAAACTTGAGATGCCAATGAAAAGAGGAGATAAGTGTACACATACCTCCACTGTCTCCTAATCTAAAAAGAAAGAACTTACGTGCAAGAAAAATAATAAGAAAAGGTAGTGGCGCACTACACAAAACTAAATTACAATATATTTATACTCTTTGGTGCAGTCTGGAAACTGTTGACGATTAAGACATGCAACACAAAAAGATGCAGAAATCAGATGGAAGTTTTTTAATTGCACAGTGCAAAGAGCGTGCATGCAAAGGTGGAGCAGGAGGTACACATTGATACAGAAACACTACACCTTCTTGCAAAAGTAAGACTGCTGAATAATCAAAAATGACATGATGTGCGTTATGCATGCTCACTTGTTTGTCTTTGTGACGGTTTGCCCTGGAAAATGCAATATAAATGCTTTTGATCTGTTATTAGCTTGATTCGTGTGCCAAGGTTAAAGCATACATCCCCTTGGCTACACCTGGCACAGCATACAAAAAAGGGTGGTTATCCAAACTAAATAAAATACAGACAGCAACTGAAACAAATGAAGACATTAGTATGGCATTGGAGAGCTCACTGTCCACAGCGCACTTTGCAATGGAGCAAAAAATAAGTGAAGCAGCCACGCCTCCATAATAGCAACATGCTGAAACTGTCTCTCTGTAGACACAGAAACAAATGCATACCAATTAGTTTGGATATGTCCAGGCTTCCAGGAACAGTGCTGCCATTTTCTACTCCAAGTTGTCCTCTGCTTCAGCACCATGAGCTGCCGTGATCGCTGGGTACACAACAAACGCCACGAAACATTAACGAAGTGCAAACAAAGCTGGCCTTATGGTGCAAAAATGATAGAAACTAATAATGATGTTTTGGGAAAGTATATGCTGACATGCTACAATGGGCCATAAACGATCAGCTCGGGTTGCACTAAGAGCAATTTTGTGCTAACTTTCACACAATCACATGCTTGGTAAGCACTTGACAGAGGTGCAGACAGACATTTATATGAAAATGCTACATCATCACTCCTACTGCAATAGCAAATGACAATGCTTACTGTGCTAAAGCCAATTCACATGCTCATCCCACACCCTAAAGCATCCACTTGATTCTTTATCACTATGAGCCGTGCACAAGACCCCAACCGATTGTATGGCTTTCCACCAACTTACAACACACGTTCACATATGCAAAGATAAGACCTACCCGAAATTATTGACCATATAAAACTACAGTGCACTTTTTATCTTCATTACTAATTACTGTGGTGCATGCTGCAAATAAAACCACACCGCTGAGTTCATGCTCGTTGAAAGCAGATGCCCCCTCACCCCCAAAAGAAAAAGAACTGTGGTGCACAAAACAAACAGTGTTCTTGCTACAGCAGTGTAGTGCACAATCCTATGAGATGCTTTTCCATCATGGGCACTTTACCATTAAATGAGTCTGTATTACAAGGGACCCAAGTGCTTCAGGACACAGAAAAGATATAATGACAAGTTCAATATTTTAAGCACTTTTTTCCCCAAATACCAGTTTATGAAAAAGCAGCATATGCTAGCTAGATAAACTCACTTGAACTAACCTACGTCTATAGCAATGTTAACCAAAATAAGCACCTACGATGCTCCTGTTTGCACCTGCTGTGGTGTAGGTTTAAAGCTAGTCAATTAACTCAAATACATTACCTTCCAGCGAGCTCCGCGAACAAATTTAACTGCTACAGGCCTCGACGTTGCGCAGACATCCTCTCAATAGAGAAAGTATATTAATTGCTGACCAAAAAGCAAGTGCAAGGAGGCAGTCGGTTACGCACCGTGTGTTTTTATATCTGCGCTCCTGTCTCCTGCACTGCGCACGCTTTGCACATCAGTTCGTTATTACCAGCCTCTTGAAAGGTAACTTCCATTTTATATTATCACCATGACAAGCGACGAGATATCGTTACGGGTAGTTTCAGGCGATCGTCTCTTACAGACAGTAAGAGGCAGTACATGGGATTGCACGGCAGAAGCACGGAATGGCGTAAGGCAACGCGCATTAATCGACCTATTCTAGCTTTAATCAACGCACACGGTAGCCGCTTCGCGCAACTGTATGCATGCCAAGGAAAGCACAGATCCTAGAACAAAACATTATCAGATAGCCCGACAAATGGTGCATCATTCGTGCTGCGTGAAAACGCAGCCCAGGATATATTTTTCGGCCCCTACATAAAAGAGTAGTCACACAGTGAAGTAACCAAGTAACGTAATTACGCAACTCGTATAAGCTTACCGGAGTTTGGCGTCCACTGTGCGCTCGTCGGCTTTCCGGTCGACTACGTACACACCCGGCGACGGTCCCGTCAAAAGGTGCTCGCTTGTCCTCCTCTAAAGCCGCAGTCACATTTGGTCACAACACTGGGACGTGAACTGTTTCAGATGGTTTTCGCTCACTCTTTCAGGAAGTTTTACTCACTGTCGAATCACGCGCGCTCATAATCGGAAAAAACGTGGTAACACGGCACATGGCACTGCTGTGAGCGCGAACAAAGCTGCACGTCCGTCGAAGCTCGTCCGCTGCCGACTCGGTGCTGTTCAACATTCCGACACGCGATGTTTGTCCGCTCGATGCCCGCCCATGATGAGAAGAAAACAATTCGCGCGCACAATATTGATAAACAAAGAGTGCAAACGAGAGCGCAAAACATGTGCTCCGCACGCGACGCAGGCCCCGGTAGAAAGAGGACTGTTCAGCAAATTCCACTGCTACAGCTGCATAGGTGGCAGCACTGTCGTGTTATAATACAAAATATATTTTAAAAAAGAAAGGTATATTTATCGCTTCAGAAACCACTATTATCACAAATGCCGTTGCTTATTTTAGTTTCTCAATGATAATGTTGCGTCTTTTGGCAAATCAAGCGAGTTATTGAACTACGCCGTTTCAAAACTGCACCGCATGCGTTTCAGATCTCTGAGTCTTCAAAGATCTCAAAGAGATCTTTGAGGACTCAGAGATCTCAAAGGCTGCGCTTTTGCGTATTACTGCCTAGAGTTACTGTATATGTTCCCCTCGGGGAACGGAGTTGCGTCTCTGACAGAGCTAAAGCCCCTCTACTTCTGGAGGTAGAGGGGCTTTAGACAGAAAGCGCCGTTCGCGCTCCCATTCGCCAACAGCGCTCACGCGCTCAAAATGCATTCTTTTGGGGAAAGCCAACTTCACGGTTGCGCTTGCGCTGACGCTCGCCGCGTCACCACGGCTGCTAATTACCACCGCGCCACTACTGCCTCAGCCGAGTCCGACGTTCAGGCAGAGCTAGGCAGGCTCAAAAGCAGAAAATTTTCGTGATTGGGCACTTCGTTTTAATACGCGGCCTGTTTCATAGTGAGAGAAGAACAAGGCAGTGCCAAATCTGCGATTCGCTGAACTGGATATCGGTGTTGGCAATCGCCAGCTCTTTCACCTGCTCTTTCACACACACACGCCACAAATATAAATAAAAGAGGAAGTGACACTTGAAGCAAAATGTTCAGCCGTGGTCAGCCGTCGAAACCAGCACTACAGGTTATGTCGGCAGCTCTGTGCGACGAATTATTTCTTTCAGCTTAACAGTGCGTTTTAGAATACACGCCCCTACACACGCCACACACAAAATCTGATTACATGGGTTAATTGTAACTCTCATTAACAACATTTTTGCGGTATAGTAGGCATAAACGTTCATGATATGCAGGGCTCACGCCTCCTTAGTAACAGCTGGCAAGCCGGTGACCAAAATTAGACCGGAAAGGAAAAAAAAAATGTGCACGTGTGAATACGCGCAGAGCGCTACGCAGCATAAAATTTTGAAGCTGCATCCTGTTTCTATACTACGCCAGATATACTAGATGCGTAAAATTCTCTCGGCAGATAATTTTTTTGCATTGTTTTATCTGCGCTCGTCGTTTTTCAAAGTGCCTATTTTACCTTTCATACAGCTGCGTCAATAACGATCTGAAACGAGCGTTTTGTTCATTTTATTTTGTCCTGAATGGTATTATCATTTGATATTAAGAAAATGCTTATACCGATAGTAGGGACCATCGAACTGTTTATAACACCACTTGTGTATAAGTTGATTGTTCGTTCGAGTCCCCTTTCTGTTTCTTTTTTGGAATCGGAAATCTTTCCGGCAGCGACATGGAATAAGCGAGCGAGAAAGCGCACGTCGCCGCAGAGCCGTGCCGTCTCCTACATTCGAGAGGAACGGCTTTCTTTCTTAACGCGAATGAATGTGCAAGATGGCAGACCTACGCGCAACTCTGCTCCCGTAGGGAGCACATACACTAACTCTATTACTGCCATGATGCGGGAAACAGACTTTCATTTGTGACAGATGCACGCACTCCTCCGCGCTTTTATAAAATTAGGATAGGAGGCACGGGCAAAATAATTGTGATTTCGTTCAGGAAAGGACTACGGAGTAGGGAGAGCTGAGATTCGTGAATAGAAACAAAGAGAGACGCATATGACCACGGCAAGAACGGCTGAGCGTCCTTCGTGCTGGGGGAAAGGAAATGAAAGAGTGGAAAGGGGAAGATCGCCGTATTGGGGGGCTTTTGAATACCTGCAGTTGTTTAACGGAAACAGAACGTTTAGTAGGGAACATTGAAGGAGAAAGTAGAACCATCATAAAAAAAGGTGGGAAGGAAAGGGGGCACACTTGTTCATCAAGAAGGCACTAATAAATCGGCAAAAGATACGTGAAAAAATCGTTAACTTCATAAGACCATTACAAACGTCGCATTATCATCTATAAATAATAAGCAATGACTAAATAAAAACACATGATCATGATAATTATCAACTTATTTCTGATAACAAGCGTGGTAAAGCTTAGAAATAGGCCAAAATAACCCCAAGTGTCCAAGAATGAAGAATTTGTGATCGTAATTGACACAAGAAAGGTTATAATGGTAATAATAATGGTGACAAAACATAGTATGCTCAATAATCACCATAATTCAGCAGAAATGACAGTGACTCGGCAAAAAAAGTTAAAACTCACAAGCTGGTGGAATGGGATCGGAAGTGAAGGAAGCGCTAAAGGATGATCGTGGAAGTATAGGTCATGATGAGCATGGCTCAGCAAAAAAGACAGTGACTCAGCAAAAGGCATGCAAACTAAAAAAATTGATGCAATTAGTTCGGACCCATCCCATGGAATGGGCTCCGGTTTCAGAACCCGGGACCCAGGGTTTGGACCCTTAGGTCGCTGCATTTGTGATGACGTGTTTTGACATTAGGTACTGCAATGAAACAGTACTCGCCCAGAAAACCTCATGTGCTTTGACATTACGCTCCCTTATTGCTACTGGCACCAGACATCCTCATGTGCATTGACGCTAGAGTGTCTGAGTACTGCTGGCACCAGAAATTCTCATGTGCACTGACATTAGGGTGTCTGAGTACTTCTGGCACCAGAAACCCCCATGTGCATTGACATTAGGGTTTTTGATGTGAACGTAATGCCAGATGACATTAGCCATTGCAAGTCTAATGACTGTCTAATGTCACATTAAGAGTTCATTAGGTATACATTAGACTCTCAATATTCATTTTCATAAGGGAGAGGTGTAAACATCGCAGTTTTAACCAAGCCTGCGAGGCTATGCAGAAATTTCAGGTTATGGGGAAAACGCTGTGCGTTTTCGTGCTCCAGCTTCAGCACACCCAATCGCGCTAAATTTAAGAAGGGATTCCGAAGAGCAAGTGCAAATATAGCTGTGGTTCACTTAAGAAAAGAACGCTGTTTCATTTAGCGCATTTAGTTCATGAGAAAGCTATGTCCAGCCCGCATTTTAACTTTGCAGTGTGCTTCGACGCCATAAAAGATATTTTTTTTCTCCCATGACCACCCGACGAGAAAAATATTTTCGACACATTTGTTATTCACGTATACGAAAGACACTTTTGAGTCTCAGCAACCGTGCAAGAGGAAGAGAATCTACCGCCACTTGAATGGAAAAGCGGACATTTATTTGGCTAATATTACTGCCATATTTCACCTTGCCTAGACTGTGCAGTCTTGTCTTCTCTTTTTTTAACTGCGATTCTTAGCGCTTGTTCATTCTTCAGCGCATTGGACATCTTTGCAGTGGTCTCTGCTGCGAAGCTTTGCACTGCTCCCACAGGTCCTCAGGAAGTGATCGACGCAGCTATGTGGTACTTTGTCCTCGAATCCTGGGGTTGCGAGCAACACGCATTCTGAAAAGGAGACGAGGTGTTACCAGTAAGTAGGTGCAAGTGTATTCTATGTGCAATAATTGTCGCTTGGCTGCTAGAAATGCAAAAGCGTTATTCGTTTCATAGCACAGTCGAGTGGACTCGATTTATTGGAAGCTTTGGCACGCAGCCTAATTGTGTGGGCGAATTGTTCTATATATGAGAAAATAATACCCGAAGAGAGTGCGCAATACAACGCCCTGAAATCAGCATTTACAGCAGAGCTAACATGCTTGGCGCAATGCCATGGTAATTCCGGTGGATCTATCTTATTTATTTATTTATTTATTTATTTATTTATTTATTTACCTATATTTGTACTATCAATACTGAGAGGGTTTATAACGGAACGGCAAAATGAGACAGGGACTCAGGACAAGTATATAAAACGAAACGTGCTAGTAAAGGTAACATAATTTAAGTTGCAAGGCAAACAAAAGACACATTGGCACTGGTCAAGTACCAGAGAGATAACAGTATTTCCAAAATACGTGGATTTCAAATCAATTTCAAGTATTTTTAGAGAAATTGCCAAAAGTCGCGCTTTTTAAGGCTACTGCATGAAACACACATTGATATTTCGCATTGCGAAAAGAAATATGTAGTAGTGTTTCAATATTGCCAGACTATCAAATTTCTTTCAATTAGTTGAGAGAAACTGGCTAAGGGTGTGCTACTGGTAATGGAGGGTGTCAGGTTATTCTTTTCTCCGATCGCCAGGAGAAAGAACGGACAATTTAAGGGCATCTGCATGGAATCGTCCAGAGTTTCAGGCAGGCAGTTAGTTATCCCTGCGGATAGCTTAAGATAACGAAACTTGTCTAAATTTAGGTGGGTGCGTAACGGCTGGTCTCTTATCTAAGGCGCCCAATTCTTTCGGGCTCTTTATGGTTAGTAATCAGGCCTCTTATATTTGATTTAGACAATGCTGCTTTGTAATGTAAAGAAGGTGCTGCTCCTTACTAGGAATGCCACGCCCTAAAAATGCCGTCTGCGCTTGTTTATGTTTCTCAAGATGACTCGGATGCACCATCCAAAACGCGAGCCGCACCTCGAGGTTCGGGAGAATTTCCTTCACGAGAATTTCCGAGTATTCGATTTGCGAAACGTGCATACAGTTGAGTACAAGCGTACAGGCCTGTGCCTACTAAGAAATACGCTACTATTCAGTGCCGGTCCTTCATGATTGTCCAGTTATCACTTGACAGGCATATATATATATATATATATATATATATATATATATATATATATATATATATATATATATATATATATATATAATGACGCAGAAATTCAGTGCATTTGTGCGCGTTGTGCAGTTACGGCCGTCCGCAGTTTTATTTTGCGCACCGCGGATTGTGGCGTGGAGGTAGACGAAGACAACGAAGAGGACGTGCTGTTCGATCGGTGCCATTTTGCAGGGTGACTGGCTGTGGCCTCTTCTGCATTTATCGTGGCAAATTGGTGGAGGTGCTGGGTATCAATCCTACCATCCTCGCTTCGAATTCCTGCCATCATTCCCACTAAGCCGGAAGAAAACCATTCACTTCGCCACAGCCGCCGCTTGCAAGGGCTACCTCCTGAATACGGCCCTGTGAGCCCGGTAAGGATGGCCACCGGTGGAGCAGGTCAGTCGCAACAGTGCGACACTGTTCAGCCTACTTATACTCCGAGTGTCGTCTACGCAGCACGCGTTCCGAAGTCGTTTCACGGCGACGTGTTCGAGGATGTAGATGACTGGCTTGAGCACTTTGACAGAGTCGCAGCAGTCAATGAATGGGACGACTCTAGGAAACTGCGTTACGTGTACTTCGCCCTCGAAGACTACGCGCGTACGTGGTTCGAGAATCGTGAGCGCTCGATCACTAGCTGGCCAGAATTCCAACGGCAGCTCCGTGAGACATACAGCAGCCCCGAGAGGAAAGAAAAGGCAGAGCAGGCACTGCAGACTCGGTTTCAGAAGCCAAACGAGAGCGTGGCTATGTTTGTCGAGGACATGTCGCGCTTGTTCAGACGTGCTGACCCTGACATGGCTGAGACGAAGAAAGTTCGTCTGCTAATGCGAGGGGTGAAAGAACAACTCTTCGCTGGACTCATGCGCAACCCTCCAACTACAGTCGCTGAATTTATAACTGAAGCAACGACGATGGAGCGAGCGCTTCAACAACGGTCCCTGCAGTACGCCCGCCAAAGCACCGTCGCCGCCGTGTCGTGTGTCACCTGTGGACATGATGCAGCACCACTGCGTGAGCTCGTGCGGAGCGTTGTGCGCGAAGAGCTCGAGAAAGTGCGCACAACCACTTCGCAGCCGGCTGTTACTGCACTTGGCGACATCATTCGGGAGGAATTCAGGGCTGCTACCCAACCATTGGCACCAGTGCGAGCCGATGTTCCAGTCGTGACGTATGCAGAGGCGTTGCGGAGTCCTCAACTGCCTACCGGATGCCGTCCGCCTTTCACTGCTCCAGCTATGCCACGTCAGTATCCCGCTTCGAATGGAAACACGTATGAGCACGTGGGTCCGCGACAGGTTACGCGGAAATCAAACGTGTGGCGCACCTCGGATAACAGGCCGCTTTGCTACCACTGTGGTGAAGCGGACCATCTGTATTACCAGTGTACTTATAGGAGACTGGGCCTTCAGGGATTTCCGCCCAACGCGCGCCGGCCAATCAATGGTGAGCGACCACGCGAGATTGAGCAGTACCTGGCTACGCAAAAACCGTTTTCGCCCGCATACAGACGCCAGTCACGTTCGCCATCTCCTCGCCGCATCACCTCTCCTAGCCGTCCCAGCACGTTCGCTGATATTCGCAACAGGACCCCGAGTCCACGCCCACGTCAGGAAAACTGAGGACAGCGACCTCCGGGGGTGGGGCCGCTGTTCATCGTTCTGACAAACATCCTCCGACGCGACCAGTTAACGACGACAATTTATCTGTACCGGCATCTTCCGATAACGACGCAGGACGTTCCGCCGATATTACCGTAACCATCGACAATTACCAAGTCGCCGCCCTCCTTGATACCGGCGCCGACTACTCCGTTATGAGTGGTGAATTGGTCACCACTCTCCGAAAGGTGACGACGCCATGGAATGGCCCTCAGCTCCGTACTGCAGGTGGTCATCTCGTGACACCGGTTGGAAGATGCACTGCTCGAGTACATATCTGCGGCTCTGCTTTCGTCGGATCTTTCGTAGTGCTACGCGAATGCTCCAGGCAGCTTATCTTAGGAATGGACTTTCTTACAGAATATGGGGCCATTATAAATGTTCCAGAGCTACTGGTAACATTTTCACGCAACGCAAGTTCGCAGGGCTGCAAATCGCACAAAGTAGCGAATGAAAATCGATGGATCCGGTGAAATATGTGTTTGAGGAAGAGGGTGACAAACGTTCGAAACACAAATTCTTTACTAACGTTTCGGCAGGTGGGCCTGCCTTCGTCAGAGTAACAGAGACGGCTTGCCACGCAGGGCATATATAGCGTCCGCATATACTGGCGTATCACAAAGCCGTGTCATCACTAATATCGTCTCTGAGGAATTATGATGAGTTATCGACGCATGCCCGTGGTCGTAGGCTGACACACAGTTTCAACGCGCGACGTTATACAATCGTGAATTTGCCACCTTCTTCCTGAAACAAATATATATATATATATATATATATATATATATATATATATATATATATATATATATATATATATATATATATATATATATATATATATATATATATATATATATATATATATATGGGTAACCGATTCCTGGGGCCTCCCGCATACCTTATTGGTCAGTGCTACTTTGACAGGTAGAACTGACCAATCGGAGGGCGAACACGGAGAGAGCTCCGTATTTCGTGTTATCGAATAGGCCCGTACGCTTATGCTCAACTGTATGCACATTCGTGCGGTATGAGAATCCAGATGTGCTCAGTTGTATGCAAGTGCGGTGCGTGATACGCTACTTTAGCGTGTGTGATTCCTTAAAGGCGCGCTTGGTACCTATAATACGGAATTACTGCGACAACTGTGCATTACGGAATGAGTGCGAGCACCAGCAAATACTGCGAAAACGCACGAATAAAACCCGACGCGTTTTGGGGCAGGCAAGATTATCGAGGATTGTGCTCGCACCTGTATAAGTCCTGAAAGTGTTACATGTCCTGCTGGGCACAAATTCGGCCGATACAGTCCGATATTTACCGGTTTGACTTCTGCGTCCTTCGCAGTCATAACCACGTGACAATATAACTACTTTCCTCCTTTAATCGGTGCTCTCTCTCTGCTACTGCACAATAAATTTACAATATATTGTGGTTAATACAAATGATGTTTGTCTTCACTGATTGATTTCTGGGATCTCGAAAGGACGCATGATTATGAGATACGCCGTATTCTTAAACGTGCACTGATATCGCACAGTACACGGGTATCAAGATCTCGCTTCCATCCGTTTGCTTACGCTTAAAATATTGTTGACTATATTTGCGCGTAATATTGTTGGCTTGGCATGCAAATCACAAGATGTTACTGTATCACATAATTACGCCACAACTTAGGCAGTGCTGTCTATGACTATATAGCGCTTACACGAATAAATGAGCTTACGATATCCGCGAAAGTCAATATCCATGACTACACAGGTGCGGTAATCCGTGTAGTGGTATTTTCCTTTCTTCACGGGGGAACCTGTAAAGAAAAACGTTAGGTTGTTTTCATTTTTCTAATACCCATATAGAAGCGAGCTATCTCACCATATCATTGAAAATATATTGAGGTGTCAACAAGTGTGCTGCATCCAAGTACCATATTTTTGTAACGCAGCCCTGACGTACTGGCAGACTGAAACATAGCAGCAAATCGTCGCAAGCCTTCCTCCTTCCTGCCCTTCCCCTACACTTTCTCCTCCCCTCAACCATCGCAGCGCAGTGCAAAGCCTTGCACTAACTAGTCTCCCTGCTCGTTTAATAAACTTGTGTTCATTTAATAACCTGCTTCCTTCCTGCTATAGACTCTTATAGCTTTAGCATTTTGTTCCAGATAAATAAAAGCTATGTAACCTTAGTGCTTTTGAGAAGCGGCGGATATGGCCGAGAGTAGGTGGGAAGCGGGAACGTGCTGTTTCGGACAAGATAAGCCATCTGTCAGAAGAAAGAAAAGAAAAATGTGCCAAGAAGGACAAGCGCTTTCCTTTCGCTGTGTTTTCTTCCGTTTCACGTTACACCTCTCCTGATGTATGGCACACAAGCTATCCCAATCCGCAAACCCATGCTACGTTGCTGAAATCGCCAAACTTATCATACTTCTTTATCTCAAAACGCCTTTTTTTGCAGGGCAAAGGCAACAATGCGGTTCATGGCCATCTAACCTGTTTAAGCACTTCGATAAGAATATATACAGGGTGTCCCACGTAACTTGAGCCAAGAATTTGAAAATGAAAGGCACTTCAGAGGAGAACTGAACCAAACGTATACTATTCGGACTGGTCTATAGATACTCAGGTTATTTTTTATTTCCCCCTAAAGTAATTAGTTAATTATTTTTAATTAGCTAACTCCTTAATTATGGGCTGAAAACCCAAAATATGAACACTGAGCTGTAGAGCACCTTCATAAACCACCGACTGAATTGTTTCCTGTACGATATGTCTTACGGTGTTAATTTTTCCGCATTCTAAAGAAAGCCCGCGAAATTTGAAAATGAGCCACGTGACGGACCGCGAGAGCACTGCTTAATTAGTGCTGGTCTCAAGCGTGCAACCGGTGAACAAGGTCGCCTGCGGCTGCCACGGGGAAGCGACATGATGCTTTGAAGGTGGTCGATGTTTGGGCGTCCGTCTTTGGTTCAATGACGGTGCACATTCACGCTGCTGGCCGAGCGCTGCCGAGATAAGCGTCCAAGACGGATAAATAAAACAAGAAAATAGCTTTATTTTCTTGTTTTCTTGATCTTCGTGAATCAGAATCAAACTGCTGTTTGTTTTTTTTCCTCGCAGTATTGAGCGCTTTACCACCGCGGCAGCGCTCGGCCAGCAGTGTGAATTTGCACCGTCATTGAACCAAAGACGGACGCCCAAACATCGACCACCTTCAAAGCATCATGTCACTTCCCCGCGGCAGCCGCAGGCGACCTTGTTCACCGGTTGCACGCTTGAGACCAGCACTATAGCAGTGCGCTCTCGGTCCGTCACGTGGCTCATTTTCAAATTTCGCGGACTTTGTTTAGAATGCGGAAAAATTAACACCGTAAGATATATCGTACAGGAAACAATTCATTCGGTGGTTTATGAAGGTGCTCTACAGCTCAGTGTTCATATTTTGGGTTTTCAGCCCATAATTAAGGAGTTAGCTAATTAAAAATAATTAACTAATTACTTTAGGGGGAAATAAAAAATAACCTGAGTATCTATAGACCAGTACGAATAGTATACGTTTGGTTCAGTTCTCCTCTGAAGTGCCTTTCATTTTCAAATTCTTCGCTCAAGTTACGTGGGACACCCTGTATAATATAAACACTATTTCAATGGTTTTCAAACTTCATCAGGACACGACCTATGAGATCATATGACGCTCTCGAGTTGTCGTGGCTGAGGAACATTCGAATGTTGGTCGAACTTCTTCCGTGATGCAAGGAAAACACTTACTCCTATTTGTTAGAAACAACTTAATGAGCAAACAGACAATGAAGCCTAGGAAAACATAGGGGAAGTTACTTGTGGTATTGTAATTGTGGAGAAAGTAGAAACGAATTAAAGTGGACGAAAAGACAAACCTGCCCTCGGTGGGACCCGAACCCACGACCTTCGGATGTCGCGTCCGAGAGCATCGGACGCGACATCCGAAGGTCGTGGGTTCGGGTCCCACCGAGGGCAGGTTTGTCTTTTCGTCCACTTTAATTCCTTTCTACTTTCTCCACAATTACAATACCACAAGTAACTTCCCCTATGTTTTCCTAGGCTTCATTGTCTGTTTGCTCGTTAAGTTGTTTCTAACAAATAAAGAACGAGCCCTTGACCCCTTCCCTTTCGTTACTCCTATTTGGTTTTATGAAACCACTTTGGTGCACGGGTAGCGCGTCTTCTAAATGGGGTGGCACAACACATAATGAAGGGTCGATGGTAAGTTGAAGATGCATATTGTCTTATGGTAGAAGCCACTACTGTTGTCCCCTTATTTGTAGGATACGGTACTGCTTTGCTTGTCATCTGCTACGACGCTGCTTGACATCGAAAGACCGTTCGCGTCAGTGCACAAGTAACACTGCGGACTGGGCAGCGTGCGTACTGAAAGCGATAGTAGGTTGGTGCGTGTGAAATAGGTAAGGACGATGGATCCAGGCGAGCTTACGTTGACTTAGGTGTACACAAAGTGAATGCAACACTTTACACTTTAGATGAAGCATATGTATAGATGTCAGGAAAAATATATTTAAGAAAAGAAGAGAGGTAGCCGGTGGAAACGAGCTCGTAATTTCCTGCGCATACTATACGGCAACTTTGACAAAATTGTCAACAGCCAGGCGGCGGAAGAAGTGTTGCACTTTCCGATGCTCTCAGATAGAGTACCTTAATCCAGTTTGTTCTCTTATCTGCATTCAGGGCACGACGATGGAGAATTTTCCAAGCCGGCGATACCGTATCTCAGGGTGTCTTGATGATCTGAGAAAAGTGACGTAGCTGCCACTGCCTTAGGCGAATGCTTCTGGTAAAAGCGACATCAAAGGGGAGATTTAAGGGCTAGGTTACTTTTTCGTTAGGTCACTATCTGTAAGAAGGTGTTGTGGCCACTATTAAAGCATTTTTCTCACACGCCGTTGTTCGATTGGCGGGAAGTTGTGTAAAATATGTTGATATGGAACACACATCGACAATTTAGAACTTTCATTGAAGGTCGAATGGCGAGAACTGGGTAACGACCGAGCTGCCTTAGCAAATAAGGTCTGCTATGGGAAACGGTACCTCCTTTGTTCTTACCAACACGGTAGCTTTTTTTTTTCTTTGAATTAGTAAAATCCCAATTTATCACCGGTATCTTGCAAAAATGCATATTTAGCATATAAATTGGTAACGATGATCTTGATGCGAAATAGAAAGCAGCGGTCTAGCCTCTAGTATAACTAAGAGGACTAATTATATATTCCAGAAGGTCAATTTGCGTGAAGGCTACTTGTATAGGCTTATGAGAATAGGAAATATTTGGAAGGCCACATTTAGGATTCGGCAACAATCTCTCTACAGTAAAATGTGACCATTTAGAATGGTCATAGCAAATGTGACCATTCAGAAGGTCACAGTAAATGTGACCACTCTACAGTAAATGTGACCATTCAGAATGTTATAGTTGCATTGCGTGGAGATCGCACGTCACTTCGGTACACTCTGGCACATACGCCAGCATGAGTGATGAAGCTGAAATGGCCGTGCCCGTACAGAACACCTGCCGTTTCACCGAAGACTGGAGTATCGACGACCTGCGACCGTAGAGCGATCAGTCCGTTTAACACGAACGCTCTGCAGACTCGTAGCGTCAACGAGTTCTCTGCAAATCATTTACTCCATCAGTTCTGGGGAGCACTTCGCACCAAGTCAAAACACACACACACACACACACACACACACACACACACACACACACACACACACACACACACACACACACACTTGTAGGCATGTTGGTATCCCTTACCGTCTCCTGTAGTGTACGTAAATGCTCCAGAATTTTCTTCCTTGGCTGTGACGTGCAGCGGGATGATTTGCCTACACAACCGTCAGAAAATGGAACATTATTAGCTTCTACGCAATGCTCCAGAGTATTGATAATTGAACCACTGGTTAAGCAAACCCTTCTCACGCAGGAAAACGACACCTGTTTGAGAGAGTTCGGCAGTGTTAATGTCGAGGTAGACTGTAGAAGCTAAATGTGAAATCACGAATGCTCTTTAAGCAGCTTACGATCATCCTTACAATTATGCTTATGTGGATCTTGTGGGAGGCAAACACTTTTCATTTTGCGGATTGTTACGTGGTCGTTGCACTATATTTGTCTGCACAAGAAGCATAAATTTTGTCTTCAGGCCTCCATAACAGGTTGCGTGCACTACTTTCAGTGAGAAATTGCCCTTGTTGCAGATAATACGCTTGTATTTGTACTTCCCCTTGCCGTTGTGACGTCTGCGTGGGTGATCGTGTCAATATATTTCCCACCTCTACGAAGTCTCTCATTGATGCTTAGCGAATGTGAATAGGGAAACAGAACAGCGTTGCCACTGCTGAAGCGATCGATCATACCCGATTTTCGGGAGTATCCAGGCGTACGTCGCTCGTCCTAGTTCCGGGCTCAAGTCTGTTTGACATGCTCGAAGACAGTCAAGGATCGTGCCATTGACAGGGTCCGACACGAGCACCACAGACGGGAAGGCCTCGAACACCTGCATGAAAGTGTGCATCCATGCCGAATAGACGCTGAAACAAGACGTATCACTTCTCCCTGGAAAGATGCGGCCCCGCCGGTCCCCTTGGTAGTAGGAAAAAGGGGAAAAACAGTAAGGTACGGAGGCTAACCAGAGAAGCGTCCGGTTGGCTACCCTACACCGACCGACTTGGTAGAATTTGTATTGCGCCACTGCGCTGGGTGTGTACGTAGTTGTGCGACACAAATTACTAAGGTGGAGCAAAATGTGACACGGACCGAAACTCGACATTTGGCCTACATTGTCATCTCCGCGTATAAAAAAGAAATGTACCTTTCTTTGCTTCTAGTTGTAGCAACAGGCACTCTATCCGTTTTGACGAAAGATCTCTGGATTGTCGGAAAATTTCATGCGGGGAAAATATGCGCGCTTGTTTTTCAGTGACCTCGTGCCCCACCAGAAAGGGTTGAAATTATGCGCAGAGAAATTTTTAGTACCATGCATGAAGATAGTCCAGCGTGATTACAGCAACGTAGGTATTTGTACTGTCGCGTTGCGTTGCCGAGTATTTGCTACCGAATGTTTACTTCTCTAAGTACTGTGAGATAAAGGGAAAGCTTGTTGAAATTCGGTTTTTCCGAAGGGTTAAAATAGAACGAGGAGGCGCTTAGTAAGCTGAATGAGTTTCCTTCTTAGTGATCAATTAATTACGCGCCTTATATATTTTTTATCTTTGATTAGGAAAGTGCGGACGTTGTCTCAGGCACTTTGTGGATGTTGACAGATGTTCCCACGAAAACTAATCACAAAGCAGAGCGCTATCACACGAACGATTCGTGGTGGTCGATGTGTAAGGAATTATGGAGGATTTTGCACCAAAGACAATCCCCCTTTTAAGATCTAGTACATGAAATGTGATGCAGGAAGGCCGCGTGGCGGTGCGCAAGAAGTGAACTAGTTAATTTTGTTAGACAGAATGGTCTTGCCTACGCGGCGTTTAATTTGGCACCGCAGGTTCTAGCTAGGTGAGACATTTTCAGCACTCCTAATTTTTCCTAAATTTTGAGCACTGCAAAAGTGGCCATATTTATGTACTACACACGCTATACCCTAAAGAAAATTGCGTTAAGTTACAGAGTCTAACTAAATTGGGAAAAATTAGTCACCATTTGCGAATTTCTGTCTCGCTTTGTCCCGCATTACCACACGTACGGAAGAGGAAATAAATAGAATATTATTTATATTGTCTGATGAATCTTTCGTGACTTCATATCGTATCTCGTTACTAGAGAGTAATAGCTGAGCGGCTCAGCGGGCCAGCGGGCCCAGAGAACGAGCGGAGACGCCAACTGCGCATGCGCGGCCCGCTGGGACATCCAGCGTGTTCACGGAGCGCGCCGCTCGCCCGCTCATTTCGTCTCTTCAGCGGAGCTACTAGGCACTGTAGCGGAGCGTATGCAGCGGGCCAGCGCGCGAGCGTTTTGCAAGATGGCAGCCCCCAACACAAGCGGCGGCGGCATGTCGTCATGTCATGCAGCAAAAACGAAGATGTGTTTCCACATAACACCTGTGATCTAATGAAAAATTACTTTTGCGATATACTTTTCGCAGTAACTTCAATTTATTCGGCAGATAAAAACCTCTGCTCGATTGACAGTAACTCCAACATTGTTCAACAGGTGGCGCAGCGGTAAGTTCCGCTGAAAGAAGCGGGGCGTCGCTCAGCTATTACACTCACACTTCTCTTCATCATGCGGTCCGCTGTCCCCTCCGCTCCATCGCAGGGCCCGCTGGCCCGCTGAGCCGCTCAACTATTACTCCCTAATGTTTCGGGTGCCGTAAGCGAAGTCCGGCCCTAGAGCCAGCAGAAATATGGAACGCCGGTGTTTGATTTCTATGTCTTGATGTCTTCTATTTAGACGATTTACTAAATTCTTCCTTACAGAGGCTTCATTCGACTGATCAGGACATGTGGCTTCCCGAGAAGGTAAGCATGCAATACAAATTTTTTTCAGGGTATAAATACGTGAGAGTTCCGCAGGTCTGGGGTCTTCAGTATGCGAATACACACTGAATAGCTGCATACTCATGCTTTGGTGTGCTGGTGCGCACTTCTTGTGAATATTGAAACGAGCGGTTCTTTTGGTTTAAGTGTAAAGCAGTTATCACTTCCTAGTGGCACGCGCGCACGTTTTGATTGTTTGCGACGAGCGCTGTTATCGCTTTCTGTTACGCGCAACGCAGGCCGCGTTTGTCTCGCATGCTACTTCTGGAACCGTGTCGACCATTCTTGAGACGTTGCATGCTTGACGCGCACATTTCAGCGAATTCTGGAACTCCAGAGATAATGCGAGAACGCGTTATGACGCGTGCATAAAAGCCGACGCATTACGCCGCTTGTCAGTCTTTCCGTCGACCGACGACTGTTCACGCCGCTGTTGCTGTGAATTGTGATTGGCCTTGTTTTGCTGGGCACAAGTTCGCCCAATAAACAGTTCGCCTAACATCCCCTTGAGTCCTGCGTGCTTCGTCTCGAGTGCTGCGTGTGTCACAACCACGTGACGATATGACTATAAGTGAAGTGATTGGACACAGAGGCTGAAACTGTAGAAAAAACAGAAACCTGCAGCAGATTTATGGTAGAACATAGGTGGTTTTTCCAGTGGATCTCAGAGGCATAGATGGGCCACGGCGCCAAACACGGTAGAAAATATAATCATAAAAAGACGTTTGGGCTGCAGCGTGGGGCATTATCGCAAACCTGTGCTGCAGCCCATGCTGCAGCATAGGCATGCGATAATGATGGTGCTTTAGAAAGTATTACTTAAAGGAGTACTGACACGATTTTGCGGCGGCGAAAAATATACATTTTTCGTTTTCTAGTCATATGTTGTTAACGCCCTCCGCACGCGGAAGCCAGGAAACACGTACAAAATATTTTAGTTTGGTTTTAAAGTTTTCGTCGAACAGCACTGCAAGCCAGCCCCAGCGCAATGGACACTACACTGTAAACAAAAATTACCCGAGATGGGAGTAAATGGACCTGTCCTCTAGCGCATTCCCTGATGAGAGTTTAATATACTCCGGTCATGCGGAGTAAAAGATTTACTCCGCTTGACCGCAGCTGTATTTACATCCATCGAGGAGCTTTTGCGGGTAGCTATGGGAGTATTTGTTTACATCCATCGCGGAGCTCTTGCGGGTACCTATATGGGAGTTTATGTTTACATCAATGTATGAGCTTTTGCTGAAGCCAGCTAAGCCTAGGCGTGGTCCGGGACAATTTCTTGCATAATTTTATTAATATTCGATCTACCTGGGTAAATTTGGTATCCTTTTGGTCCTTTCTCCTTCCGGTCGATAGCCTTGACGTTTGCTTTCCGATAATCCTGGCTTGTCCGCATACAATCTTGATAATTTCGGAAGCCTAAAACCACGTCAACACTCGCTGGGCGGTGGTGCCCCAGCCACTTCGTAACAAAATATTTCCGATTCGCGCATCACTGTGGTGGTCTGGTCGATGCGCGGCATTCGGCGTCTGGCTGGAGGAGCAGAGCGGTCACCAGTGGAAAGAGCCTTGACACGTTTACACAGAACACTGATCGGCCGTTGCAAACTCACTGCGCACTCAAGACTCGTTTAAAAAAAACGAAGTGGCGCTTCACTTGGACGCACTAAGCACACGTGCGAGCACGCACAGATACAAATCCCACCGACGATTCATCGAACCAAGCAATGCACTGGAGCATCACACGGAAGCACTAAACAGACGCGCGAGCTCAAGCGCGCATACACACACACACATCACACCGCCGCAAGAGCGTCGCAACCGAAGACGGCTGTTAAAAACTCCCATGTGGGGGTTGGGACCACGTGAACTGAAACTCCGTGTGGGTAGTATAATAAGGTCATGTCGTTTTTATACTCCGTCACTTAGCAATGGTGGTAAAATGATGTCATGCGCCGAATTCACTCCGCTATGACGGAGTAAATGGTTGGGGCATGGGAGTTTTTTCGGTTGACGCGCTGGTAAAAGCTCCCATCTCGGGTAATTTTTGTTTACAGTGTACGATGACTTATGAGCACAGTCTCTTAAAAATCGCTGAAATCGCTGTCAGAGTCACTGGACTGCAGTGAAATTGTCGTTGTTAGCGTGCCCCACGTGTAACTGACCACAGACGACAGAGTTGCAGCGACGCTATCACGAATTGCTGTCCCTACGTGGCTTAAACGCACGTCCGACTCTGTTGACACGTCACTAGGAAACCGCCCCCTCGAAATCGAAACCGAAAGCGGGCTTTTAAGGGCACCGTATTACAAATATATTCATTGCGTTGCGAGGCATCATGATACTCTTTTGGCGGTTCTCCCCGCCAGTGCTTTCATTTACAGCAGCAATACGAGAATGTCAAAAATTTGTGTCAGTACTCCTTTAATTTTTACGTCATTACTGAAAGAAGCGTCTTAGCCCTTGCATTTGTGGGCTATCAGGATGTTTATCGGAGTGGATTGATTAAGGTGCTTGTTATTTATGCCCACATTTAAATAGAAAGAGAATCCACGCCACTTTGACGGTAAAGAGAGGAATACCTTGACAGCATCCGGAGCATCGCTGAGGATGGGTCGTCGTAGTTTTGAAGGGTGCGGCTTCTCCAAGCCAAGGCAGATATGGCACGGAAGGATGAAACTAAAAATCACGAGGGTCTTCATTTCCTGGCAATGTATTTCCGTTGTAGAGACAACGTGATGCTCTCTATTTAGCGTACGTGAGAAAATATCTTGCGTTTGCGAGCGCTTCTGACCTTTATAGTGTGACTTTCAAGAGTTTAGCGCTCTCTAATCTTCGTTGACGTCCTTGTTGCAGATGATAAAAAGAAGGATCTCTCTTTTCCGTCAGCAGTTCGTGTAATATCTATCTGCTGACTTGCATGCAGTCAGAAAAAACACGTTTACGCTCGTACACATCAACCGAAAGCGACGGATGTTGCGACGGGTTGATTGTGCTCAGAGGAAACTCTATGATAAGAGTAACGCAAAATGGTGCACTCCCTTTGTTCATCGAGAAAAGTGTTATCAGAGATTGTTTTCTTCCTCAGGGCCCTCGTCAACTTCAAATTCATGAGAAACACTGGTATGCGTTCGACGGTATGCACTATACCGTCGAACGTAGAGGTAACACATCGACCTCAAGTTATTTATTGTTAACTAACTTTTGCGAATGTTACGTTAGGTTATGATTACCAGTTAGGATGACAGAGCCGTTTAGGTCTTTATGGGCGAACTTCTAGGTGAAGTAGCTTGTAGATTAGCGCATTCCTGGTCGACACTTCTTTGAGAGCACAGGATTGAACATCCAAGGTGGTTTTCTATATGAACGCGTCAAAGCGTGTTCGCGTTGCTAAAAGACGACACACACGAAGAATGCCTTTCTTTCTTTTTCACGTTCTTCGGCCCGCCGCGGACATCTACCTTAAGCTATATCATGTGTACATATTTATCCTAAGCTTTATACATTAGCTCTATTAAGCTGTACAGATATCTAACCTAGTCAAACTGGGGCGATACTTTTTTAAGCATGTGATGCCAGAGAGAGAAAGAGAGCTACAGTAATGGCATTCTTTTATTCGTTTTCGCTGAGAGGCGTCGTGAATGAGCTATTGCTTTGGCGCGAGAAACTGCGTATAGAAGGGCTAGTCAGTACGGCATGACTTTATGAGGGAATTTCCGCCACACACAGGCCCATATATGCGTAAAGATAACAAACACGTAACCACTTTTGCTGTTTTAGAGTTACGTAAAAGTGTCGCTTTATGCACCGCTTGAGCAGCGGTGCGTACGCCATAAACACGCGCAGGATAGCGCTTGCGATGTCAGGTAACCTGCGACTCGTTATCGTAACGGTAATTTCCAGACAAAAGATATAGCCTGTGCAGCTATGGCGTATGAAGAGGGATGACGATTTATTTGGGCATCCCATTCGAAAGCGAGTGGCTACAAGGAGTCGCCTGGTAGTGTACTCAAAGAGAGCCGATTTTTCAACGACCTCGGTCAAGCATTTGGCTGCATGTACTATGACAATCTTTCCCACTGAAATTTATTCAGCGTGCGGAAGGCAGTTACCCGCGAATGCAGCGACTCTTTTCGCTGCTATTTTGTTAGAAATAACTTTGTCGAGTCTCCCTGTCATCTACTGCTGAGCCAATAATACTTCTGTCGGCAATATGTGCCTGTCTTTCTAAAACGAAATTTTGGAAGCTCCGCGTTCCCTAGAGCTCTTGGGAGAATACGCTATGTAACTTCTGTTGCATATATTGCCGCGTGTATTCTTTTGTCTTCAGGCATACGGTTTTGCTATTAACCCTGATCAGTCTATCAACGTTTACTCGATTGGGAGCTCCGTGACTAGGTGAAGACGCAAGGCCGTTCGTAGTGGGACGGGAACACCAACATTAGGATGGGCGAAAGTAAAGCTATAAAAGCATGGCAAGGATAGTTCGTGAGTCAAAAAATAGTTCAATGTCTCGTCCACCCGACCCCCCCTCCCCCTGTCAACACACACACACACACACACACACACACACACACACACACACACACAGGCCCCGCCACGGTGGTCTAATGGCTATGGTACTCGGCTGCTGATCCGAGGGTCACGGGATCGAATCCCGTCTGCCGGCGGCTGCATTTCGATGGAGGCGAAATGTTGAGGCCCGTGTGCTGTGCGATGTCAGTGCACGTTAAAGAACCCCAGGTGGTCAAGATTTCCGGAGCCCTCCACTACGGCGTCTCTCATAATCAGAGCTGTTTTCGGGACGTAAAACCGCACAAAAACAACAAACATTCCCATACTCTTGCTGAATACTCTTCCGACACTAACTGCTTCAAATATTCATTTTTCTCTCTCACCATTACAGACTGGAACTCACTGAAACCTACCCTAACCACCGAATCACCCATAAACTTATTTGCAACTGCGATTGGAAGCGAATTGCTTACCTCACAAAGAGCACTAAACGCATCTCAACATCTATAAACCCACTAAGCGATAAGTCTGTGTCATGTTACTAATACATAGCTTTTCTATTCTATTTTTATGATTGTATTATCATGAGAGACATGCTCTTCGATAAATTCTTTGTTTATAAAATTGTTTCAATAATGCGTTCAACAGTAATTTATACTTGCTGTAATACAAATATATACTTATCTTTTAGCAGTTGTTTTTAGCGGTAATTTCGTACATGATTTTTATTGCTAAAATTGTTTTTTTGTGTGTGTGTTCTGTTGCAAAGTATAATGTATGATTCTATATGTCATTTTTAATTTTCTTGTGATTTAATCTTATGTCATTTTCTATAAATAAATATTATTTTTCATATGCCTTCCCTGCTATGATCTCTGAAGAGATTGACAGCATTGAAAAATAAATAAATAAATAAATAAATAAATAAATAAATAAATAAATAAATAAATAAATAAAATGACACTTTATCAATGCTAAAGTTGTGATGAAGTGTGGTGCTGGTGTATGACGATCATGTGAACATATTTTTAAATGCATGACGTTCTGTGTAGGCTAACAAGAAGGGATGTCTATTTTTGTGGTTGAATGAACTTGAATTAGTGTTTAGAATGGCTTAGAATAAGAGTGTAAGTGTTAACAGTGTCGAAAAATTCTTGCATGTCACCTGTCTTTTTGTTTTTGCCTGTAGGGAAGCGAGGGACTCCCTCGAGGTATTCTTGAATGGTTTTTCCCTTGGCCTCCGATCACATGTGTTTTGATAAACCAATAAAATTAAATCAATTGATCGATTGATCGATCTAGTGCTGCTTCAATTTCTACCCACTTCCGAACGAATGGGATCGCTTTTTAGTGTTGTATTTGTCAACTCATAGTCGTTTTTGCTGTGTCATGCTCATGGCCACGACTTTTATCATCAGCCTTGAATGTTTCCATCAAAAGAAAAGCACGTCCGTACCATTCCAGTGTTTCTTTAGTGTTAATCTCATATGCCTAGGTCATTGTCATTTTTCCACTGTCATGACCATTATTTAGTCATTACTCTACGCCGCTATGATCGACATTATCGTCACTGCCTTATTTGTACCGAGCGCGAACATCATTCACGACTCTTGGCATTTTTGCGTCGCTCGACCAGAAGTAAGCGAAATTTGTTTGACTCACTGAGACTCACTAAAAGAAAATCTCACTCTATGCTCGCTCAGACTCGAACTCAGCAAAGTTCTACCCAATTAAGCTCACTCATACTAAGACTCAAGAGATTTTCCTCGGCCGTACCCATTCGGGCTCTGATTCGACGGATTTCTGTTTAGTTGAGCTCAGTTGGATTCAAATTAGCAGATTTTTCCTCAGCCAGGCTCACTCAGACTGACTCAGACTCAGCAACATTTTCCTCTGCCGGGCTCCCTCGAGCTCAAGCTCCCCAGGTTTCGTCCACGACCTCGTTCCCTCGCACTCAGACTCACCAGACACTGCCCAAGCCGGACACATTCCAAAACACTCACAATAAAAAAGAGCCGAAAACCGAAAGAAAACACGATCACTAATGAAGAAATCACAGGCGCGCGGCCGCTGACCAGCAACAGTTTACTTCCAATGAAACAATATAAAGAAACACAAAGCAAAGGTTTTCTTTTTTGTGTGTGTGTGTGTGTGTATATGTGTGTCTGACAATAGCACCGTGTATTGAAGGTGGACAAAGAGTTTGTCAACTTGCTCCTACTGCACCTGCGGCGAGGAAACCACCTAAACAGCTCGTCCAGCCACGCTCCATACGTGAGTGAGAATTTCTGTCTCCTTGGAAGATACGGCACCTCCTTTTGTTGGCATGACACGTCATGGCAACACTTCGCTGTCTTGATCTCTTCAAAATTTCCCTGTCACAGACAAGCAAGCGCAGCGTTGTCTGTGTGCGATGTCGGTGTGCGTTACAGAACCCCTCGTGGTCAAAATTTCCGAAGCCATTCAACATGGCGTCTCTCATAACCATAGCTGCTTTTTGGACGTTAAACACCAGAAATCAATCGCATCCTCCGCAACACCATCAATCGCAACACCATCGCATTCTCTATATTGTTTTATATATCTCTTCGTGAGGCGCTGCCGAGGAGACGAGTGCCCACTGAACGACGACTACTCAAGCCCCCTACCCAGGCCAACGCATCTTCTATATAGGTGGCGCTGCCGGGCACGCCACTGTTGGTGTGACAGAAATATTGGAAAAAGGGTTCATATGTCAGTTTCTCTTTCACAGAATTTTGTTTTGTTGTGCATTCAAACTACAATCTGTATCGTATCGCGCCTCACTCGTGCGCTACGCACGATAAGCTCAAGGGGCTTCGCCCGACTGTTTTTGATGCTATCGCTTGTTCATCAAAGGGGCGTTGCCCGGAGTGTATTATAAATGTGACGGACTGAATAAATGGGGCAGCACTGGCTGCCTGAGGCACGCACCTGCTGTCACGCTGATTCGTGGTTACATACAAATCCAAGCTGTGATGCGTGCAGGTTGTAGTTGCGTTGGCCCTGCCACAGCGGTGCTGTGGCTATGAACTCGGTCGCTGATCCGAAGGTCGCGGGATCGAAGCTCGACCGCCGCGGCTACATTTTGATGGAGGCGAAATATTAAGGCCCGTCCACTGTACGATCTAAGTGCAGGTAAAAGTGCCCTTCCCTCCTCCTCCTCCCCCCCCCCCCCCCCGGGTCGTAATTTCTGGAGCCCTCTATTACGGTGTCTTTCATCACCACATCCTGGTTTCGGAAGATAAAAGCCTAAATGTTATTATTCTAGTTAAGTGATAGTTTACAATTTTTTCCATGGATGCTTGTGTGAGAAAATGAAGTTTGTTCACTAACGCATCTAGGCCATGGCGGAGGCCCTGTGTGGTGTGTGTAATTAGGGATGATTTCTCCAGCCACGGACGCTGACGCCAACGGCGGATACCGACACCGGCTTTTCAGGAAGGCGAGCTGCTTAACCCTATCGCATTACAAGCAAATTCTTCTAGTATGTGGTTCAGGTTACTTAATAGCGAAGCCTTTGCCCCATGCACAGTAACATTTCTCGCCAACAGTCATTTCGACTAGCAGGTGCGCGGTTTCAGCGTTTGCCTGCACACATAAAAAAAGGCAGTCTTAGTCTTCATAACATGGTGTATATATCCGTTTGTAAACGGCCTTTAACGTCAGCTTCCCACATAACGAATTGAACGGAAACAACGTCCGTGTGCTTTTACAGACGTTCCCGTCGTTTCACAGATAGCGTAGCACAGTCTGTGCTTCTCACATCAGTTTGCTGCGTGAAAGCTATCAAAATTTCACAGTGCACATTACTGGTACGTCCATCTAGCTTTCTGTCACAGCGCACGTTGCTCTGGTCATGTTCATGTGGCCCGTGTCTTAATCGCGTTAGACGCCCGTAGGCTCAACGTCTATAGCTGAGACGCCACTGCCGAACATCTTAAAGGGGCGCTGTCACAAAAAAATTTGTCTAATGTGTTTTTGCTGCGGTATGTAGTTGGGTTGGGGGCCTCATAATTGTTACATGGAAAGTCAGTCGCTGACGCGCGCGGCAGGTAATTCTTTACAGCCTATTTATTACCGACTAGTTTCAGTTTTGGTTTGTAAGAGCTCCGAAAACGACAAGACACCGGGTGCAAATAGCACAACCTAGCGCTATTACAGCAGGGTAAACAAATTCAGCCACGTGAACATACAGAACTGTTTCGCACTACGGTACGCCTGCAACGCATCCTCGTATTCCTTTGCCGTTCACACGCCAAGCGCGTTGTCGCCGTTGTTGTCATAGTCGTCGGGTGGCAACAGTTGTCGTGAGACTTGGTATCCTCAGGAGTGTACTAACGCAAACACGGAAAATGGGCATTATTGGCTGTGACGTCATCATTGCTAGATGTACTGCCCGGAGCTCGGCTACCTTGGTGACATTCGGGAGGCTTCCCTTGCGTTGGGTCACCCCTGGTATTATCGATGACGTGAGGTGCAGCATGTAGTGTTCGACTGAGCACGCGAACTTGAATATTTATTTAAATGACCTTCCGTGCTCCATTCGGTGTTTAGATTTGGTAGTTGACATGTGCACGTCTACGAAAATTGATCGCTCAGGCCATCTAAGCTGCGATATTTTGGAGTCAGCGACCCTTTAACGAGAAGACGTTCTTCGTACTTCCTGACGACGACAACGTTTTGTTGTAACAATGTGCAGGCCCCTCGAATAGGCAACCAAAAGGTTAAGAAGGAAAATCAGTGAGTGTTTGACATTTGTAACACGAATCACCAAAGTCTAGTGGGAGTTGAGCGTTATGAGACGAAATGCGCACCTTGGAATTACAGTAAAAGAATGACATTTGGTTTCATCGAGTATCTGATTTTCTGGACTTCCAATATCTCCGCATAGAAAACAGTGCGTCCTGAATAGGTTGATAAAAAATCGGTGATGAGATGCTCTTGTCTCATTTGTAAACGCGGGAAATGCTTTTTTCAGGATACTTTACAGAGTTAGGGCAAGAAGCATCGCCCTACTTAAATACCCAAATCGGGAATATATATGGGCCGACACAATATTTCTGGCGCCAGAAGAAAAAAGGCGCTGTTTAATATATCGCGCATTGTTTTCTTTGTTGTTCTTTTTTCTGCGCCGTGTTTAATTACGGTTCTATTGAAATGTAAAACTATGACATGCCTCCTTGTTGTGTGACCTTTCACTTATTGATAACATGAGTGCATACCCTCGCTTTATGTACTGCCCAGCCTGGGGCTTCTAAGAGACAAATTATGACGGTGATAATAACTCTGCCTTTCTATAACCGTCTTTCAGCCCCATTTCAGTTGCGTGCATCCTGATGACATGATTTCAGGAAGCCATTCCACTTTCGAGAACTGACGCAGCGACAAAGATCAGTTCGCTCGCACGTGCTGTCGCAGAATCGACGTGGAACACGTCTGGTTTTCAACACGTACACCCGCCTTCACCGCTTGGATCCGTCACACCGACTTCAGGTCCCTTCAAGACTTCCGCGATCGAAGACGACCGTTCTTTTCCGCCTCTGGCTTGATGTATGTTTCACAAAAAGCTTTGCTTACTGCATCGGAATGGCAGACAGTGCTGCTTGCGACCATTGCGGCAGAGAGGAATCTATCGCACACATCCTCTGTGACTGTCCTCAGCAAAGTTCCCAGCGACAGTCAATGGAATTATCGCGCCTCAACGACTGACGGAGGAACAATCGACTTTCAAGTGGGACAGCCATGAAAGTACTGCTGAAGTTTTACGTGAAACGGGCCTCGTTGAACGACTGTAACCCTGTCGTGGTTATGTGTGTGTGTTTACATTTCTCTATCTCTCTCATCCTTTTCTTCTAAGCTTTCTATGTCACCTCCCCCCCCCCCCCCAATGCAGGGTAGCAAACTGGGAGTACTTTCCTAGCTAACTTCCCTGCTTTCCGCACAACTCTAATCTCTCTCTATCTCTCCGATGACAAAAATTATGCCGAAGCAATATTTCTGGTAACCTATCTCGGGGTAACTTACCAGCGTTGCACAGAAGCTGTAGCATCAGTGGTTGCACCATACCTTCCCAGCAATTACCGCCGCCCAGCACGTTTCCCGTCCATACGTGACCGAAATGATTCGCTGAGCTTACCGCGCTTCGTCCAGTCGCGTAAATTCGTCGACGCAGGGATCGCAGGAGCTTTCTCGCGCTTCGCACAAATGCTGAAAAGCGCTGCTGGCACCGGCGCCGTGGCTTAGTTGGTTAAAGCGCCTGTCTAGTAAACAGGAGATCGTGAGTTCGAATCTCACCGGTGCCTGGCTACATACTTTGTTTTTGTTTTTTGTTTTTCCATGTGGCTCGCGTAGCATCGATCCGGATAAGGCAACCGCTGAAAAGCGGTACCTACGCTGACTCCGTGGCCTAAATCTTTGTTTCACTGTACGAATGTCGTCGGCGAACATTCCTGTTCTTTTACTTTCTTCAGTTATCAGCTTTTGCAAGTTCCCTTTGAGGGGTGATTCTTCTTCCTTTCCGTTTCGTGGTGGTAGACGACTGAGAGCTTGTAGTTTAATTTCTAGTTTAAAGAATTCCCACTTTTCACCGCACATTCTGTGTCTATCACTATAGATTTTAGATAGGAGTTTTGCGATATCCCTCGTGAATATATCATTGTTCGGGGTTTTAGAATTTAAGTTCCACTGGTGCCAGTGAGACGTTTTTTTCCTTGCGACCATTAATACAGGAGCTGACTAAACAATGATCGCTAAAAAACAAGCTTTCCACATTGTACTCGATACAGAAAGGTATGAGCTGGAGACTTGAGCATGCCCAGTCCAGGCGAGCGTGCGTGCTTGCTTCCTTGGAAATGAGTGAACCACTGTCCCCGCCCCCCGTTGAGGCATCCGGCCACGTCGATCAATTGACTCATCTCCCGTATTTCACTTTGAGCACCCATGCTTGCATCTCTGAATGGCCGCTTACTGCATTTATCCAGTGCTGGAAATACAAAATTAAAATCCCCTAAAAGTGACAGTTAGTTTTCACAACACAGTCCTGTCGAAGTTCACTGAAAAAAAAAAAAACACGCCTGCCTTCTGCACAAGTGGGGGAATATATAACCAAATGATGCGCCACTCTATGAAGTCGAACAGAAGCTCACACACCACCATCCGTCCCGCCGCAGTGGCTACCAGTGCTTGCAACTTAAGATTAAGTGCATGGCCCACCACTGCTCGAATAACCAAGACATGATACTGAGCTAAGAAAGGTCGCACTATGCTCTCGGTCTCCGCTTAACCATCAACCTTTGTTTCTTGTACCGCTAGCAAGTCGAGCTCTGGTCACAGGCTAACCGGTACAACTGATTGTGTTTTATTGATTGATTGATTTGTGGGGTTTAACGTCCCAAAACCAGTTCTGATTATGAGAGACGCCGCAGTGGAGGTCTCCGGAAATTTCGACCACCTGGGGTTCTTTAACGTGCACTAACATCGCACAGCACACGAGCCACAACATTTCGCCTCCATCGAAATGCAGCCGCTGCGAACGGGCTTTTTATCAGACTTTGAAGCTCGTCTTTCGAGCAGATCGGTCGAAGACAGCTGGACAATTTTCAAAAACAAAATAGGGGAGTTAGCAAGAAAGTTCATACCTACAACTTCATTTCGTACGTCTTCCCAGAAACCATGGTTCTCAAAAACCTTGAAAAGACTAGAAAATAAGAAAAAACGGTTATTTCGGGCTGCCAAGTTAAAACACTGTACTCACAATTGGGAAAAATACTATGCGGCTGAAAAAGCATACTTGCTCGCCTTACGCAGCGCCAAGCACTCGTTTTTTCACACAGACTTACCCAAGATACTTACTAATAACCCCAGGAAATTCTGGAAAATTATTAATCCGCAGGAAACGCATAGCATTACACTGAAAAGTGAAGTGGGCGACGTTATTGGGAATATTGAGAGCGCTGAGCTATTCAATACTGCTTTTTCATCTGTGTTTACCCACGAAACCCCTATGCCATTCCCTGTGTTACCGAATTGTGTCCTGTCTTCTATGTCGCGTATAACATTCATCCCAGAGGGTATAAAATATGTCATTGAAAAATTGAAACTGTCTTCTTCGGCAGGTGTGGACGGAATTAATTCCAAAATTCTTAAAAACACTAAATGCATTTCCTCAGTAATTCTGTCGCTGATATTCTCACAGTCACTTGACACCGGCCACTTACCAGCCGACTGGAGGATGGGGAAGGTCACTATGGTCTTCAAATCAGGCAACAAAGACAGCCCTCTAAACTATCGCCCCATTTTTTTAACAAGCGTACCCTGTAAAATCATGGAACACGTCATCTATACCCAAATCATTCATTTTCTTGACGGCAATAACTTCTTCCACCCCGCACAGCATGGGTTTCGTAAGGGTTACTCTTGCGAAACCCAATTAGCCCTCTTTGTTCAGGATTTGCATGCCAATCTTGACTCTAATCTGCAGACGGACGCAATATTTTTAGATTTCTCGAAAGCGTTCGACACGGTGCCTCATAAGCGGCTCTTAATGAAACTTAGATCTTAAATATACATCCTGACATAGTAAATTGGATTGACTAACTAACTAACTAACTAACCGCTCGCAGTTTGTCTCCATCGATGAAATACACTCTAGTCCCGTTCCAGTAGCGTCAGGTGTCCCCCAAGGCTCCGTTCTCGGGCCTCTTCTCTTCCTGATTTACATAAACGACCTAGCTTCACGTGTATCCTCCTGTATCCCTTTGTTCGCCGACGACTGCGTAATATATCGACCAATCACCAACCCCACCGATCAAACCGCTGTCCAAGATGACCTAAACCACGTGCAAGAATGGTGTGACCTGTGGCTCATGAAACTTAATCCCAACAAATGCAAGACCGTTTCATTTCACCGCCGCCACAACCCCATTCTGTTCCCTTATGTAATTGCTAGCGTTACCCTCGAACATGTCAGTCATATAAGTACCTCGGTGTCACCATATGTAACGATCTGAACTGGCGCGCGCATATTACTAACATTATATCATCAGCGAACAAGTCTCTGGGCTTTCTGAAACGTCACCTCCGGCACGCACCTAAAAATGTCAAGCTACAGGCCTACAAGTCCCTTATCCGGTCCAAATTGGAATACGCATCTGCAGTCTGGAGCCCACACCAAACCTATCTGATCGACTCACTCGAGGCAGTACAAAGCCGTGCCATCAGGTTCATTCATTCTTCGTACTCATACAATACCAGTGTATCTTCGCTCAAAAAAGAATCGGCTATTTCAAGCCTTGACATCCGCCGCCGCATCCCTAGTCTCAGCCTTTTTCATAAGTTGTTTCACAGCACTCTTCGTCATCCCTACATCGCTCCACCGGCCCGCATATCTCACCGCACTTGTCATCCACTTCAAGTTGCCCGGCCACGGATTAAGACGACCACCTTTTCCAAGTCCTTCTTTGTACGGACAGCAAAAGACTGGAATGACCTTCCCCATGATGTCGTCACCACTGAATGCCCATCATCATTTTTTGATCGATTATGTGTCCATTTTTCAAGATAAAAACTTGTGGCAATAATAATAATAAAAAAATTATATATGTTAACCCACCCCTTATGTAATACCCCCTCGAGGGGTCTTTAAGGAAAAAAAAGTTATGTTATGTTATGATCCCGCGACCTTGGGATCAGCAGCCGAGTGCCATAACCACTTGACCACCGTGGCAGGGCAGTTGTGTTATATAATGAGAATTAAATCGGAATTCTAACAAAATTTTAATGCGAATATTTGCCGAACGCATGCAAACTGCAATTACAGAGTTGGTGAGATCGCATCAGACGTGCGGTTTCAAAAGTCGGACAATCTTCACTAACACACACACACAGCACACAGTATACTGGAGAGCTGCGACGTCAAGGGAAGCGCGGTGGCAATGCTTCAAATTGATTTGGAAAAGGCGTTTAAGAAAGTGCCTCATGAAATAACTATATGTATTTTAGATCATGTGACTATAGGAAGCGTAAAAGGAGACGGTGTAGCTATGGCGTATCGTGAATGCTCAACACAATTTATTGTAAATAGAGTGGTCGGCACGCCTGTCAGTATGCAGAGGTCCTTAGTGCCAGGGGTTCCCCTTATCACTACTGTGGTTGTGTTTGTATATCGAACCCTTTTGCCTTGGCGTCATAAACAGTGATAGCGTGCATGGATTCAGGTTGCACAAAGCAGAAGTGCAATTTCTTGCCTACGCAGACGACGTTACGATTTTTGGTACAGACAGCGACAGGATTACACACGTCGTAGAAAAGGTTACACAATATTGTACTGCAAGTGGATGTGCAGTGAACTATGGGAAGCATCTGTGGTTTTGGCAATGGTGACTGGCCTTGGAAACCTTACAAGTTCGCTTACGTCAATTTTGTTAAAACGCCGGCGAAATGCCTTGGAGCAACCTTGCAGCACTACAAGGACAGTCAATTGTAGTGGCGAGAATAGGCTGTCCGGAAAAATTGCGCGATAGGACTAACGCGTGGAATGGGTGGAATTGGTTCGTCTTTCCTAGAGCGACTGTTTGCGACCTGCCATGTCTCCAACCGCGAACACGGACTTCACGGAAAGCTTCAAGGACGCGCAGGCCGGCCCCCCCGGCTCCCCCTCTCGCTTTTGGCAGACTCCTTTCTTCGCCTGCTTCTTGCGCCTCTCTCCCCAGTATGGTTCCGACGACGAGAGTCGAACGTGTGCGCTCGGACGCTCGCGCTGGCTGGAAAAAGGTGCTTACGGCTCAAGTAATAAACAAGTTTTTCTTCCCACGTATGCCTGTTATTCCGGCTACCGTGGACATAACACGACCTATTTCTAATCAGAAAAATTTGGTATGTGCTACAGGTTCTGCATTGTTCTAGACTGAACGCTCAGAAGTTTCATGATGCCCTTGCAGTTTTCGCGTGGGCATCCACATGGGAAAGAACAAGCCAAACTAACGTGTTCTTCTGAGCGCGACATGGCGGAACAGGAATGGTACACTTCTTTTTGCTCCAGATCGTTAATCGCTACTGTTCATGCGGGATGGGCAGGATCCTTTTCTGCGCGCAGTTTTCCAGCTTCGTCTTAGCAAAATTTATCTAGCATTATTGTGTAATGTTTTCCCGGAAATACGCATGGTTTCCTCGGAGAAGTAGTTTTAGCCTGCAATTTTGGACCGCTCGGTTCTCATATGAGTATCTTTGCACTATGACATCAAAAAAATTATGCATAGATCTTTGTGGTGTCGTGCTTTCTGCACCCCTGCCTAGGACAATGTACACCGTGAGGCGATGGAAAAATGCTTTAAGAAAGGGATAAGAAAGTGATGGTACCTGATGGTGTATATATATATATATATATATATATATATATATATATATATATATATATATATATATATATATATATACATGAGAGGATTTCAGCACGCAGTGAGTGGGGTGTGCGATCTTGCGCACATAATTATTGCTATGCTCACAACAACTATTATTTAGAGCTCAGGTGTGAGTATGCTTGTCTCATAGCGAACATGATAGTGCCTTCCACGACAAGGACACTGTTTAAACACGTAGGAGCGTGCGCGCTACTCTTGACGACTGACGGCTGAACCAGTTTCCCTGTCGGTGCCTTGCCACGCATCAGTGATATATAGGTCACACCTCGCAGGCCGCCCTTTACACTATGTTTTGCGCCACTTGCCTTCGTCCCGTCGATAGCTCAGTTGGTAGAGCGGTGGACTGTAGAGGTAGCACTCCTGCGGGCATCCATAGGTCGCTGGTTCGAATCCGGCTCGACGGACTTAATTTTTTTTCTTGGTCTTTGTTGTCTCAGTTTTGTACGCTTGCTGGACTGCGCAATCCGGATCATGTGGCTACAATGGTGATCATATATTTCTCTAAGACATTGCAAAGCAACATACCTGTGATGATTATCGATGCAGCCCATTCATGTGGCTGCATCGATAATCATATATTTAAGAAATTGGAAAGTGGCATAGCTGTGAGCATTGCTTGCATAGTATTTTCCCAAAATATCTTGAGGGAAAAATATATTTCGCCTATGCATGACTCACTCGAACTTGATGACATGATGCCAAGCAAGTGATAAATTCCCCAACAATTTCTTCTCTGCGTATAATTCAGAACTCAGCGTTTTGTCGTTAAATAAACATATTTCTTTCATTAATGGCCAGCTTCACGTCACAACATATTTTGTCCTTTCATCTTGAAGACCAAGCTGAAACGCGCAAATTACAGCATGTTTTGAAAATCGTTGCCCCAGTGACGGTTGCGGAAACTGCTCCTATGCGCTTCTAGAATTATACTAGCAATTTGTCAGGCTTTACGTTCAAAAACCACTATATGATTATGCGAGACGCCGTAGTGGAGGGCTCTCGTATTATCAACCACTTGGCTTTCTTCGACGCGCACTGACGTCGCACAATACATGGCCTCCACATTTCGCCTCCATTGCCAGTTCTACAACTATCCCTAGAACATTTATATAGTCTGAAATTCAATTGTGGCCTTTCTCTTTTTTGCTCTAAGACCCCTATGTAATAGCCTATATTGGGCATGATACTGTATATGAGTCACGTTAGTACACACCAGCCTTCGTAGAAGATAGACAGATTACCCGCCAATTAATTCGCAAAATGTCGGCGTCATGTGTGTTCTTGTCGTTTGTCTAAAGTTGGCCTGCCTCTTCTGGAAACAACACCTCCTCAAATATTTCAGGGAATTGTTGAGAAATCGTTTCGAAAATTTAAAGGTATTGTGTGCGGTTACGGTGCCCACAACTCCCTGGGTTCTGGGTGTTTAAAACAAGTTTAAACGACTGGGGGCAATTGTGCCTTACTGTACTCGCGCACCATTTTTTCTGGCAATGAAGCGAAGGCTTCGGAGCCACTTTGCGTCTGCCCTGCCGCTAAACAATGCAGTCGTACGTCTGCGTTCGTCTTTTCGCCGTCATGCCTAAAATAAACAAGAGCGTTCACTTTCCTACAAGAAGCTTTTTGAAAGAAGTGTAAGCACGCACCAGAGAGATATTTATATTTGTTTTGCTCTTATATTTACCATTTAGCTTTTCTGCACGCGCGAGAACATAGCATCTTTCACGTGCACCTCAACGGAGAAATGACGTCTCTCTCTTCAGGTGAGCTTTCTTCGCTTTCTGGCTCTTCCGTGGGTTCGCCAGAAAAAAAAAATGTGACGAACTTCATCCGCGAATGAATGTCGAATTCTTACTGAATCAACTTTGGCTCCCTTGAAACGTGCATGAGAGCCGTGGAAGATTCACAAACCAAAACACGCGCCAAACCGGACTAGTTCGCGCAGGTGTACATGTGCGGACGCTCTTCCCCCACAGCCTTGCCTTCATCGCCAAGGAAAGTTGTCCGCAATTATATGGTAGGAGGTGTTGAGACTGTCCCGAGAATTGCGAAGATTAGTTCGGTTTAGAACAAGTGGTCAGTAATTCACACTAAATAGTACGCTACTATGAGAGGGCTGAGTAGATGTGTTCCTGGAAATAATTATCAAGAAACATAAGCTGACCAAGCAGAAAAAAAATCATGGCAGCTCTACTAACGCCAAACCTGGGAAGGTGCGAAGCATACGGTGAGGCACCGCTGTTTCCCACATGAACAGGTCAATCGCTGCTAATGGGCTTGCTGTACCGGGACCGCGACGACGATAGGCGCTCAGAGCCCAGGCTCATTAACAGAAATCCGCTAAAATTGTTTCAGACACGACAACCCTGTGCATACACTGCCTCGAGGATCGGCCCACACAATTTTCGCAACCGACTTTAAAAAACTCCTGTTAATCAATACAATCAATCCTCATAATTCGTTAATTTTAGAGCACATTAAGTTATACAAGTTTGTGATCCGTTTTTCACCAGTTGTACACTGGTTTTGGCAGATTTTGGCCTATTATACACTTCGCTTGAACGAACTTCAAGGGACCCCAGCAAAAAGTTCAAATAAATGAAAGTTCGCTTAAATTAAGTCACTCTGTTTCAACGTGTTACCAGGAGCTAAAGAAAACATCAGTTGTAGAAATTAAATTTATACCTTTTTATTAGCAATGGTTCCTGTTTCAATGTCGATTTCTGTTTATTTGGTATGTTTCGAAGAATGGAGTAAACTTCTGCGGCAGTTGTTCACTTCGGAGTGCAGTGCTTATGAATTGGGTCGCTGTGTCCAAGCTGTCATGAATTTTTTTTCGGTACAAAACTCTAACGAACCGGAAGACGCGCCCAAGAATGTTGCAATCATGCCCAAAGTGCTGGCGTCAAAGCAAGTGACATCGAACAAAGCTGCGAATTTCCCAGCCGTCTGTTGAATCATGGGTCCTGAAACCGCAATGTTTCCGGGTTGTAAATCACATAGACATGCGGCAATAGTGTCGTCTACTTTACTGAAATACTGCGGCTGCAGCTCCGTTTGGTTAGAAATTACATCATGTACGTAGCCAGCCGATCCACTTCAAAGCCGAGGGTGCCCGACTGTTCGTCATGTCGTATGAAGCACCGTTATCAGCGTAATGACCTCCGCAATCGGCAACGGTGGTGGAGCTTATCATGAAGGCTACGATAAAGCTATAGGCTACAGAATTCGCGGCTGTACTTGTGATCAATATGAAGTGGGAGGGATGGAATAGTGTTACAGAAAGACGTTAATAGAACTAAAATGCGTAATGACTGGATCCAATGGCGCGTCAGCGGTATACGTAAAAAAGTTCGTACTACAGAATAGTTTCTTTTCCTGACGTTCGTTCAAGGGGTATTTTACTGTACTCGGCTATGAGAGAGCCCGGTAGAGCTGTGCCTAAAGCCGAGAAAAAATAAATAGCACTCTGCACTAATTCCTGATTGCCGTGTAACCGAGGCTCCAGCGGTTACCAAGCACGACAGTTTACCAAGCACAGATTATAGCATAACCTCCGCAGCAGGACGAGCTATGCTCACAACTCCCCCCCCCCCCCCCCCCTCTTTTTCTTTTGTGCCTCCATAGAAACGCCAGAAATCAAGAACTGCTGCGAACTTTATCTAACGGAATGACCTTAGCGCAAGAATTTTAGAGAGGACAATACTACAAAAAGAAAAAAGAAAAAGCAAGCCGAAGACAGCATCTTTGCTTCCAAAGAATTTGTGCGAACTTCTTTACAGGCTGCGTCGAAATTGTGAAATAATTCTATGGAACATCTAGTGCTTATAGTGGCTGTGGTGCTCGGCTGCAACATAAGAGGTTTTAAAAACAATTTTGTAAAAGCTCCCTAGCTGCAACCGAAAAAACGCGAGTTCAAACCCGGCCGTGGCGGTCGCATTTTCAATGGAGGTGAAAGTTCCAGAGGCTACTGTGCGTTTTCAGTGCACGTTAAAGAACCCCGGGTGGACTATTTTTCCGTATCCCTCCACTATGGTGTTTCTCTTCTATCTCTTTCACTGCCGTGTCAGTATCCACAATCATCATCATACCTCATACTAAAATAAATGAATATATATATATATATATATATATATATATATATATATATATATATATATATATATGCAGCAAGGAACATCATTGATTCAAAAGAAATAGAAGGAACGGCAAATGTTCGGACGCAGGTCGTGGCGTAGATCAGTCGTGGGGATCGTTAGGGCGAGCGGACATAAAGTCACCGCGTGGAGGAAGAGGAGGGAAAGGTGCGCGGGTGTGTACAAGTGGAAAAATTGCCGATAGCGAGAAGTATAGCACGAAGCGCGCCGCTCATCCCTTGGGAGGGCCTTTGGATTCGATGCGAGGTTCCTCTTGTTGCCCCACTGCAATCATCGTGCAGTCATCCAGTACTCTGTCCTAGGCGTGTTGTTGAATGTGTTTAAAACTAACTGGGAGCCCGGTAGTGCAATATTGTTAGAAGCGAAGAAGGGAGTGAGCTCGCTTGTATTGCTCGGAAAGTAGTCTAAGCTGGCTTGTGTGTTCACAGACGCGATACGACGGAAGACGAATATGGAGGAGAGGAGTTCTTCCTGTACTGTGACCTTTTAAAGAGGCATGTGCGCTTTTTCCGAAGGTCACGTATAATTTTTGTGGCACCTTTGCTCCTTTGCGACGGCGTGTTCTATCATATCTTTCGTTCAGTATATGGGGATAAATGGTCTTCACGCTCAGCCTTCCTCAAGTCGAATATAAGGAATGCATTGCTGTGTCGAGTGCGTTGCGGCTGTTTCCACCGTTCTAGCTGGAGCCATTTCGCGCGGTTTTTCGAATCACTATGCATGATGCGCTTCTTTCTTCATACATATCGCACCCTTCGATGCATGTTTTGAATTGGAAAATAGGGAAATATTTTTGCGAAGCTCTATTTTTATTGTACATTGCTCAAATTGTGCAAAAGCGTTAAATTTTCGAATAATTCCAAAGAACTCCTAGTTTATGACATTGATTTTCCGTGCCGCTATTTTTCGGTTTCCTCTAATTTGAATTGCTCTATCGGGCACAAAAGAAAATTCCCACTCCAGGCACTTTAAGACGACGCTCGGTAAATTATGTTCGAAGATGTTCAACTTTCTGTACATCATTAGGAGACGTACATCGAACGACCGTCCCGATTATGACGCTTGGCGTGCAGCGACTCTGCAGAAAAAAGAATTGAAAATAAAAAAGGTATCCGTCGAGCCGGATTCGAACCAGCGACCTATGGATTCCCGCAGGAGTGATGCCTCTACAGTCCACCGCTCTACCAACTGAGCTATCGACGGAACGAGGGTGGAGTGCTGCGAGCGTTATACGAAGGGTTCGCCGTGACGTGTGACCCATTTCACGGTAGAGTGGTTAACACCGACAGTGGAACTGGTTCAGCCATACATCCAGGAAAGCGGCGCGCACAGTTTTGACCATGTACATATACGGTTTTGCCTTTCTTTTATGGTGTATGTTTTGTGTTTCATTGCAAAATGCTGCCGTCACCTAGTTCCATTTGTTAAGGTACTTGGAGGATACGTTATTGATACTTGCTACCCCAACTTTTATCTTACAGATCTGTGCACCGCTATCACCAAACCTATTTGTGTTCACTACAAGTCATGTTTCTTCTTGCTTTGTTTTCTCGAATTCAACTGACTCCTCTTAGTAGTCACACATTATTTCTTGCACGGCGTTATGTAAGTTGATTTTGTACTCTTTACTTTTTTTTGCAATTATTAGAGTTTCCATTATGTATGTTTCAATATGGGACCCCCACTCGCCTTTGACTATGGGAACGTTCAGTTTGTGCGTAGTTTGTGCTAGATATGTTTGCAAGAAATTTCATTCATTCATTCATTCATTCATTCATTCATTCATTCATTCATTCATTCATACGAGACAAACCGGTGTGATTCGTCCTGTGTTCAAGAAAGGTCGCATGTTTTGACGTTAATGCGCTTCGCTAAAGTCTGTCAATAGCAAGGACTTCCTTTATTTTAAAGCCTCTATAAACAGAAGCGCTTAGACTGCCAGGTCGACGTGATTTACCAAGGTTCAAATGTTCTATTACATTTTTTATGACTGGTTAACATCCCTGCCTTCCCTTCCATATTTCTCTCTCTCTCTCTCTCTCTCTAACTTCCCCTTCGGTTGCTTACTTCTAAACGCAACTGCCTCTTCCTATGATAGCCTAGTGGTGGCACACCATGGAGGAAGTCCTTTAAAAAACACGTAAATTTCTTTTTTGGTCTGCGCACAGCGACTGGTAACAAGCTCCAGATTCGCGACCCGTGGTCTTGATATTGTTCCCAAGAGCAACAGCGGCAACGTGGAGATCACTTAGCAGATGCTGTACTATCCGCAGTAATGCGTTATGAAATCATAGAAAAAAATAAAGGCCAAGTTTACCAGGCACCGGTGAGATTCGAACTCACGATCTCCTGTTTACTAGACAGGCGCTTTAACCAACTAAGCCACGGCGCCGGCTGAGAGGGCCCCTTTCAGCGTTCATACCAATCACCAGCTGATTCCTTCTATACATGCATGGAGATACCGGTTCGACTGGCCGATGCGCGTTCAGTACAGCAAAGCTTTCCGGTCACGCATGAAGCGTGCTTGGAAACCGGAATCTGTGGCTGGAACGCGCAGCTCACGTATATGAGGGCAAGCGAGTCTCACTGCAATCACCCACGGCACTCTTTGCATGGAACTGGAAAAGTGCAGCCACTTTTCATCTACGAGAAAGGTTACTTCGGCACGCATTGCCATCGGGCATACAGACATTATGATTTGCGTGCTTTTCTTCAAAGGATGTTTTCAAGGAAATGCGCCCAGAGTTTGATAAGAAGAGTGTGCTGTATCACTTCATGGAAATCGCCATTTAATTGTGGGGTGAAGTACGAAGTGAACCGAAGTTTACTTTCCATTTACTTATGCTGGAAAAAAGTGGAGCTAAATGCGGGAATGACTGAAGAAACCCCCATCTCACTAGTACCGTTTGACGGATCAGAAAAACGCTTGCGCCTATATGGGCGTAAAATGAGGAGGATGGAGGCAGAATGTATTGAGTGATTTCTGGCGTTTGCGGCCTATAACCATGATATGACTATGAGAGGCGCCGTAGTGGAGCGTTCTGAATGTTTCGACCACCTGGGGTTCTATAACATGAGCTGCCATGGCACGGGATTTGAAACCGCGGCCTTCGGATGAGGAGCTGAGTACCATCGTCATTAGACCACCTCGGCGTAACAAGCAGATTTGAAGAATGCAAGAACGCAAGCGGTGTTGTGCAAAAAGACGAATTGGCATCATTTCAATATTAATCAAATCAAATCAAATCAAATCAAGTTTTATTATTTCATATAAAGATGTACAAAAAAGGATATACAGAAGGAGGTCCCGTAGTATACACTGAAATGGGACCTCCTATGAAATGTAAACATAAGTATTTGATTGGCAACAACAGTGGCAGAAATAATAGAAAACAAGGTTACAAAAAATGAACTACAGATAGAATTAAATGACGATGCTCACATCAACTATAAGCAATCGCAAATGTAAACTGTAAAATATATTTATATATATATATATCTAAACAGCATAACATGATAAAGAAAAAAAGACAAAAAAAAACAAGAGACTGAAAAGAGAATGACATGGCGAGGGAGAAACCGGTTAGGCAGAAGAGTGAGTGTCGCATAACAAAAACTTTTTCAATTCATGGCAAAATTTATGTGTTTTTTGAATTTTTATTAGAAATGGCAATGTATTCCATAATGATATGGCCGCAAAGTGAACTGTCTGTTTGCCATAATTAGTTCTTACTTTGGGCAGAATGAAGTTGTTATGCTGCGCAAAACGAGTTGGGTTAGTATTTAGTAAAGATGATGAATGAATTGATGATAATGATATTTGTTTATTGATTAGTTTGAAAAGGAAAGTGGCGAGATTGAATTTTACAAGGGCGGCAACATCGAGAATTTTATTTTCTTCTAACAACTGTTTAGCATTATGGGTGGGTGAACTAAACGTGATTAATCGAATTGCCTGGTTCTGAATGATTTGTATTGGTTTTAGGTGAGTGGTGTATGTGTTACTCCATGAGTTTATGCAATAATTGATGTGTGAGTGCACAAACGCGAAATAAAGTGAGAGCAAAACCGGATGTGAAAAAAATGGACGTGCTCTGATGAGGATGCGTATTCCGTGAGATAACTTCTTTTTAAGATGTGTTGCATGGTTCCGAAATTTCAAATTATGGTCAATATTTACGCCTAAGTAAACACATTCTTCACTTGCCGATAATGCGTGGTTATCAATAAAAATGGGCGGAATGCACAGTGGTGATTTATTTTGTGATGAGAACAAAAGAAATTTGGTTTTAGAGGGATTATTGGTAAGTCTATTGGTTTTACACCAACCTAACAAGTTGTGAAGGTGACTGTTAAGCTGGGTTACTACTGCTGATAGATCTTCATTAGAATTAATAATTGTAGTGTCATCAGCATATAATATGCATTTGGAGAAGGTAAGACAATTAGGCAGGTCATTAATATAAATTAAAAATAGCAGGGGCCCAGAATTGACCCCTGCGGTACACCAAGATTAGTAATTTTAGGTTTAGAATAAGCATTGCATATACAGCGTATGTTCTTTAAGCCCTAGTGAAGGCACATGGAAATTAAGATTTGTTTACCTGTTATAAACAGAAGCAGTTGCTTAAAATTAAATTTATTTTGTGATAATTAAAAAGTGTCTCAAAACCACTGAGCCCTGCCGCATTTATTAAAAGAAGCTGCCATTGTTCGCTAGGCATGCCTCCACGTTTTCTTGCGATGATGGCGCATGACGCTATTCACGTTGTATAGGTGAAGTATGTACCGGTGAACGACATTATCTGTGAAAGGGTTCGTAAGTCATTTACGTTGCACAGTCTGATCGTTCCGAGCTCATTTGGGTTCTGAGACATCCCTTCAAAAATCACTGTTCGTAGTATTTGCAAAAGCAACAGTGACATTTATGTCCGTAAAAGCACTACAGGGTAGACATGCATGCCGAAACATTATTTCCAGTAATGGAACGTCGGTGGTATTTTCCCCGTCACATAGAAATAGTAGCATTTATTGCTGCATTGATACTCGCTGGTCTTTGCAAAAATGAGTTTCAAGTATCAGCCACTAATTCCGGTCACGAAGCTCGCCTCCTGTTGTTACGTGAGTTGGATGACTTGCTACTCCGACGGCGCTTCTCCAATCATGCAAGTATGTGAACGAGGGAATTGAAGGACGCTGCTCGATCTCGGCAGATATGAGAGCTCAAAAGGCACTTAGCCAGCGGCGCCGTGGCTTAGTTGGTTAAAGCGCCTGTCTAGTAAACAGGAGATCGTGAGTTCGAATCTCACCGGTGCCTCGACACGTCTTCTCTCTTTTTTTTTCTTCAATGGATTCTAAGCATATTACTGCGAATAAAGCCTCCTCTTAAACGTGATCTTCTCGTTGGCGCCATGGCACATGGGAATGACGATGACACGACAGGTCGAAAATTTACACTCTATTGGCATTGGTGTGGCCGTGCCGTCGTCTTCTTTTCCACGCTTCCATACAGACGGTTGCAAACACCGACTCGAAGGAAAGGGTACCGTTGTACGGGGCGACCTCGGAGACCGATGACCTTTTTAGAGGCAAAGAGATGTTTGTTGAGATGATGTGATAGGAAGCTGCTTGGTCGCGTTTGCGGTCGTCTTTAATGCACTGTTGTGCACAATACCGTCCAATCACACTTCTGGTGTCGTGTCCGTCTTCGAAGGGAGGAGGTCACAACCCGCCTCGGCTGTTTCTCCGCTGGAAAACGTGACGGGACCCGCTTTGCAACCTCCAGACGTCCTCCAGACGGGAAGAAAATGGCAGTCCGGAGAAGAGGCTCAATAAAACAATCAAAGCACAAAAAAATGGCAGATACCACGAGCAGTGGGAATCAAGGAAATGCGAAGCACGCATCAGAAATGTAAAATAGATCTGCATTGTTGTCTCGCAATACCGTATTTGATACACACGAAGTTAACGAAACGGCCCGAGAGCAGCAAGACTGTGGCATGTAAACCGTGCTGCTCATGACATGCATGTCATGATTGCATATGACCTGTCATTTTCATTCGTCATGCTGTCGTGTTGTGCCCTAGAAATTTTTGTATACATCCCATTAACGAAGCGCGTGGCATGTAAATCATGCCGCTCATGACATGCATGTTATAATTTTCATGTTATGACCTGTCATTTATGTTCGTCATGCAGTCATGTTGTACCGTACCAATTTTCGTGTACACCCCATTCAAAAAATGCCAGGAGAGCACCGAGATTGTGGTATGTAAATCATGCCGCTCATAACACGCATATCATGATTTTCGTGTTGTGACCTGTCATTTATGTTCGCAATGCAGTCATGTTGTGGCATACCAATTTTCGTATACATGCCATCAACGAAACGGCCAGGGGAGCACAAAGTCGTAAGTGGCTAGATAGATAGATAGATAGATAGATAGATAGATAGATAGATAGATAGATAGATAGATAGATAGATAGATAGATAGATAGATAGATAGATAGATAGATAGATAGATAGATACGCTCAAAATCAGTGAAGTTCGCTGAGAAATGCTTAGCATTTGAAACGAAATGCTCCCATTCCGATGCGCGCAGTCCCGTCTCTTACACGACGGCGTGTTGGCGCCTTCTGACGCTCGCGCACCCGTTGATCAACACGCGCATTTGTTGACAGCCGGTCTCTGTGCACAGCTGCGCTAGATTGAGCTGCAAATGGGTCCTAGCCTCAAAATAAGCGGCACAAACGCACGCACATACACCGCGCGACACACTGACGGTCCACGCGCTCCTAGGTCGTCCCGTGCGTCGCTGCTCCAGTGTTCCATTCGGGCTGCCTTCAAGTTCCGGAAAAGCGCGCGGTGAACACGTCGCGACAGAACCGAAAACGACGCCACTGCCTCTTTCAAGACGCTTGCTGCGATGTCTTTCCGTGAGAGCGCGGGCAGTGCGGGCACCCCACGATTTCTTCACCCTGAAAAGTGGGGCTGTCGGCTACTGCTTGTAGCCTTCCTTCACAGCATTCAGAGAGGAGGGAGGGGGGAGGGTCTGATTCGATTGTAACACCTGTTAGCAGTCGCACGCAACTAGAAAAGCAACTGCCCCGCCACGGTGGTCTAGTGGCTAAGGTACTCGGCTGCTGATCCGAGGGTCGCGGGATCGAATCCCGGCCGCGGCGGCTGCATTTCGATGGAGGCGAAATGTTGAGGCCCGTGTGCTGTGCGATGTCAGTGCACGTTAAAGAACCCCAGGTGGTCGAAATTTCCGGAGCCCTCCACTACGGCGTCTCTCATAATCAGAACTGGTTTTGGGACGTAAAACGCCACAAAACAACATAGAAAAGCAACTGTAGACGGTTCTTAAAAAGAAGATTGTGAGCAAGTAACAAGGAGTTAGTCATAACAATAATGATATCACTGTCAAATGCTTCAGTATGATATTGCTGTGAAATATCTGTTTATGGCGTTTATTTAATCACAATATGAAGATAATGCAGTAATTAATAATTTAAATGGTCTGAAATTATAGCTGTATTCAATGAACCATTCGTATGACAATGAGTAATCATCGCTTCTGCACGAATTCCATGCCCTGAATCGCCTCTGGTTTTATGTGGTCACGTAGTATTTGTAGCCGAACTTTTTTGCTGTTTGTGGCGTCGCCGAGGTCTTCCAACGGCAGCTTCCAAGCAGGAATATATAACTCCGGCCTCTGAGATTGGCGTTTTTTCAGAAGTCTGCGTAAACACTGAAATCGAAGTTACGTCGGTAAGTATATACTACATCATTTACTGGACGTGTATTCCCATCTCTGCGAGATTTTTTCTGTAGGGAATTAGCGGTCCCGTCCTGTCAATGTTACTTTGATACGCTTTCGTGTGATACCCGCTACTAAAGGCAGCAATAGCGCACCTCTATCTTGATGTCTTCACACATACCACGAGCCACATATACTCCTCACTCTACTTTTGAATTTTCATCGGAAGACGACATCAAGTCGCCGTCCTGCAAGTCTCTGTCGCGACTTCCTTCTCCCCCGCAGAGTCCACCGCAAGCGGGGATATGCGCGAACTTCGCAACGGCGTTGCATTTTCGCCTTTTTGTTGCTTGTGCTTCATAGGCCTGGGTTGTGACGTGTATGACCCTGTTCGCATTTCTGCATTGCCTGCCTGCTGGAGTAACAAGGAGAAGCGCATCCATTCATGCTATCCGCATGAGGCGTTCACAATCTGTGGCGCGAATAATTATTTATCATGCATTAGCGTCTAACGGCTGCATTGCTCCAGAGGAGCTCTTTAGCAACAAACAGTACTGTTGGTCACGCAAATGGAAGGTAAACACCGACTGAGATACAAAAATGGAGGATAAAGCATAGCTGCACACGCAAGACTATGAAATTATGCCTGATTTAAAGCAGACAAATAAGAGCCGTATATGATACAGCACCTTTCACAACCACAATACCATATTTTGAACTGTACGATTCACGCCATGATGGGGACGAAAAATGCAGTACTACGATTTTTATGTTTACATAATATAACATAGAAACCGTAGAGTGAGAAGCACTTGCGCGTATACAACTATATGAGCATCAGTTCAATATTTATGGCTCGCAAACTAGCGCAAGAACAGAGACACCAGCGCCTACAAGCCAGAATTGCAACTGTGGTAACTCCATGGATAAAGTAACAGTTCCAGCGCACATTTGATTGATTTCTGTGGTTTTAAGTCCCAAAACCAGCTGTGATTATGAGAGGCACCGTAGTGGAGGGCTCCGGAAATTTAGACCACCTGGGGTTCTTTAACGTGCATTGACATCGCACAGCACACGGGCCTGAACATTTCGCCTCCATCGAAATGCAGCCGCCGCGGCCAGGATTCGATCCCGCGACCCTCGGATCAGCAGCCGAGTACCGTAGCCACTAGACCACCGTGGCGGGGACGGAAAGAGTGTGTCAAATGTTATAGATTTGACGTAAGAAATGCTAATAGGTTCCTGAAAGCCCAGTTTTCTCTGGAATATTTTAGTTCTGTAACAAAACGCAATTGCATCAAGATTTAGTGGACGCCTTGTGTCCTGTTCCCAAGAACCGGGCGGTACACGTTCTGATCAAGAGAAGGACGTGTTAACGAGAGGAAGACGAATGGCGATGGCGGGCGCATCCGAAACGTTTTTGTTCATGTTATATGCTGACACGCTTGCTGTGAAACCGTGGCTAAAAGAGAAGGGCATATTATTGCCTCTTTGAGAAGGGGACGAGGGGGGAGTGTTAACTGCTATTCGTAATAAAACCCCGTCAACTCTCATTCACATTTTCCGGTATTCCTTTGGGACATCCTACAAAGAACACGCAAACAGCAATTACGTCGCTCGGAATACGCTTTTTACCACTGCAAGGTACAGGTGTGCCGTTGAACATGGTGGTGTTACTTTTCATGCACAGTGTGGAGAAAAAGAAACGAATGACATTCCGTAATGAAGATAGAGATAAAGGTCTTGCAAGTGATTACCTTTTACAAACACCTCATCTATGGGGAAATGTATACACCTGTTAGTAAGCAAACATCCTATATTCTATTTCGTATTCATCTCGCCAGATCAACATGTTACGTTTACAGTGTGGATGTATTCTTACGTTTAATCTTAACATCGCAGTAGTTCCCGTCTTCAGGCGCTGTAGTTATATGCATATATAGATTATTTACCTCGAATAAAGGAAACAATGAAAAGTGGTCTATGCACCGGCAGCTGACATAGGAGAAAGAGGAAGATAGAGACTACCTATTTATAGGGTCGGCGGCCCCATGCAGCCGATTTCCGACACTGGCGGGCGCCTTGCGATGTGATTATAAAGACTTCGTTGTGGCGAGCGTCAGTCGAGAAGCGCAGTTGTACCTATTGTGCCAGAAGGTACCCGGAGGCAGTGGTGGATGCCCTTCTGTTTCCCACAGTAGCGACGGATGCTCGATTACTTCAAGAAGGCTGTGGCGGAATAAGTATACCGAAGGCACCCACTAGGTCCTTGTGCGGCGATTATTGAGGTACTATTGATGCGCTCAAGTCTGTGGCCCCATCTAGTCCTTAAGGAGCCGGTAAATTTCGGACGACACTGGGATCCGCACTCCATACCTTCTATATCAAAAGCCGACGCTCAACCACTTTTTTTCAACGCTGCGGTAGAAGGCGGACTTACATTTAGGTCTAGCGGCCCGATGCTACCAACATCCTATACAGGTTGGCGCCTTGTCAAGTGGCTATGGAGCCCTAATACTGCCCAGCTCTCGGAGATAACTGCACTTGCACTTATTTTACGCCGTTCCGGAGTAGGCTAGATGTGCTCGATATGCTGCTCGTTGTAGAATTTATCGGAATGAAGGAGCTGTGGAGGAAACTGTGGAGCAGAGGATCAGCAGAAAGTCCAAGTAACCTTTCGTCTTCACTTTCTTAGAAAATTCGAAGTATCCCCATGTAGGTTGAACAGTAGAGCTGCTTAAGGGCTAGCCATGTCGGTCCCCGCCGTCCGCTGTCACGAATTACGGAAAATGGGACTCAGTAGTGCCTTGTACCCACTGCTAAATTATACAAATGATGTAAAATACAAACTAGAAGAGAAGCTCAGGGGAAGGTGGAGGCTAGAATCGATAAACAGATCGCTAAAAACGACCTAGAACACGGAATGTCGCTGCAGCCAACATTTCGACAAGTGGACTTGCCTTCGTCAGGACGGCAACTGCCGTCCTGACGAAGACAAGTCCACTTGTCGAAACATTGACTCCAGCAACATTCCCTGTTTTACGTGGTTCTTGCGATTTGTTCATCGATACAAATGATGTGAATGGTAATGACTAAATGAGGAAGCAAGAAAAAGTTTACGTGATAATAACTATGCGAAGGTCAACACAGAAAGAGAGAGAGAAAGAAAGAAAGAAAGAAAGAAAGAAAGAAAGAAAGAAAGAAAGAAAGAAAGAAAGAAAGAAGAAAGAAAGCCTGTCTAGAGTTGCAGACAGCGGAACGCTTTTGCCCTCCACTCAGTGCCCCCACCCTCGCGCCCATTCCTCTGCTACATAGTAACGACAGTGACAGAGATAGGGACAAGGACACGTGATAGTGACAGTCAACTTGACACTCTTGCCGTTTTACGTCATGATAACGATAAAAGCACGCCATCGCTGTTCTCACGACCTCGACAGCGTGGAACTGGCTTTAATTTCTCGTCTCGACGTCGATTTAACCGGATGACTTAGGAACATTTGATAGCTCTATAAAAAGAACGCACTAGTGGCGCTTCGAAATAATGCAAGGGACATAAGATTATAGCAAGGTCAATATAAAGGTGATATTTATTTCCAGGCAGACACCGCTGGCGATTTCCCTCGTGCCAACAAAATGAAATATTCCAGGGCCTATTCCTACTGCTTCCCTGTTACTAGTGGCATTCGACATCATTGCAGTGGTCTCAGCTGAGAAGTCTCGCACTGCTGCCACAAGTTCTCAGGAAGTGGTCGATGCAATGCTGTGGTACGTTGTCCTTGAATTCGGGAGCTGCGGTCAGCACGCATTCTGAAAAGGAGACGAGGTACTTTAAGTAAGAAACATTGGCTGGTAGCCACGTTGAATAATTCTTGCTAAAGTGTTAGCAGTGCGAAACTTGTTATTGTTTTGCGGTTAGAGTTTAGTCGACTCCATCTAGTGGAAGTTTTCGAAGAAACTCTAATTGTTTGCACAATGCGTATGTAATTTGCCCTAATCATATTCGAACTACTCTTCCAGTCCTATAATTATTACGCACCCGAAAACGATCGCTGAGCCAATGGATGGACTTAGGCAAGCCTGTGGTGATGAGTTCAGGGACAGCGCGTTATTTCAAAACTAAGGCTCATTTGCACTATACGCAGGAAAAGCCTTATTAATGAATGCGGTTAAAGCCACTGAAGTCGTGCTTTCGTTCCCGTAGTTGTTTTCTTGAAAAAAAAAACGCAGATAAATATGTTTACGAAAGTCGTCACTCCCGCCACTCGGCAAGTGTGTGCTGGTATTTGATTCTTCTGTTCACAAAGATCACGAGCCACCGGAATTGTGTCTAGTTTATAGTATCACGGTGTTGTGTAGTGGAGGCACTAGGCTATGACGTGGGACTTCAATAATGATTGTGCAAGTGTACAGCGGGTCCTATTACTTATAGCGGGGAAACTGTTCAAGAGAAACAACTGCGAATTCACCGACAATAGGAGATTACCAGCCAAACAAGTAAATACGCTCATTTAGGGAAGTCCATCACTTATACCAATATAAAGGAAAGGTTGTGATTCAATTAATTTGGCAAAGTGGGAGGCAAAAATACTCAATGACAAAGAAAGAATATTCAGTGCGCGAAGCTTTTCAAACCGAAACCGGAGGAACGGGCGTGCGTTGCTTTCACCACTTATTGCGGGAGTCAAGATACGGATAGCCTACGCTACAGCAAATGTAAAACAAGTCAGTGCATTGACATCATTCTCATGTACCGAAGCCCAATCTACGTCAAACCGTGGCTACGAATGGGGGCTATTGTAAAATGGTGACTCGCGGGCAGCGATCTTCAGTAGAGATGGGTGATAAAAATGGCAAGAACATTGTGATGAGTGCGCGGAACTTAACACAATTTTACAGGAATACGAAGGAGGGTTGCGCAAAAGTAAATTTGCCACAAAAAAATTCTAATCAGAATACTTTATTTTTATGAGCAAGCGGCCGCCCACCTTACGAATGACCCTCACATATTCCACGCCCTGAATTCGACGTGAGGTCACGGCGAGTTTCCAGTTATGCCTTAAAAGCACCTCGCTTGTTCGGGCCATTATTAGCTGACAGGCGTAGCCCATAAATACAGGCGCATGATCGCGTCCGCCAATGATTACATCTCCTACGCTTCCCGCAGAATAATAAATAATACTAAGAATAATTGTAAACGAGGCTAAGGAATACACGCTATTTTCTGCAGCCCTTGTAGGGCAACGTTCAGCGTCCGCAACATTAGGGGAAATGAACTGAAAGAGGTAGATAGGAGATAAAGGCCGTAGTGGATGACTCCGGTAATTCTGACCACCTGAGGTTCTTAAACGTGCACTCATCTTACTCAGACGCACCCTCCCGTTCCCGAATATATTATGCGACCAATCCTGAAACCAGCGGCGAACTCAGCCGTGCCAAATCCGCATTGTGCACAACGAGAACCACGCCTCCGTTGTGTGACATATATAGTGTAATAAGACGCCGTTAAACTTGACTTTTATACTGACAACCAAATGAAAAGAGAGAGTCATCGCGATGATAGCAAATCTTTGTGCAATTTTAAGCGCGAAGCATTTCTTGGCGAACTCGAGTCACTTTGGCCATATCTATCTATCTAGCCGCCTACATCTCCGTGCTCTCCTGGTCGTCTCGTTCACCTAGTATACCCGAATAGTTGCATGTTAGATTGATTTCTGGGGTTTAACGTCCCAAAACCAGTTCTGATTATGAGAGACGCCGTAGTGGAGGGCTCCGGAAATTTGGACCACCTGGGGTTCTTTAACGTGCACTGACATCGCACGGTACACGGGCCTCAACATTTCGCCTCCATCGAAATGCAGCTGCCACGGCCGGGATTCCATCCCGCGACCCTCGGATCTGCAGCCGAGTACCGTAGCCACTAGACCACAGTGGCGGGGCAGTTGCATGTTAGGGCACAAATGTATGACGAACATGAATCACTAATCTTTAGATCACTAAGGTGATATACTCGTCATGTACGTCATGATTAACGACACTGCAATTATTAGGGGCCAAGCACCATAAGACCTCACAATGTCACTCCGTCCGCTGTAGTCCACAGTCGAAGCGTAGGCGAAAACGGCGCACGTCGACTATGGAAACACTCTTTCTGCGATGAACGCTGTACCAGCTCACGAGGAACGAGAACGCGCCCTCTCCCGCGAGAGACAACGCCGAGATAGGCAGCGTCTGCTGGCGAGTTTCTGGATTTAAAAAAAGAAAAACAAACGTGCTGCGCGCGCTGCACAACCATTCACCGGCTATTCCATACATATAGAGACACTGGATCTTGACCTGCAGTGTAGTGCAGGTGGGAGATTTCTCTTGTGCGTACTTGAACAATAAAGATTCGCAGCGTGCGCCTTAACTAAACGTAATCTGCAACTCGGCATGGTCTACGACGTGGAAAGCGCAGGAATCTCATAAAGACCAGGAGAATGAATGGCAACGAGTGTGTAAATATACGCACGCATTGTCACTCCTTTACATACGCGAATGGGCAATGTCACGGGTGATTTACGGTAACACCATACGATCGCCAGTGGTTCGTCCACTCTTCATGATTCACTTCGTGGAGATGCATGGATTATTTGGGGCCCATACCAGTAGTTTACTTGGCCCACGGTATACGGGTACGCGGCACAGCTGTTTCAATCTCATAAAACATGCTTTAACTAATGACCAACTAAAATAGACGTACGAAATGTCGGGACGGCGGTAAATAGATATACAAAACGCTGTGACTGCGGCGATCGAAACTCGCAAATTTGAGCGGCTCCTCAAGTTTTCTGCCCCTCAACGTGATGCACTGCCTGCAGATCGGGCCACACTTCCGTGTTCGCAGTTGACAAACGACGGCCGCCGCAAAGAGGTCCTTAACATTTTAGGACAAGAATCGAACGTTGTTTATCGCAGGTTGTGATAGAAATGTAGACATAACAAGCACACACACAGGCCACCTACCATAGCTTGAGGGTGGTGTCGAACACAGGATACTCGAGCTGCCAAGCAAGCACGCTACCAGAAGGTTAAGGCTGCTTCTCCCGCTCGGTACATATAGTAAATAAATCTATTGCACCAGCATTTGTAACAATGGTGGTTGTATGACGTGAATTCCCCTGTAATCTGTGGTAAGCACTATCACAGCAATACATATGCTCTGCTACCCATTCGGTATGCTTTTCTGCAACTTTGCTCGGTCCCATCGGAATGCTTCAGCGAACCACACTTATGACAGCACATCAACGCACCGTTCAGTGCATTTTTCTTCGACAAAACAGACGAGGGTGCTTTCAACGAACGTGACTTCCAACGTTATATCGTAACATGAGGTACTAATTCAGTCGCCAGGGTGATGTCGACGTTCCTGGTTAGCCCATGTTTAGCATACCCATGGGTAGGAGCGTGCGCTTTCCGCAAAAACCTTGATCATACTCGTAACAGTTGGACTTAATGCGAGACAATTCGTTATAAGCAATTTTTTCATCCGCTCCTTCGTAAGACGCCGATTCCCACAGTGAGTGCAATCGGCAGGATTCCTTATTTTAATAAATGCACAGGCGGTCAAAAATTAACCGACACCTCTCACTAGAGCATGCGTCGTAATGATATCATTACTATGGTTAACAAATGCGAAGAAATTGTTATTCTTCTTTTTAAATACATAACTGCACCTCATGCCGCCGTTCTGTTAAGCATTGCTGGTAGTAGTGACTGATGGAATGCACAAAAGAAGCTTACGATGTCCGTGATAATCATAATCCAGGAGAAGACAGGTGCGGTAGTCAGAGTACTGGACTCTTCCCGAGGTCACCGTGGGATCTGGAAAGACGTGTATTATTTTCATCTTGCGTTTATTGATAATAATTTTGCTTTCGGGTGAGGAAAGGTCGCCATTTTCTGCATACCATTCAGAGAGCACGGCTGAGCATCCGGGGGGTAGGGGCGGGCGTTTAGGGGAAAGGTAGTGAAAGAATGTAGAAAAGAGGGAAAAGCCGTAGCTGAGGGCTCCAGAAATTTCGACTACATGGGGTTCTTTAACGTGCACGGACTTTGCACAGTACACGGGTTTCTAGCATTTCCGCCAACTTACAAAATGCGACCGCCGCTGCCGCATTATTCGTCGTATACTACACAGCCTGGGGCCGAATTTACAAATCTTCTCTTTCATAACTACTTTTATAGCGCAAAAAACAAGAGACGCAAGAAAGAAGACAAGACACATTCTTCTTTCTTGTGTCTCTTGTTTTTTGCGCTATAAACGGTTTTATAGATTCGCACACACTAGCCCCCGAACGCATAGTTCGTTGGCTGGACGGCTTCGTTAATGATACGTCCAGCATCAAGATCGGCTAAAATTTTCTCCAAAGAACACCCTTAATCGTAACTTGTTTTTTTGAATACAGGCCCTGTTCTGGCACATCCCCCCCGCACCCCCTTCCCCCGCACCCCCTTCCCCCGCCCCCCCGTGTACGACTGAGTGACTGAATCGCCGTAGAGACACGCAGGTTTTATAGTGTCTCAGTGCTGAAAAACTGTCTTTCTTTCACACCAAATGCTAATTTCTTCATTTCTTCATCAGGATAAGTATAGAAAAATTTCTGACGGGAAAGAATATTGCGGAAAATTAAAAAAAAAACAGGATATAAAATAAACATGAAATGTTCGAAAGTGGACATCATGAAGGGACCCTAAAGTAAAAAACTGAAGTGGTTTATACGCACATATCGCTGTTGGTGAGCTCCGCCGTGGTTACTTTCTGCATTTTCTGTTTAAAATTATAAGCGAAAATCAAAATCAACCTTTTATTTCAGTTTCTTCTTTGAGTCCCTGTATAGCCTATGTACGCACAGCAGAATAAGCATTATTGTTACTAATATCATGCCAATCTTTTTGAGAACAAACATCACAAACCCCCTTCCTACTTCACGTGTTCTCACCGATTTGGTGCGATGGAATTGTTCGAAAAATATCGTGTCAAGTGTGGGGCTTTCTCAGAACACCGTATATCTTTTACCCACAGGAAATTTTTAGGACTTAGCAGATGCCGTCACAAAAGTGAAAGTGTGGCGTCATGCATATTATTGCTGGAACATCCAAGCAGGCATCGACACTTGTATTTTCCCTTTGCTGACTTCCTAGTTTGCCAAGCGTGGTCCTTTCGAGATAGGGGTGCACTTTTAATGAGAAAAGGTAATTCACTTACAAGAGGAAAATCGCAATTCTCTTTAGTGTCTATTTAAGAGTTGACCCTAAAAGAGCAGATGAAGTCTATTTAAATAAGCATTTAATTCCTGAAAAATGAATGAAGATTAATAAATAAAAATTAAACCCAATGAACCGCCATGCTCACTTAGTTGCTTTTTTATGTTTGTTTGCAGCACTCTGAGGACGCTTCAAGCCTTTCGTTGTGAATATTCAACGTTGGAAATTTGCGTCTTCAACACTTATAAGACCATGTTGTACACACCAGATGTCACTGCTGTAGCCCATGACAATCTTTCGCAAAGCTCTTCAAACTCCTTACGCAGTCTTTTGAAAAAACTTACCACTCAAGGCGGTTTGAGGACCCACGCTTGTACGTGGGTTCGCAAAGCGCCTGCGCAGCTGAAAGCACCGTTAGGAACCGATAGTATGTTGGCGATATATTGTTTCTGATTTTGGATGAACCAGATGTTATGCTGTCTTCGAGGTACGCTGCTCATTCTTGCGCTTGAAATTTTCATAGCCACGAATGACAGCGAGCTATCACACACTCCGTTACACGTGTGGTGTTACCGAAAACGTCATGAATAGTGAAGACAGGCGCTAGATTATTTGAGAACGTGACGTAGTACGTCTTATTAGTCCTATGTTTTAACCATTTTATTGACCACATTGTGGCGGAAGAATACGTGCACTTCTGGACGCTTTCAGAGACAGTTCCTTGATTCGCTTTATCGCTGTCGTCTCATTCAGTAGATTTTCCTTCATAGTTCAAAAGTGCTGCAGTTAGTTGCGGTCTAACGAACACTTAAAATGACCTCTTTAAGGAACCCACAAATAGACCCTGGCATGTGTTCAGTACCAACCACATATTCAGGCAAAGCTCTCATCGACCTCAACTGGCAAACAGTGCGCAGGAAAGGATAATCTGTTTCAAAAAAAAAGAAGTACCTGTTAACAACCTGTCTAATGAAAAGGTTTGGTAATCCCAACCCTCCAGCCTTCACTCGTCTGAACAAATTATTTCTACTGCACCTTTCCCAATTTGAAGCCCAAACAAAGACTGCAAATATTCGATGAAGCTTCTGTATGTTGGTCGGTGAACAATGTAGTACTTGCAATACGTACCATAGTTTGGCTACAATAAAGAGGTTGCAAACAGTAGCTTTAGAAAATATTCACAGATTGTTACCTTTCCACCTATTCACCTTCACCTGTGTCTCCCTCGTTTGTTCTTCCCAGTATTCATTATTGTTTTCATAATATTCCAGGGGGACACCTAGATATTTAACAGGAGTTGTTACCCAATTAACATTGGCGAAAATGTCTGGTTTTGATAACCACTGTCCATGCCAGAACCCAAGGCACTTTCCCCAGTTTACGAGGCTTCCACGAAAAAAGTCATGAACCAACTAAGCCACGGCTCCGATGAAGCTCTGCCTTTGCGGCATTCATTATCACCTTTCAGTACTCTCCTGCGATTCCCACACTGTGATAACGGCGCGACCGGTGTAAATGTATCGTTGATACAGCGGAGTATTCCGGCCACGTGTGAACGGAAAGCTTTGTCGGGAGCGGAATCAGTGGATGGAACGCGAAGCCAACGCGTGTAAGGACAGGGGAGTGCTGCTGCGACTGCGTATGTGGCAGCTTATGGGCAATCGTAGAAATAAAACTGCGTCATTCACGGCTGCACACGTGTCCACTCCACGAGAGATTGTTTCGGCATATATGTGTTGCCATAAATCCGATTCGTGATTGACAGTTCCTCATGAAAGGGTCGATAATGGGGAAACGCCACGTTACGGTAAAATGTATACCATATGTGCGCTGCCTAAAATATGCTGCGCACAGATTTTACAGCGAAAGCTGTTTATGGCTAGGAGAAACGAAAAACCGCTCGTCCGTGGACCGCGCGCGGTCTCCATTGGCTGCGCCTTCCAGTGACGTCGTTCTCTGCGCCGTACCAAAGCGCGCGTGCCATTGGCTGGCCCGTGAGTGACGTCGTCCATCCCATCGCAGCCGTGGCGCCGAGCACGCGCGCATCAGCTTCGACTGAGAGCTTCCACATGGGTAAGCCACGGATGTTAGCTCGCGATGTGAAACGCTAGCAACGACGGCGCGCCGAAGAAGCAGCGTTGCGGGCAGAACAGCGTCGACGTGATGAGTGCGGGAGCGCGTTCGCGGGACGAACGCCCGCTTTCAGCGAGAGTTTCTCCAGCGGCACTTTGGCTTCGGCTGCAACGTCTGTGTCGGGTTGAACCCACTGCTAAACACCGACGCCGCACATTTCAGCTTCGCTGGCTAACCATTTGTACGGAGTGCTTGGGCGGTGATTTTTAGGGGCGAAGCTCATCTTAGTCTAACCAAAGCATTGAAGGACTCTGGTCTAACCTTGTCACGCGTCAGGCGTCAGTCGTCAGGCGTAACCGGCGTGCCGGGAGGCACGCGTTCGCCCTCGGCGCGTGCCTCCCTGCGCGTGCCTCTCACTCTCTCTCTCCCGGCGCGTGCCTCTGCTGTCTTGTGAAAGAGAGAGACAGAGAGAGAGAGCGAAAGGCGCGCGTTGGAAACGCTCTTTCTTAGAGGAACGCTACCAGCTCGCAAAGAAGGAGAACGCGCCCTCACCCGCGAGAGACAACGTTGGCGCAGGCAGCGTCTCCTAGCAAGTTTCTTGATTGAGAAATACCGACTGCTCGCGTTGCAGAAGCCTTCACCGGCAACCCATATATATATATATATATATATATATTTTTTCAAAAGAAGAGATTCACACGATTAACAAAAAGAATATAAGTTTACTAACGTTGCGGCCGGTGGACCGGCCTTCATCAGAGTAAAAAGCTGTTGCCGAGCACCCTCCTTTTAAGGGTACAGGAAGGGGAGAGAGTGCGGCTACAAAGGCGTATTCTGTACACGGAATGGCTATGAAGTCTTCCTGGACAGAACACGTGGTCGGCTGCGGCGAGTCACGAGGCGACCCCGTAGCCTATCAATTAACAGCAAGGCGGAACACTTGCAACCCCGAGGGATTCTACTACCTGTATGTAACGGAACTATAAAGCCACTGTACATTGTAAAAATGGCAATCACCACAGCATAAATGACAAAAAAGGATTAAAAAAATTAAAAAATAAAGTAAAAATAAGTAAATAAAAAAATATACAACAAAAAAACCGAAAATACTGATTTATTAACAAACGGCCGAAATATCTTGTAATGAAAAAATATATAAACCATGAAGGAAAAAAATGGAAATAAAATGAAAAAAAAAACAACTTTTGTGTGAAATAACGTATTGTAGTTGTTTGAAATGGCTTCCTCATAATGGCAATGCCCTAGACACTCGGGAAACATGTGAGTTTACCCGTGTTTTCATTAATGCCCCAGGTAGCGGCTTTGAACTTATAAATGAGGTAGGACTCACGAACCTCGCGGTCGTGGTGCGTCCGAAAGCCCGATTCCAGTATTATTGCTTTCAGGTCACTAAATGAATGGCCGGGAAGGTGCACGTGCTTAGACAGGGGCAGATTCAAGGAATTTTTGGCGTGTGACTTGTGATTATTAAATCGTATTCGGAAAGGAGTTTCTGTCTGACCAATATATTGTTGATTACATTTAGTGCACTCAAGCAGGTAAACGACATTAGCCGTGTCACAAGTAAAGTTTCCTTTAATTTGTACAAAAAAGTCGGACGCGGTGCTTGTTGCTTTTTGTGTAGTTCTAATGTATGGGCAGACCTGGCAACGTGGCTTATTGCACGGCCTGCATCCAGTGCCAATGGTTCAACTACGCACAAGTGAAATCTCCCACCGGCACTTCATTGCAAGTCATGATCCAGTGCATATATATATATATATATATATATATATATATATATATATATATATATATATATATATATATATATATATATATATATGCACTGGATCATGACTTGCAATGAAGTGCCGGTGGGAGATTTCACTTGTGCGTAGTTGAACCATGAGGATTCGTAGCGTGCGCGTTAACTAAATTAATCCGGAACTCGGCACGATCTACGATGAACCTCCCGAGCTTCGCCCACTCATCATCATTCACTCCGTGGATATGCTGTAATTTTTTTTCTCCTTGTATTTTCGTACTGGAACGTTTGTCAGAATATTACTTAAGGAGAGTGAAGAGCTGGGCTGGTTGGTTCATGATTGATTCGACGAAAAGCCAGCACTGCCCGGCGTTGGTGCGTATGCGTGTGTTCTCTCTTGTCCGTGTCCTGCAGTGCTGGCTTTTCGTCGAATCAATCATGAACCAACCAGCCCAGCTCTTCACTCTCCTTAAGTACTATTCTTGTTCCCTGGGCGCCTTTTTACGTGTGTCTCCTTCCACGGATTTTTATTCTGCTTGCGCCAGTGCGATTGCCTTCACGACGTGCAGGGCACGTGCGATGTCTTATTTCCTCAGGATCGGCGTTCCACCGTTGGAAATTAAAAAGAAAAAAAAACAAAAAAAACAACAACAAAAAAAAAAAACCGGCGTTGGTGCGTATGCGTGTGTTCTCTCTTGTCCGTGTCCTGCAGTGCTGGCTAATCAGAACTGGTTTTGGGACGTTAAACCCCACACATCATCATCATGCAGTGCTGGCTTTTCGTCGAATTGTCAGAATATCCAAGAAGTTTGTGGGGCATAACTGGGTGCAATAATAATGATATCAAAGGAGTTAACTGTGATTAGCTCGATCAACTTATTATGGGTTGACAATTTTCTCAATGGGAGAATGCAAATACAATACCAATTATTCAAATCTCTGTTTTGCTGGAGAACGAAATAGTGCAAATTGTGGTGAAAGTTAGACGCTCCCAAATCCCGCGATTGTTCCTATGACAAACGGAAACACCCACAGATTTTTTTATTTCTTATTGTATGATCTGATGTATCGCCAGGGCTCCTGTATAACTGGCATTACAATTACGAAGAGGTAGTTATCATGAAGGCACCTTGCAGTGATAGGCTCAATAGCGTCTTCAAAGCTGGCCTGTGTCATGTTCTAGTTGGGTATGGCGGCTATTTACTTAGTGTGGCAAAAAGTTCGACATTCCGTAAGCATATTGTTATGAGATGAGAACGCGAAAGCTTGTTGTTGTTGTTTTGTGGGGTTTAACGTCCCAAAACCAGCTCTGATTATGAGAGACGCCGTAGTGGAGGTCTCCGGAAATTTCGACCACCTGGGGTTCTTTAACGTGCACTGACATCGCACAGCACACGGGCCTCATCATTTCGCCTCCATCGAAATGCAGCCGCCGCGGCCGGGATTCGATCCCGCGACCTTCGGATCTGCAGCCGAGTACCGTACCCCGCCACGGTGGTCTAGTGGCTACGGTACTCGGCTGCAGATCCGAAGGTCGCGGGATCGAATCCCGGCCGCGGCGGCTGCATTTCGATGGAGGTATGGCGGTATATATATATATGAAGGTATATATATATATATATATATATATATATATATATATATATATATATATATATATATATATATATATATATATATATATATATATATATATATATATATATATATCAGTCATGGTGGTGAATAGGCCGGAGGCGTGAAGGCAGAGATGAGTAGTAGATCCTCAGAATTGGCAACAAAAATGCGGAAAGCGTTTATTCAACGTTTCAGCCGGAGACCGGCCTTCATCAGGAATATATATATATATATATATATATATATATATATATATATATATATATATATATATATATGCAAAAATAGCTTGGGTTGCCGCTAGTTTATAACAGAATTGACGATGCGCCTCTTAGAGAACGACGGTTTATTAAGTCAACGTTTCGGTCGGAGCCCGACCTTTTTCAAGACATGTAAACCACAGGCCAGTCAGTATGGCCTTATATACACACTTTGCCTTGTAGTAAGGAGAGAAGGACAAGGGTGGGAAAGCGAGTGAGTGGGTTGAAAATATACGGAAATAATATACGGAAACGGTGCACTGTCACGAGCGTATGCAGAAAAGCTACGGATAGACAACAGTACCTGCACTTCAATAGCTGCCACCCGCGCCACTGTAAAACTAGCATTCCTTATTCTCAGGCGCACAGATTCAAAAGAATATGCTCCCGCACGGAAGACTTCCACAAAAGCACCGCACGGATGCGTGAAGTGCTTGTCGATCAAAAGTACCCACCATCTATCATTGAGGATGCAATTGTGAAAGCTGAAAATCTCTACCGCCAGGCGCTCCTGTATGACCAGAAAGACACCATCCACGAACGCCGAAAAAACCTTGTTCTAACCTTTACTAGCAATCCACCGAACGTTAATAAAATCTTGAAAAAACATTTTAACATATTGGAACAAAGCGAGCGACTCTCCAAAATTTTTACCGATCCTCCGCGTGTGGTATACAGGCGACCGAAAAGCGTAAGGGATCACGTTGTACATTCAAAAATAGGAACAGTGCCTCTCGACGGGTGTCGACCCTGTGGGAAATCCAGATGCGGTGTGTGCAAACACATCCAGAAAACAAAAGTTGCAGAAAGCACAGATTCGAATTTTAAGCACAGAATAAAAGGACAACTTGACTGCGACTCAAACAATGTTATTTATCTCTTAGAGTGTGGAATATGTAACATGCAGTACATAGGACAGACGGACACACCATTCAGGATAAGATTCAACAACCATCGGTCCCATGTGCGCTCACTACCTGGCCGTCCGCTCTCTAAACACATCAACTTGAAAGGTCACACCTTTGAGGATGTCAGGGTCACACTATTGGAAAGTAACTTTCGGAGCACCAGAGAACGTGAGCAAAGGGAATCTTACTTTATCTACAAATTTGGCACAATTAAGCATGGCATAAATGAACATCCTGGCGCTCTCTCGGTGTTACGATCGTTAGGAAGTGAATAGTCGAATTGATAAACTTTGTATCCTCAATTACAAGATCGGCCATTCCCGCCAACTATCATTGCCTCATTCGACTTTTTTTTTTAAAGCTGTGTACGCCCGATTCTGTCGGCCTGGCCCTGTTTGCATTACCCGTGCAGTGCAAGCCGACACACGCAAAGTGGCTCCGGAGATCGTACGACAAGAGGGGACAATACGTCATTGTGTTGTACACAGAATTTTACTGCTTCAAAACCTCGCCTTTCTGTGCGGCTCTTTTCCTTCATGCCGCCCTTTCTTCTTCCTTGCCTACCTTACCCCGCCACGCGGTGGCGCCGAGTGCGTATTACAAATGTGGCTGCAATCGGGAACAAGAGCGCTGCGCCTTTCATGCCTGAATACCTCCCCCGTTCTTCCCTCCTGGGGCGCGTCGCTGTGCAGCGGCACCACAGAGGAAACATCCAAACCGCATAAGGTACGCCACGGAAAGTGTCGTTAGTTTCGCCAGATATAAGCCGGCGCCACGGTTTACAATACCTAATTGATGATTTGCTCTTAAAGATGTCTACGGACTCGGACAGCACTGGCGCGGCGGGCGGCACTCGTCCTTCTCGCTGCTTCCCCCATTTTCACCCCTTTCTCTTTTTCTTCCTTTCCTTTTTTTTTCTTCTTTTCTTTCGCTCTCTCTCTCTCTCTCTCTCTGTGGTGTGTGTGTGTCTGTGTGTGAGTGCGTGCGAGTTGCCTTTGCGTGACTTGCTCATGTCTTTTTGCAGTGAAGATGCCAGCAATCTTTATTATTATTTTTATTTTTTATCTTTATTATTTCCGTATATTTTCAACCCACTCATTCGCTTTCCCACCCTTGTTCTTCTCTCCTTACTACAAGGCAAAGTGTGTATATAAGGCCATACTGACTGGCCTGTGGTTTACATGTCTTGAAAAAGGTCGGGCTCCGACGGAAACGTTGACTTAATAAACTGTCGTTCTCTAAGAGGCGCATCGTCAATTCTGTTATATATATGTATATATATATATATATAGATGGAGTTGCTCACAGCATTCTCCTAGCAACATTAGTTCATGTATGTCTTGTTTGAATCATTAGCGACAAAGTGCCCATGCCTTGTGAAAAATGTTGCGCTCATTATGCACACATAAATAAAAACACTCAGAGCAAGCACACCGGTGCTATCAAGGGTGCACCACTGCTTTTTACCATTATTCTCGAACCTTTCTGCTTGAAGACACGTGGAAATCAATACATTAGGGTATATAGTCTACGAAATCACGAGATAAAAATGCTAAGTTACTAAGATGTAATAGCGTTGCCCTGCACAAATCAAGGAAGCATACGGGAGGCACCTAGTTGTGCTACACAATTCTGTAGTATAAGTCGCAGTGCCATAAGCTGGCACAAAGCTGAGGCTCCAGGCATGGACAGTGAAGCAGCGGGCCTCTAATGTTTGAAGGTATAGCGCTCACCAACGCCCAGACAAGTTACCTCGGGGTGCATTTAAAAAAGTGCCGACGCACGACGCAGCAGTTGGCAGAAAACAGTGACTGGATTCAACATCAAACGATGAAGCGGAGAGCTAAGAACGTCTCAGTTTTTGCAAAAGCTACAATCTGTAATGCCTTTCTCGTTGCCAAAGTGTTTTACATGTTGCAAGTGTTACGTGTGTCCCAAATGTACGCGCAGCATTTGCACAGAATTTTTGATGCTTTACTTGGTGACCTAAATGGGAGATGAACAAGTCGTGTGAATTTGTTTCATTCGGTGAAGAAAGGGCGCTTGGGTTAGTGAATCTGTTTTATAAGCAGGTAGCGCAGCACTCATCCTGCTGCGTGATGGAAGTAATGGCACCTTGCGGTGCGTCATCCAGAGGCGACTGGTTGGCGTATTTTAGATTATGCGGAGCCGTCATGTGCTGGACGGAAAGAGTGTGTCAAAAGTTTTTGATTTGATGTAATAAGTGCTTGTCGGTTCCTGAACGCCCACTTTTCTTTTGAATATTCGAGTTCTGTAACAAAAAGCAACTCTATCGAGATATGGTGGGCTCCATGGGTCCTGTTCGAAGACACCGGGCGGTGTATGTTCTCATCATGAGAAGAACGTGTTAAAGAGGGCAAAAAGACTGGCAATGCCAACCACATCGAAAAGGTTTGTGTTCATGTTAAATACTCGCACGATACCTGTGAAATAGTAGCTAAGAGAGAAGGGCATATTAGTGCCGTGTTGGGAGGGGGGACGGGTTGTTTATCTGATATATGTGAAAAAAAAACGGCAACTATCGATCAGACCTTTCTGGGCTGCTGGGATTCTGCATTTCTTTGGGACATCCTACAAAGAACACGCGAAAAGCATTAACGTCGTTCGGAATACGCTTTTTGCCATTCCAAGATACAGGTGTGCCATTCGACATTGTGATGTTACTTTGCATGTTGAGTGCGGGAAAAACGAGTGGCTGTCCGCAATGAAAATAGAGATAAAAGTCCGCACAGTGACTACTTTGTTCAAACGCCTCGTTTAAGCGGGAGTGTATAAACCTGTTAGTGAGCCGCCTTCGACGTTACCAGCCGTTGAGGAATTGGCTCCCATCAAATATTATTAACTAAACTCATGGACATGATAAAACCACACATTGAACTACATTTTCTCGGTTGTTGTCGAGTATGGTTGTGTTGGCTAAATGTATTTATCGCTGTGAACCAAGTCATAAAAAAAAAGAGATTGTGCGTTAGAATCTCAGCAGGGCCTGCCAACATTAGTTTCGCATTTATTTTGTGTGTGTTTCTGTCCTCAGGCCTTCTAACTTCTTAAAATTTTGGGTACACGGCGGAACGACGACGAAGTGCATCTCTTGTAGAACGCTTCAGCTGCTGCTCCTTCCATTTTCGCTATATTTATCTGTTTCTCGGGGGCCCTGTCCCCTCCCTCGTGGCTACGGACACGGACTCGTCCAGAGGTCCGCCCAGCCAGAGGTCTACCGTGACGAGCGCAGCGGTACATCAGCGCGCCTGGTCCAGTACCGGTGAAGCCACCAGTCACCACGCAATGGATATGGACGCGGAGCCTTCTGTTGCGCCGACCGTCCAAAGGTCAATTATGCTAAGATCATCAAGAAAACGCAGCACCAGCCCCAGCAGCAGCGAGGACACCGAGGTGTACTCGATCTCGGGCGATGAGTCGTCGGATGATGGCTTCGAAACGGTGCGGAGTAGGAAGGCAAAACGAAGAATCGTCGCGGCGTCATCGCCAGCGAGCACCCTAGTTTCGAAAACTAAAGAAGAACGATGGCCGCACACCATCTTATTCATGCCTGATGACCCTACCGTTAGCCTCCGAACAGTCAACAGGCAAGTCCTTTCGGTATTTCTCGAGGGGATCGCGCCGAATGAAATCAAGGATGTCCGATTAAACACGCGCAAGAACATCCTTGCTGTGGACATGATGAATGCAAGCGCCTTAGACAAGCTCCGACGAATATCGGATTTGGCCGGCATCAAAGTCCGATCTATTATTCCAATGGATGGCGCCTGCGTGGCGGGTGTCATTTACGACATTGATTTGGCAATCGTCAACTCGGACCTTCCAATCCTTATAAAACCGGCGGAGGCGGGGGTCGTCATCACTGGTGTTTTTCGTCTAGGAAACACCCGCTGCGTGAAGCTGGTCTTCAAAGGGGACTCTCTACCATCCCATGTAAAAGTTGGGCATTTCAGACATCCTGTTCGGCCTTTCATGTCCAAACCGCTTCAGTGTCATAACTGCATGAAGCTTGGCCATGTGAAGGGTGTCTGCACAAGCAACACAGTGTGCCCCCGATGCGCTGAGCAGCACACGGCCGACGCTTGCCGTGCGGAAACTCTCAAGTGCGGCAACTGTGATGGCCCTCATGATGCTGCCTCTAAAGACTGTCCACGAATCAAGCGGGAACTCGCTGTTATAAAACAAATGGTGAGAGACAGCTCAACCCACAAAGAAGCTGCTGAAAGGGTACGGCGTCGGCGCAACCGTCGACGAAAGCGATCTAGACAGAGTGCTAATCTCAAGCTACCTGAGAACAGCACGTCACCGTCGAGCACGAAGACTACAAGCACGAACAGAAACGTGACACAGGGATCTAATAAGGTCGAAGACTGGCCTGCGCTTCCGCGCATACAGCCTGCGAAGGAACCTGCCCAGCCTTCCCGCCCAGCACCGACATCTAAGCCTATTTCAGCTGATGATGCGCCAAGGGTTGATCGCCAGATCGTTCCGATGCTGCGATCCCTAGTGGCTGTCATAACAGAGCTACTGAGAAGCCTGGGAACCCCGACCGCTCGAAGTGGTCTGCAGATATTGGACGCGCTGAGCCCAGTCCTAGCAACCCTCGGATAGAACAATGGCTGCAAATCACCAATCATTCCGTGAAGAGGTCAGACATGCGTCTATAATCCAGTGGAACGCGAGAGGACTTAAATCTCGAATCTCTGATTTCCGTCAATACGTTTTCTCCAACCGTTTTCCAATCGTCGTTATCTGCGAGCCAAAGCTATCGCATCCATTCAGGCTATCCGGTTATGAATCAACGATGTCCTCAACACATAACGAAAGCAGCAAGGTCCTGGTGTACATTCGTCGTGAGCTTACCTACATCATTCGGCCTGTGCCACCTCACGATGGCAACCAATACGTTTGCATCACCGTAAAAAAGAAGAGCCTCACTTTTACTTTAGTGTGCGTGTACTTATCACCTGCGGCCCGATTTGATAGAAAAAGACTGGACGACATTCTGGCAGGGGTTCCTGGCCCATGGATCATTACAGGTGACTTTAACGCTCACCACCCTATTTGGGGAAGCTCCAATGTTAACGCCACAGGCAGGCGGCTGGCTTCTTTCGTGTCCGATCATGACCTGTGCTTGCTTAACGATGGGAGCCCTACGTTTTTACGAGGCGCAACGTACAGCAGCTGTTTGGACTTGACATTCGTGTCACGTCGCTTTGCCTCACGCGTTAATTGGTTTTTAGACATCGAGACCCACGGGAGTGACCATATCCCCAGTTACGTCAACATCAAAGGCCTGGCTGGATGTCATCCTTCTAACACATTCCGGAGGATTGATTGGACTGCGTTCAAGACGAACGTCGAAGACGCTTGTCGCAGCGGCCTCCCGTCAGGTCTAGAACAAGCTATAAAGGAAGCGGTACAGACGGCGATGCGCACACTGACATGCTCCCCGAAGCACTCGGAAACGGACGTAGAGTTGGAACGACTCCGTACGATTCGTCGACGTGCCGAGCGCAGATATAGACGGACTAATTCCGTACACGATCTAAGGACAGCCAGGCGCATGCAAAAGAAGATACAGCGTCGCATAGCTAAACTTGAGTCTCAACGGTGGGTAAGGTTCTGTGAGTCTCTGGACCCCCGGAAACCTTTATCGCAAATATGGAGAACAGTGCGAGGTCTGCGTACGCTTCCTGAGCAGCGGTTTCCGTTCAAAGCTTTAGCGCTTTACCAAGGTCGACGGGATATCGAGGTAGCTGAAGATTTTTGCAAGAAGATTGTCGGCAATGCAGCTTGCACAGGAGTCCTTGCTACACAGAACACTCCACATTCACTGGACTCACGCATGGACCTGCCCTTTACCATTGAGGAGCTGGATGCGGCCCTTGTGTTGTGCAATCGTTCTTCATCACCTGGCCCAGATGGCATCTCCTACAGGATCTTATGCAACCTAGGTGAGCAGGCGCAGAAAGCTTTGTTGGAAATGTTCAATAACTCATGGCGAGACGGACATGTCCCCCAAGAATGGAAAACGAGCCGATTGGTTCCGCTCCTAAAACCTGGGAAATCGCCTCTAGAACTCTCGTCGTACCGCCCAATAGCACTAGCTAGCTGTGTAGGGAAGCTGATGGAGCGCATGATCCTCGCCAGACTGGAGTGGTTCCTAGAGCGCTACGAGGTTTATCCGAGTGCCATCGCCGGTTTTCGACGCGTTCGTTGCTCTATCGACAACGTTGTTGACCTCGTAACGTACGTCCAACACCAGAAATTGAGCAGGCGATTAACCGCGGCACTATTTTTGTATATCAAAGGAGCTTACGACAACGTTTCTCACGAGGCCATACTAGACGCCCTTGAGTCCGTCGGTCTTGGTGGCCGAGCGTACCGCTGGATTCGTGCCTACCTACAGATGAGATCCTTCTTTGTGCAAACCGACGATGGGCCAACCTCTCAGCACTGCACACACCGTGGAGTTCCTCAAGGGGGCGTCTTGAGCCCCACGTTATTCAATTTGGTTCTGATTGGTCTCGTGGAACGCATACCAGGTTGTGTACAGATATCGATTTATGCTGACGACATCTGTGTTTGGACGTCAGGCGTAACACGTCCTCAGATACGCGCGAGGCTCCAAAAAGCCGCGACTTCGATATCGGCATACCTTAATGAACAAGGCCTTGAAATTTCGCCTGAAAAATCGGCGCTGGTCGCTTTCACGCGAAAGCCAATGACAGCCTATGCCATCTCTATCAAGGGGAAAAAAATTTGTTACGCTAGGACGCACAGGTTCCTGGGAGTAACCATCGATCGGGACCTCTGCTGGAGTCCCCATGTGGCCGGTCTCAAGAAGCGCCTAACGGCCACCTCACAAGTTTTCCACTTCCTCGGAGGGAAAACGTGGGGTACGTCAGTGACCGCCATGTTGCACCTATACCGGACGCTCTTTCTCGGGTACCTGAGATACAGCTTACCGGTGCTGACTGACACCTGTAAAGGTAACCTACGCGCACTTGAGAGCGTTCAGGGCCAGGCACTCAAGATCTGCCACGGATTGCCAGGCTGCACCTCAACAGCGGATACTATAGCAATGGCCAAAGACCTTCCTGCCACCACTCACATCACTTTGGAGGTGCTTAGGACACACATTCGACACCTAGCTCGTGCTCCTGCTCACCACCTCGCCTCGCTTCCAGAAGACCGGCCCGGTGCCTCTTTTTGTAAGAGGATATCGGCATTCCGCGAGTGCCTCCCAAAGAATTATACTCCTGCTGAGAGACTTCCGACGCCTCCTTGGTGTTTGGCCCATCCAAAGGTACGGCTGACAGTGCCAGGGATTCGGACGAAAGCGGAGCTCTCACCGCCGGCTTTAAAACAGCTGTCTCTACTAATGCTACATGAGGACTACAGGAATCATCTTCAGCTTTACACTGATGGCTCAACAGCAGCAGGCAGATCTGCAGGAGCTGTGACCTTCCCTGCCAAAGCAGTAGATGTGCTGTTCAGGACGTCTCATAGCACAACATCGACAGCCGTGGAGCTTGAGGCACTACGCACCGCACTTTGTGTGATCGATGGAGAGCCACCACAGAAATGGGCCATCTTTACAGATTCCAAGTCAGCCCTTCAGTGCCTTTTATCGGCCTTACGTAGCGGGCCGCAAGACCAATTAGTGCTTCAAACACGACAGCTCTATCACGAATTAACCGACAAAGGCCATGACATCACGTTTCAGTGGCTACCAGGCCACTCTAGAATAATCGGCAACGAGCACGCAGATAATGCTGCGAAACGTGCCCACGAAATTGGAGTGCTGCAAGCCATCCCACTGTCAAGAACGGATGCAGTAAGAAAACTTCGCTCGCTTGCGCGTGATATGACTATAGCGCTGTGGAACACTCCTGGTCTTCTGCATACCCGTCTGCACCGCCTCGACCCATCACTACAACTTCGAGTTCCGCGTGGGCTTACCCGCTGTGAAACTACCGTACTTTGCCGCCTGTGGCTAGGCACGGCATTCACAAGAAGTTTCAGCTGTCGCATTGGACTGGAAGACAGTGCTGCCTGTATTCACTGCGGCAGCGAGGAAACAATTGTGCACGTCCTCTGCGATTGCCCTGGGTACTGCTCCCAGCGACAGACTCTCGCCACAGAATTGTCACGCCTTGATGGTCGACCGCTGTCCGAGCAAACCATATTGGAATGCCGGACAGACAGTGTCTCGCAGCAGAAAGCCACGAAGGCTGTGCTCAAGTTTTTGCGCGCAACGGGCCTCGTGAACCGTCTGTGACACATGCCGTGCTTGTGTGTGTGCGCGATTTGACCTCTCTCTTTCTTTATTCTTTTTCCATCTCTTTCTGTCTCCCTTCACCCCTTCCCCAGTGCAGGGTAGCAAACTGGATATTTTCTCTTCCGGTTAACCTCCCTGCCTTCCGCCCATCATCTCTCTCTCTCTCTTAAAATTTTGCTAATAATTCAATGAGCCAAATGTAATAGGTAATAATTAGGACACGTATTGTATGTAAATTGCTCCTCTCTAACATTAAAATGATAACTTACGGAATGGTCTGAAATTTCAAAAAGACCTTGACAATATATTGCGGTTGTGGAGTACGTGAAATACACTGAACATTTCCGCATTTGAGATTATGAGGATTATCAATAAGCGTGAAATTTAAAGCGCCATCGATGCTTTCGATGGCGAAAATCTGTCGAGTGTGTCGGGGTTCTTGACCTAAGAATGACTTTTCCTGAAGCGACGACATCGATCATGTAGCAAGTAAAGGTGGCTTTGTCGCCATCGCTCTATGGTGCGACACTACGCATAAGCACTTCTTTCAAACTCTATTACAACATGACTGTTCCGCTTCCTACCATGGAAAAAAGGGCATATGTCCTTACAAAAATGCTATATGTGGCCATATCAGGAATTGGGCAAATGTGGCTATATATGGCACATGCCGTATGTGGTCTTATTTGCCCAGATCGTTTTAGAAACATATGTGGCAATAAAAAACACACACGAGGAATGCCATGTAAGACTCTGTTGCATATTGGGCAAATTCGGACACTTACGGGCACGTGCCATATATAGCCAGATATACATATATGACCATATATGCATATCTGGCTATATATGGCACGTGTCCCCACGTGTCCGTATTTGCCCAGTACGCATAAGAGTCGTACATGGCATTCCTCGTGTGTGTCTTTCATTGCCACATATGTTTCTAAAATGATTTGCGCAAATACGGCCACATAAGGCCACATACGGGCACGTGCCATATATAGCCACATTTGCCCAATTCCTGATATCGCCATATATGGCATTTCCGTAAGCGTAATTCCGAATGAGCTCGTGTCCGATTCTAGCGGAGCGATTTCGTCTCCTCGAATTAAAACTTCTTGTGAGGCTCGTCTGGCATAATACTAAACCTAAAACGGCTACTTCTGCAGCACGCACGAAAATATAATTATTTGCCCTTAACTAATACCCAAAAGCTTTATATGCGGAAACGTTTTACTATAGTAAACGTATATGCTTGATGCTAGCCGCGGTTCTGCCCTCATAGACTGCTCCTTAAATATTAGAGAATGTAGGTATCGAAGCAGCGCACATGAACATTGTTCTTTTGAATGATATTCGTGACTGCGTGGGTTAGTAATGAGGTCGCCCATTTTCACTAAAGGCTCGTTAATGTTTTCCGCTTCACGAGACATCCTATGACATTTGTGCGGGATTTGAATTTTACCTGCCGACCTATATTTTCTCATTCGCTGTAGTCTTGCGTACATGCTATTTTCTACTTCGTTTCTTTTCAATTTCATATTTATCTCGTCAGAGAGATATGTTCTACTTACAGTGCGGATGTACTGTAATGTTTCATCTTCACATCCCATGTTGAGGCGCTGTAGGTATTGGCATACGTAGGTTATTTGCGTCGAATAATGGAACCACTGCAAAGTGGTCAACGCACCTGCACCATACAAAATTCATTAAGAACCAAGAAAAAGAGAGATGACCTTAGTTCCAGGTCTAGCGGCTCCTTGCTCCCAATTTCCGTCGCGTGTAGGTGCCTGCCAAGTGGCTATGTAAACTTCGTTCTGCCGAGCGCCAGACGAGAAGCACACTTGTAACTACTCTGCCAATAGGTACAGGGCGGCACTGGTCGAGGCCTCTCTTTCCCGCAATAGCTGCGGATCCTCTACTATTACTCCAAGACACGGTGGGAGAAACTGCCCTACATGGACGCGGTGGGCATCACGTCCACGCGGGGAGAACTTTTGTAGAAAAATACACAGGAGTGCCAGGCCAGCGGGCCCTTTCACTCTTCAAGAAGCCGGTAAATTCCGGGACGACACTGGGATCTGTACACCGTACCTTCTGCATCAAAAGCAAACGCTGAACCATTTTCTTTCAACGCTGCGTTAGAGGGCGGATTTACCTTTTGGTCCAGCGGCCCGATTCTACTGCCATCCGACACGGATTGGTGGCCAGCCAAGTGACTATGAAACCTAAATTCTGCCGCGTCCAGGGGAGGGCTGCACTTATACTGATTTTAAACCACTGCGGAGGAGGCTACAGGTGTTCCAACTGCCGTTGTAACAGTATCGGAAGAAAGCGGCTATGGGTGAAACTTCGGCAGTGACCCGAAGAGTGCAGGGGGTCAACAGAAATTCCAACTAATGTTTTGTCTTCGCATTCCCAGAAAATTCCGACGGTTCCCTGCATATTTAACAGCAGGGCTGCTTAAGGGTTCGCCATATCCGTCCCCGCTGTGACGCAGGAAGGAAACGCAGACTGATTCCTGCGCTGGACACACTGCTGCCTTATAGTAGTCATGCAAATGGTAATAAATAAATGAAAAAGGTAGAAAAGGCCCAACGTTACATGATACTGCTTTTGTGAATGGCAATATACAACGAAAGGAATGCAAAGAAAGAAAGAAAGAAAGAAAGAAAGAAAGAAAGAAAGAAAGAAAGAAAGAAGAAAGAAAGAAAGAAAGAAAGAAAGAAAGAAAGCATTGGGGTCAGAGTAATGGGTTACAGAGACCCTTGTCCGTACCCTCATGTTCGGCCCACTGCTACATGGTCCTGATGGTGACAGCGGTAGTTGTAGTGATGCGTGCTTGTGATAGTTAGCTTGACGCCCCTGCGAGCTACGTCACGATAACGATAAAACTAGGGATTCGCTGTTCGCACGGATTTGACAGCATAGGACTATCCTGAATTGCACCTTTTGAAAACCATTTAACCTAATGATTTTAGATAAATTTCATGGTTCCATACACAAGATTCCAGTGGCGCTTCGAAACAATGCAAGGGAATGATAAGTATAGCACGGTGAATGTAAAAGCGATATTATTTCCAGGCAAATGCCGTTTGCGAATGCCCTCATGCCTACAAAATGCTACATTCCAAGGGATATTCCTAGCGCTTCCCTCTTTCTACTCGCATTCAATATTGTTGCAGTGGTCTCCTGTGCGAAGTCGCGCGCTTCCACCACAGGTTCTCAGGAAATGATCGATGCAATGTTGTGGCACGTTGTCCTTGAATTCAGGAGTTGCGATCAGTAGGCATTCTGAAATGGAAACGAGGCACTGTAAGTGATAAACCGTGGCTGGTAGCTACGTGAAAAAATTTGCTGCTAAACTGTTAGTAGTGTAAAATCGTTATTGCTTTTCTGTTAGAATTTGGTGAAACTTCACCTATGTGAAGTTTTCGTACAAACTGTAAATGTTTGGGCCAATCGATTTTCACTTCCCCCAATCACATGAAAGCGGGTCTTCCAGATGTAAAATTATCACGCACCGGATAGCGGTCGTTGAGCGGATCGATGGACTTAGGCAAGCTTGTCAAGATCGCGTGAGGTACAGCATTACGAAGGCTTTTCAAAACGTATAAGCCGCTTGCCTGTACAAGCGGAACTTGAAACATTTTTAACTCTGGTAGTATCGAAATGATTTGAAAAATTCTCGGGGTACAACATTCCCTGTTGGGCGTTTAATAGCGTCTAGTGTATAACGGAAGTTTACTACCTAGCCTGATGAGTGAGAGACCATTTAAAAGTACTATCTTCTGCCAGTGACAGGGATAAACAGTGGTGGAACCCCGCACCCTCCCTTGATAACATATATAAACATATATATGCGTTCACTCACGTTCAGGGATGTTCTACACCGCGTTCCAGCTGCAGGACACTACGTCCTTTATGTCCGTACTAATCATTGGTTGCATCAAGAGGAAGGTGTCAGGAAATAACTTATACTTAAAAAAAGATGAGGAAGGCAAACATTATCAAATCTTGATCTAGTGGTGCAAGGCAAGGGAAGCAGAGAAGTTGATGGGAACATGAGTTGCCCGAGTTTGCCTCAGCCACTTCCGCATTTCGTCCTGCTCCAAGGCTTCGAGAAACGCCTCGCGAAGCATTGATATGCCTAGCGAACGCTTCTGAAAGTTTTGCACCGCGCTCAGCCTAAGGACCTTGGCGTGGAACCACTCCTTACCACTCCCAGAACCACTCCCAGAAAGTCTACTTTCAGGTGCTGAGCCCCCATCCAGTTCCAGGAGAACAAGGATGTTAAACTGTGTTGTTACTTTTTTTAGCCCCAAGCTTTAGGTGAAATGCATTGTTGGTGCGGGGCAGGTGGTGCGGGGTGGAGAGGGGAGGACACCTGCCATAGGAACAACTCCTGTTTCAAACGTGCGTTCCTTTTTTCATCCTGCTTTCTAGCGCTGCGCACACAATGCATTTGCAAGATATGTACAAGGAGCGGATTCTTTGGAAGCTCTCGCTCTTGCCATTTATATTAGTCACGCTAACACCTGTCACCCAAATACTCCTGCACCCAACCCCAACCCCCTTTTTTTTTCTCTTTTTTTTCTTTTGTTTGTGTGTTCGCACGTGCTGCTCTACTCCTCCTCTCTTTCTGAGGACGGGGGAGAGTGTGCAAAGGCGTACATAAACGAACGTTGAAGAAGGCAGTTGCCGCCCTGACGAAGACAAGTCCGCTTGTCGAAACGTTGGCTCCCGCGACATTCCCTGTTTTAAATCTTACCTTGCGATTTGTTCATCGATCCTTACAACAATGCCATATAAGGCGATATCAGGAATTAGACATATCCGGTTATATATGGTACGTGTCCGTATGTGGCCGCATTCGCCCAAATAGTGATAAAGGCATATGACGCAATAAAGGGCTTACACGAGGAATGTCATGCATGATTCTGGCACATTTTGTGAAAATACGTCCACATGCAGACGCGTGCCATATATAGCCAAGCATGCATATATGGCCATGTACACATATCTGGCTATATACGGCGCGTGTCCGTATGTGGCCGTATTTGCCCGATACCTTTCATACATGACATACATGACGTTCCTCGTGTAAGTCATTTATTGCGTCATATGCTTCCATCACGATCTCGGCAAATACGGCCACATATGGACACGTGCCAGATGCAGCTAGGTATACCCAATTCCTGGTATCGCCTTATATGGTATTTTTTAAGGGGCAGACGGTGGAAGAGGTGGCACACGTGGCCTGGGCTTGACGCCGTCCCACCCCTTTTCTATACCAAACTATGTCGTACTTATGCTAGTCGAAGAGCTGTTCTGACGCCACGAGAGGACGCATGCTCTCATGAAGCGAAGCTAGACGCAAACGCACAGCTTTGCGAGACGCTGGGCACGAGGGAAATCGACGCACACTATCTTCTTCTACTGCTTGCACGCCCAACACGTGTGCCTGCCAGACACAGTTTAGCCAATGTAGTATTGGGCTGAGGGCATGAGCGCAAGAGAAGAAAGAAACGCGCGTGCGAACGCCGCTAACTGGGCATTTCATAGACAGCACGAACACCCTTGGTGACCAGAACTATTGATGACTAGTTTTTTCATGTTATCTAACAACTTCGTTGTTGAATGGAGAAAACTTGATCATTGGGAGAAAGCGTAGAACGTGAATCTCATATATCTGAACCAATAATCAGCAGAAAGTCACGCTTTGGGCGAGCTCAGAGAGCGTTGTTGGTGAACACGTTCGGTTTTTTAACACGAAAGTGCTTTGTTCCGGGGTTTACCAAGACACCATACGTCGCTACCGGAAAGAATATGGCGCAGAAAGTAAACATGTAAGGACAGTAAAGAAGAACTCACAGGAAAAGTTCTGCTGATGCACTGGCAATCGGACTCACAGAACCCCAGTCCACGACGTGGGGTGCACTGTGCACTACCACTGCTCTAACGCTGCACATGCTCGATGATGTACGAACGCCTCTTCTTGTCTCGTCCGGCTCAGCACGCGCGCATCCAGGCGCCCATTGCCTGGAACGGTTCCAAGGTCGGTCTCCATGAACGCGTGCAGAGCCGTGCGCGTAGCCGCGTTCGTAGAGCTTCGAGCGTATATGCGCCGACAGAGCAGTGGTAGGGCACTGGTCACCTTCCTTCGTGGATGGGTTTTCCCGCCGACCTCTCTTCGAGCGTGATGGGAACAAGAAAACTGCTGCGTTAAGCGCCAGAGCACGGCAACGACTTTGACAGGTCGGTGTAGGGCGATTAAGTATGACTGATACCTTTGTAGCACGGCATGTGCCCAGTTATGAAGTAAAATACTTCAGTTACCACAAAAGATCGGCCCTTTATGCAATGGAGGCGATGTGCAAACATGAGTTCACCCACACCAAACGGTGCCGCACCAGCGAAACACCGATAGCTATGGGCAACTTCGCCTCGATGCAACAATAAACATTCAACTGCTTAAGCAGAGAGATATTTTACTTTCGTGTTATACCAATTCCTTTGACAGGGGGATCAGCCACATTTTTTTTTGTTCGTTTATTCCCCGACACCTATTTGTCACCCACTGGACGGGGTCGCGCTGGCTTCGGAAGCCACGGGACGCGGCCGTATTTTAGTATGACCCTATTTTCTCCGCACGTAATGCATTTATTCTCACGAAGAATTTTTCCTTGTTCATGCGAAACAGTCCCAACCATGCGAAGGTGAAAGACGCGATGTTGTGTAGTATACTGTGCAGGAGACGACATACAAAAGGTACTCGTCGATTTCCGGAATGTTCACCGGTTGCCGATTGGGTGCTCTCGCGCTGCCGTTCTGACATGTACTGTAGGACACCTTGTCACAAAACAGCAGCTGCTCAAACAAAGGATGGCGACTAGTTCTCAAACCAGTAGAGTTACTGCATATGCTCCCTACGGGGGCAGAGTTGCACGTAGGTGAGCCATATTGAGCGCGCAAGCAGACGAGTTTCTCGTAGCATGAGTGATCACGGCCTAACAGCACTACCCCAGTGTTATACCCGCTTTATCTGGGTCAGTCGAAGACCACTTGATTAAGCATGTAAATTTCCGCAAGAGCAGTTGTTTTTATTGTCAGCGATAATGATTATCCGGTACGTTTTTCCAACACGTCGCCTACCGTGAGATGTCTTTTTTTCCCCTCTCGGCCTCGTGGCACCGTTTGTCCAAGAAAATATGAAGTAGTAGCAATAAACGAACTAAGATAAGAAACGCACGGTATTTATTGACCAAGGTTTGCTAGCATGGAAGGATGGCAAGTCAAATGAGCGGAGAAGAGGTATGTGGAGAGGGTCACGGGGAGAGGGGGAGCACACAGTAGGTGTGTGGAGAGGGTTCTCGCATGCGCAGTAAAGGTGGTTACGCCGCACACCACCACCACCACCACCGGATTGAACTCCACCATAAGCTGCTTCGCATCTAATAAATTTTGCAAACGGTGACCTGAATGCTACTTATGTTGATTATCGAATATAGATCTAAAAAGTGGTGGTGCGCTGGCGCTGCCATCACGTCTTTATCTCTGCCTGAGTGGCAGATCCTCCGCACTGCATGGTTGCAAGCGGTGAATGGAAAAGAGACGCGCAACTCTGCCTCCATGCGGCAAGCTATACAGTAACTCTAGGAACCAGCAGAGCACAGCGCCGCGCCAAATCCGCACCGTGCACTACGGCATCCGCGCCCCCACTCCGTGACGTTGCAGTGAGGAAACGCGTTCTGTTCCCAGCAAAGACCTCCGATCGCGCCAGACGTCTCCCAGCCTCGGCGGCCGTATTTCCACAAGGGTTCCGCAAGGGATCACTCGTATACCTACATCTAAATGGCTGCCTGATACCGTTAAACTTGCGTTTGATACTCACAACAATGTCAAAAGAGGCAGTCGTCGCCAAGATAGGGAACCTCTGTCTCATTTTTATTTTAATAAATACACAGATGATCAAAATTATCCCGCACATCACACTCGAATATGCCTCTTGATCGTAGCTTTGTTGTGGTTCAGAAATTCGCGGAAATCACTGTTCATTTTTCTTAAATACATAATTATATATTATGCCGCACTTATATTATGTAGCGGTGACAGTAGCGATTCATCCCATGTACAAAAGAGGCTTACGATGTCCATGATATTCGTTATCCAGGACAAGACAGGTGCGGTAGTCCGAGTAGCGGATTCTTCCCGAGGTCACCGTGGGATCTGGAAAGGCACGTGAAATTGTAATTGAAGGTAAAATTGAAATTGATTTTTATTCAAATGTTCAAATACACTTAGGAAAGAGAGGACTAAAGGCATTAACGCTGACGGGGTCCTTCCGCCTGACAAGTCGCCGACAAGGTCGCAGTTTCGAAGGCTCGTTTATCTCGTTTTCATTGACAATAATTGCGGTTCGGCTGAAGAAAGGACGCCATTTTCTTCGTCCCATTCAGAGAGCACGGCTCAACGCCCGTAGGGTGAGGGGAAAGAGAATGAAACAAAATAAAGGAAGGAAAAGCACTGGCTCACGGCTGCAGAAAATTCGACCACGCGAGGAACTTTAGCTGACATAACACATTATACGGGTTTGTAGCATTTTCGCCTCCGTAGAAAATACAACTTCCACGGCCGCATTTGTTCGTCCTACTGCACAGCCTATACGTTACACATTCCCTCCTCCTCGTGTATGACGCAGCAGTTGGAGAGAGACGCAGGCCTTACAGTGGCACAAGTGCTGAGTGACACTGCTAGCTGCTATCATAACGAAGAGAAATTCATCAGGATAAATTAAAAAAAAAACTTATTTCGCGTCAATCTTGAAACTAAGGGAACATCGCGAGAAATGGAGAGGAGGAGGAGGAATTAACGTTTATTTTCAGAAACGGCCGTTTTTCACCCGAGGTGGGCGCGAGAAGCGAACACAGAACATAAAAAAATGTGAAATGGGCAATAGTGGACATTTTAAATTGACCCTAAAGTGAAACACTGAAGTGGTTTAGACTGATGGATTGTTGCTGGGGGATTCCGCTGTGGTTAATTTCAGAATCTTATGTTCAATTTGATGATAAAATTGAGTTCAAAGTTTCACTTTCGCTACATCTTGGAACCCATGTACCTGTACACCAGCGACAAGAAACATTATTATTATTATTATTATTATTATTATTATTATTATTATTATTATTATTAAATGCGAAGCATTTCTTAGCGAACTTCTGCGAGTTCGAGAGTATCTATCTATCTATCTATCTATCTATCTATCTATCTATCTATCTATCTATCTATCTATCTATCTATCTATCTATCTATCCATCTATCTATCTAGCCGCCTACGATTTTGTGCTCTCCTGCCCCTTTCGCTAATGGGATGTTTACGAAAATTGGTATGCCACAACATGACTACATGACGCACATAAATGACCGGTGATAACACGAAAATCATGACATGAATGTCATGTGGCTACGGTACTCGGCTGCTGATCTGAGGGTCGTGGGATCGAATCCCGGCTGCGGCGGCTGCATTTCGATGGAGGCGAAATGTTGAGGCCCGTGTGCTGTGCGATGTCAGTGCACGTTAAAGAACCCCAGGTGGTCAAAATTTCCGGAGCCCTCCACTACGGCGTCTCTCATAATCAGAGCTGGTTTTGGGACGTTGAACCCCATATAACAACAACAACATGCATGTCATGAGCAGCGGATTTACATGCCACGGTCTTGGTGCTCTCCTGGTCGTTTCGTTAATGGGACGTATGCGAAAATTGGTATGCCACAACATGACTGCATTACGAACATGACTGACAGGTCGCAACATGAAAATCATGATATGCATGTCATGAGCGACATGATTTGCATGCCACGCGTTTCGCTAACGTGATTTATACGAAAATTGGCATGCCACAACATCACTGCATGAAGAACGTAACTGACAGGTCATAACATGAAAATCATGACATGCTTTCATGAGCGACATGAATTACATGCCACGGTCTTGGTGATCTCTTGGCCGTTTCGTTAATAGGATGTATACAAAAATTGGTTTGACACAACATGACTGCATGACGATCATATATGACAGGTCATAACATGAAAATCCTGACATGGATGTCATCAGCGGATCATCTACATGCCACTCGTTTCGTTAATGGGATGTATACCAAAATTGCTGTGGCACAACACGACTGCATGAAGAACGTAAATGACAGGTCCTAACGTTAGAATCATGACATGCGTGTATGAGCGGCATAGTTTGTATGCCACAGTCATGGTGCTCTTGCGGCCGTTTCGTTAAGTTCATATGAACCAAACTCGGTATAGTGAGACAACAACGCAAATCCATTTTAGGTTCCTGACGCGTGCTTCGAATTGCCGTGATTCCCACTGCACGTGGGATATGCCAATTTATTATTATTATTATTATTATTATTATTATTATTATTATCTCTTCGTTGACCGTTCCTGGAGATGACGTCACAAACACCTGCCTCTTTTCCGTTTTTTCGTCTAATTCGAGTGCTCGAATTGTACGCGTCGCGTGCTTATAGAAAGGGTAGCTATTTTGACCACGTGATATTCAGTCTTTGTGTGGCCATATTTTCAATACAGGCGAGTGGTTAGAAACCCGTGCACTGTTACGTTCTCAACGCACGTCAATGCCTTTAAAGGGGCCCTGCTACACAAATTGAGTAGGCCGTTTTTATCACTGATTCTAGAACTGTTGCACGCGGGGATGTCGCAGCGAGAGTAGAAACGCCGAAAGCAGAGTGGCTATAATTTTATTTCAGCGAACAAACCGCCCAAAATCGCCTTCTGTTTGAACTGAGGCGACACATAACGGAGATTTTTGTTACAGGAAGTGACATAGAGTGACGACATAGGAGGGGCCAGGCCGGGCGATCTGATTGGCTTGACGCTCCAAGGTGCTTGTTACACACGTGTGGTGTCTGCTTGATCACGCTATTCAGTACCAAAATGTACTAAAATAGTTTTTATGCTTCGTAATATAGAGAGAAAGTATCTTACATTACTTGCAAAACGACACTAGGTGTGTTGACGGCCGGACGCTATCTGCGCGCGCGCGCTCTGCTCCCGGTGTGTTCCGGTGTCGCTCTATAAGACGCGCGTTGCTATTGGACGCCTCCACTGACGTCAGCGGGAGAGCGAAATACGAAAGGGAATGTTGGTTTCATGTTGTCTGCTCGTGTTTTGAACTTCGAGGGCTAATAACTCCAATTCTAGACCACCGATTTGCATAATTCTTTTTGCGTTCATCTCAGCATTCGATCCTACACACACTGCAGTACTGCAGACGGCAGTTAAAAAGTGTCGCAGGGCCCCTTTAAAGTTTCCAATGCCTATGACCAAGGCGGGCCTCAGAGTGGATGTGTGATCGTGGTTTTGGTGCCTTAATCCTCTCATCCTGAGACAGACAGACAACAGACAGACAGACAGACAGACAGACAGACAGACAGACAGACAGACAGACGCAGATTTGTGAAAGCTGAACTTGCCATCTCCAGTTGTGAATGTAAATGCTCCAGGATTATCTTCGTCTGCGTAGATGTCCAACTGAAGAGTTTGCCTTGAAGAATGCAAGAATAATACATAACTCGCACGCAACAATGGACAGCGTTCATAATTGAGCCACTGTTTAGGAAAAGCCTCTCACGCTAACAAAGGACTTTTATTTGCAACATTTTTAACTCTGATTATCCATATAGCCTGCATGGATCAATAGGAATTTTCGAACGTTGATTATGCCACTAAGCTGGGATTCAGAACATTTTTAGGCTCCAGACAAGAAAAAAATGGAGAGAGCTTTGGCTTCGCCTTGAAGAGTGAAATCCCGCAACGTTATTCGGGCTCTTTCATCGTCTTCTCATAGAACATCCACGCCGAGGGGCGGGAGATATCTGGATGATGCCTACGCAAGCATCCTACACGGGCAGATACCTCCTCTACACAGGTGGCGCTGCCCCGCGTCCCGCCTGTTGGTATGGAAGAAGTACTAGAAAACTGATTAGTATTTTGAGGTTCTCCGCAACAGAATGACGTGTTTTGGGGATTTCTTGTCACTTTGTTTCTCACCGACACTGAATCACAGACTAATCCTGAGTTCGTGTGGTTACGGATAATAGGCTACAAGAGATTGCAAAAACTATAGAAGATACCCAAGCTTAGGGAAGATCCAGGAATACGCCGCTGATCCTTGTTCCGCCCTCATATCCGTCCGACAAACTTGAAAGCACTCAAGCATAGTGTCATTGACTGGATCTGAGACGAGCACCAGGGACGTGAAAGCTTCAAACACCTGCAAGTTACAAACGGGTGAAGTTGACATGGATTAGGTATATCCTGCAGGTAGCGATGATGAGGGAGCAGGTTGCTTGTTTGTCATCCAGGTGTTGCTTTTCGGAAAGAAATACTGCCCGCAAAATAGAAATGAAATTGATGTCATTAAAGGGGTTCTGATATTATGTGTTCCGATTCAAGCTCGCCTGATACTTCGGGCATCATAAGCGAAGTTCTTTATTAAAACGAATAGAACCGCAGGAGATTAGCCGTTATATTTCTGTGCTATATCCTTGTCAATTCTCGGGGTTGCTGCGCTCACCCTTTTATACAAAGACTTGGTTTGAAATATGTAGATCATTTCCCGATTAAGTGACGGCTGAACAATAGATTAAATACGATAGTCTTTCTTGGCTTACCTAAACGCGAGAAACCCTGTCTGCTTACCTGTCACACGATTCAACCGCCCAGCCGGTTCAAACGGACCGCGAAGACCAGCCACAAAACTAGTCCTCGTCGGTAGTGTCAAACACCTAAACATTATACAGGGCAAAGAAACCCTTAGTACTAATTGAGGCATAGTTTATGTACATAACCGTGATCCGCAGCGTTTATTTAATAAGGAAAACGCACGGAACTTGTTTTTACATTAGTAAATGAAGAATCAACGGGTTAGAAATAATTTCGAAGAACAGCTGAGCGAGCGGGAGATGGCGAAACAGCCTCTCTCTTGTTCCTCTCTCGGACCCTTTCTCGGCCGCCAGCCTTCGTGCATGATCGCCTCCGCGGAGAGTGAGTTATCGTGCACTCATCACCCTCACTTTTTATCGTTAAGAATCACCTCCGCGTTGAGAAAGTGCCCGCAGCGTCTCTGATAACGCGGCGCCGCCGGCGCTGCGCGACCGATGGCGCGGTAGCTGGACGAAAGCGGGAAATATGAATTGAATTCGGCAAAACGTCCATTGCCCATTGCATCCTTTTCTTATGCATTGATAAGAAAAGCATGCATTCGATAAGAACAGCATGCATTGCACGCTTTTCTTATCGGGGGCGGCAGAAAACTATCGTCTTTCGACGTCATTTGCAGCGAAGCAAGCAGCTACGAGGGCATTTTTTTATCATGCTATATCTTGCACTGCCGAACAAATGTACTGCACTGAGTCGTTATGAAATGCCAAGGAGAAACACCAAACAACAAATGTCTTCTGCTTTGATATGTTGTACGCTGGTGGTGAAGATGACTATGATGAAAATGTTCAAGAGTGGTTGACGGCTATATAAAATCGGCACCCGTACGAGCTGAGCAGTTCAAAAGAAAATAGTTTCTTTTATTCTAGTGCAGAGGACTACTCGAAAGCATCTGCATCGCAGAGAAACAGGTGAACGTATACATAAAGACGAAAAATACGAAAATGTATCCATAAAAGCACCTTCAGGATTCGGCACGGTAGCCTCTCCACAAAAGTGTTCTTATGCGCCGATTACTACTTATATGCAGAATATCCACAGATGCACGTTGCCTTAGCTTATTGAAGTTGTACTATGAGTAACGGTACTTCTGACATTCATCCTTCTGTAAAAGGCTCGAAAATGCGGACAAAAGCAGGGCAAGAGAAAAAAAAAGCACGATATGTACAGTTATATTAATGGCCTTACCGCCTAGCGGCATTACGTTTCTTTCTCTACAAAAGTCATAATGTCGTAGCACAAAAGCCTGCAATGTAAAAAAAAATTCATCAAGCTGTGAGGTGGATGTTATATGAGTGAATATGTTCATTATGAACTGAGTGATGAAAATTAACGAAATGATGCTAATTGCACATCGCCTTGGATGTGCGCGTATGAGCCGTAGGAAATAAAGAAAGAAAGAAAGAGAACATGTGTGGCTGACAACGCACAAGTAGGTGTGAGCCGGTGCGCCTGAAGTTTGCCTAAAATCTAGCCAAGCCAACCAATTAGCCAGCTGAGTTAACCAGAAGCGCCCCATACGATAGGGGCTAGCACAATTCAAGACATTTTCCTAAAATAACGTTACAGTTGCCGTTTCAGGGCATTAGTGTTTTGTGCCTTAGGACAGGGGACAAGGTTAACAATTTCGTATTGCAATGGGAACGAAATTATAAGGCGAAAGATTTAAGTGCTCAGGAATTACTTGATATCCTTATGCTATTTAGAGTATTTATTTTCGAGAAATACCACCTGAGCTTATGCACGATCTTGGGAAAGCGTAATGTTTAACTGTGCGATTATGTAAGCCATGTATTTTTTCTCTTTCCTAGGTGAAACACGATATATAAGAACAGCGTGTGTTAGGAAAAAGCGGCGCATACGAACGGACGGACGCAATAAAGACGAAGCAGGCCAGTGTACCCTTAGTATAAGATTTCGGACTTCTTTATGGGACACAATTATCTTTTCTTTGTACCACAAGTAGCACAAGGAAGCGGAAGAAGATTTCGCAAACGCAGGGCGTTTCTTCTGCGGTTTTGTCCCGCTTATGCTAGAAGAAAAAATGAGTTATGTCAGACCACTAAGCGTGAATTGTTACACTGGTCCATTCTCTAACTACCTCGTTTTCCCTGCGTCGGTCCGTTTTGCATGCCGAGGTTTCCGTAATGGGCACGCGCGAACTCCCTCAGCAAGGAGTTCTCACGAAACACTACACGGTAGACAGCGAACGTAGGTGAATCACACTCTATGTAGCACACTCAAGCGAACCATCCGCACGCTTCAGGGACCCGATGATATCTGTAAATGTCTATACTAGTCAAGAACAATACGGCTTTCAGTCAACTCGCTCAGGACAAGGTGAGTTGGAAACAATCGGGAGAGGCCTCCATCCTACCAGTGGAACTAAATTATGCTGACAATGCCGGTTATGGCGTTAATGATGATGACGATGCCGAAACAAATATATTGTGTGCTTTGATTGTTCTGTCTTTGTCCACAGAACCATGTCGTGCTACGCAGCATGAACCCCTAGGTGCGTCATTTATAGGCATTAAAGATCTGACGTATTAGTTACCACCCTGACTAGTTAACTCGCATCCGTTTTATTACCTCATATTTATTAGATGATGCGCTTTCGTCCGATCACTGCTTATAGGAGAAATCGTTTGAGCGCTTAACTATTGAGACTCTCAGAATAGTTCCTCCAGCGCAGCAAGGTGCTCGTTACTGATATGCAAACATTAACATTTTTGACATTCTCTTATTATTGCTGCGAAAAAAAAACACTGGCGTGGAGAGCCCCAAAAAAGAATGTCGTGGTGCCTCGCAACACAATGAATATATCTTTTAATACAGCTCCCTTAAAAGCCCGCTTTCATTTTCGATTACGAGAGGGCGGTTTTCTAGTGACGTTTCAACACAGTCGAATGTACGTCTAAGTCCCATGGGGGCAGCAATTCGTGATAGCGTCGCTGTACCTTTGTCGGCTGTGGTCACTTACACGTGGGGCACGCACACAGCGATGATTCCACGGTCGTCCAGCGATTGTGACTGCAGTTGCGGCCACTTTTAAGAGACTGTGTTCATACGTCATCATAGTGTCCATTGCGCTGGGACTGGCTTGCTTGAAATGCTAGGCGACGAAAACTTTGAAATCAAACTAAAATACTTTGTATGTGTTTCCTGGCTTCGATGTGTGAAGTGCGTTAACAATGCATGGCTAGAAAACGATAAACGTATATTCTGCGTCGCCGAAAAATCGTATCAGCACTCCTTTAAGTGTAATGAAAATCAAAGAAACTTCCGCACGGAAGCTATATACTTGCGCAAACCATTTCCGCTTGCGTTTACGCTGTTGTCCTCATTCCGTACGTCTTTTCTAGAGTAACGTGCCCGGTAGCGATCCTAGTAAGCGAGCCTGTTAGCGTTCCTGGTAATAGTAGCGAGCTTATAGGCCATGAGGAAAATACCTTGAAAACGTCCGGAGTATCGTCGCCAAACGCCAATCCTACTTGTGAAGAATGCAGACTCTTCAAACCACTGCTATGATGGAGCAAAAGGAAGAAGCTGAAAATCACGAGGACCTTCATTGCGAGAAATGGAATTATTTTGCAATGACTACGTGCTATGTGCTCGTAGCACGAGACACTACAATGTGGTCCCGAGTGTCGGAGTCTCATATAATGTTTTTTTTTTTCCAAAGGTTTTATGCCCTCTAATCTTCGCTGACAATTTAAGTTGGCTAGAGAATGAGCAAATCATATTTTTTTGCATCAGTAGCTCGCGGAACATCTACCTGCTGACTTGCAGACAGTCAGGAAAACAAGTGCAAACTCGTATGCATGATACGAAAAGAGACGGATGTTATGACGCGCTGAAACTGCTTAGTACGTGTACCGCCGATAAGAGAGGCGTAATCAGGGCAGTCTGCTTGTTCTTTGAGAAAGAAATTAAGAACGATTATTTTGCTCTTCAATGCCTGGTCTTCTTTAAAACCTAGTAATCATGTTTTCGTACCCAACCACCAAATTTTATCGCATAGATACTGCACGCATCCGCGCAGTACTGTTATGCGAAGTTGATGCAAAACCACTAACGGCCTTGTATTTAATTTTTGGCAGCGATATCACAGCCACTGGTTCGAAACGTACACACATGAGAGAACAATGGCGGATTGTTTATGGCATTCTTCATTCATTTTTGAGGGACTGCGCATGAAAGTACGTCCGAACTGGTGATCTATGTCTATGTATTCGACTGTGCTTAATGATGCGGTTGACATTACGAAACATTACCCTTTTCCACTCCTGTATTCCTGTAATTTTGCACAAGTGTAGCACTAGTTGCCGCTTTGTGCCTAGGATTGGGACGAAGCGCCTTGAGGCATAGGATCCCCGCAAGACAGAGGAGAGAGAGAGGGTGAGAAGGTAAAATGTGGTCACGGAAACGAGCAATCGAGAAAAATGCTTCAGTATTAATGTTTCTTTTTAGCGCTTAGAGATAACATTTAGAATCGCAGTTTTTACAGCATGGCTTTACGAGGCAACTGCTGTTGCTTAGGTGGCATAGATAGCCACGCTAAATACGCAAAGATAAAACGAATACAAGCATTGTCTCGGGTGTCTGCTTGCGTGTCAGTATCCTCCTAAATACCGCTTCAGCAGCGCGACCTACATCATAAAGTCGGGGGATGAACTGCTTGACGTGTAGGGTAATGCGCAGCCGACGGACGTGGCAATATTTTGCTGGACGTACACATCTCTTCAAAAAAAAAAAAAAAAAAAGCTGCCTGTGCGCCGCCATAACCTCCTCACGCCTGTGCTTAACATGCCTCTGACGCCACGATTCGTACTCCTGTGCCACAGTAGAACACAGAGGCACTCATTCCGTGCTTGAAAAAGATCTATGGCTATGAAAGGTACAAATCGATGATGCTGTGATTCAGCATCATATTCACAACGGGGCAGCCACACGATTCCATCTATCCTCCTTGAGCTGATAACAGTTTACTAAATGTAACGGAGTCATGCACTTGGGCCGCATCTACGCGTATAATTATGTTCCTTGAATTTGTACTCAACATTTTATATGGTTTCGGGGGTTTACAACGACCTTTCCCGATATTGTCGGGCCCGCAATAATTTAATTGCGCCTTCCTTGTATGAACTTTTGATGGATTAATACTTGCATCTCTAGTAAAGCCTTGCGCCGCATCAGTGATGCAAAGAACAGGCAAAAATTGCTAAAAAAATGTGCCAGGCACCGGTGAGATTCGAACTCACGATCTCCTGTTTACTAGACAGGCGCTTTAACCAACTAAGCCACGGCGCCGACGCGGCGACTCCTTTTCTGCGTTCTGAAAGATAACGACAAGTCTCCGGTGACGCGTTATATCGGGGCGACCGGGATAGACGTGCACTGAGGAAAGGATTCAAGCCACGTACGAACAGGTAGCTTTCTCAGCAACCGGAATCAGTGGCCGGTAGGCGCGGCTCATGTGCTTAAGAATGCGTGAGCGGCCTTGCGACTACTGATGTTCCAATTTCTGTGCAATGGTAGAAATATATATGCGTGTATGGTGCAAGGCTGTCTTTCGCGTTGTAATGGGGTGATGCAGATTGAAAGAGGTATATGTGCTATGTGACGGACAGAATATTACATCTCTTCCGCTCTCAGAAATATGCTTTGCGGATCTCTTTATGATCGCGGTATTTTTCTATGGTGATAATTATCGAGTTGAGCGTTCGTTTGCTGGATAATTATTCTGGGCACTATTTGTTCATAATTGTAACAATAACATAGAAAGAGTTACTTCTGATGCGACGGCTATACAGATGGTCCGTGGTATAAGACGTACTTTCTGGGTAATCGTGTAGTGTGAGACACCTCACTCGTCCGGAACTTTTTTCGGTATACATCGGGTTACGTGACCGCCTTAGTTGGTTATATAGTTATTGAATAGAAACTATTACGTGTCTCGACGGAAGCTTGCTTTGAACTTAATGTTCAACTGCTAAAGATCCTTGCTTTTGTTTCTGCGTCTCTTGAGTCAAAGCAAAAGACTCCTAGGAACTTATTTGTTTAGTAAATAAAGAAGTGTGAGTGTGAATTGCATTGCTTCGGCAGGAGCGGACCATTCATTGGAGACTGCAGGGCAAAAAGACACAGAGATTCAAAAAGGTATGCAAATTAGGTATACAAAATCAAGGACTTATATGAAAGGGGGAAACCGAAAATGTAGTGGGAAAAATAAGTAAGATATTCAGAATTAAATAGCATTCGTGAATGTCATCTAATGCACCAATAGTGTTTCGTAAAGTAAGATATAAGTACATGGAAGCATATTTGGGGAGAAAAATTTATTCTCTTTTCTAGCAGTTCCATGTTCCATGAATTATTTCTGCTAAAAAGAAGTAATTCCAGGCATGTATTTCAGCAGGATTCCACGGCATGATAGCGATATGATAAAGTGTGTTTCAATGAAGGCGCCACAATTATAAACAATAAAGATCAAGCTTTCAAAGAATGTTAGCACTCAAAAAGTGGGAAATATTTTTTCTTTTGCATATGGTTTACGAAGGTTTCGTAAAATTTAAATGGCGTTCAGGCGCGCAGGATATTTTTAATGCTTCACACACGAATTTAACCGTGAAATCTAGTGTTCAGTGAAGGTCATAATGCCGAGGCGTTCAGTTTAACAAGTAATCCTCATCAGACCTGCTTATTTTTTATGAAATAATTTGCGAACTCCGACCAAAGTGCACAGTGAGAAAATTCGACGCTTCGGAACCAGCCCGGCTCCTTCGTCTGATTTTTTGATGTAGCTAATTTTGTGATCGAGTGTTTCATAGTGCTGGGCGACGGTCCCGCTTTCTTTCTTTCTTTTTTTGCTTCCTGCTGTCATTGCTGTGCTGTCTGATTCCGGCAGGCTTCTTGTTTTGCCAATTAAGAGGAGAAGCATTAGGTGCGCGGGGTTTTGTGTGCGACCTCATTCGACCTGCACTAACGGGATGTCTCACTTCGTTTTTCTTTATTACCTGTCTTTGGTACATAACATATAACACAATAACACAAAGAAGAATTGCAATACAACAACACAATGCTCATTGTACATAAGGTTTCTTGTTGTCCACCAGGAAGTGCTGGTTTCACCAGATAAAAATTCGCGCAATACCGCCAGCGGTTCTACTCTTGAGAGCCACTCGGGAGGTTCAGAGGAAGCTTTTTGGATCTCTGTTTACACTTTCAATTTTACTCTCTCAATTTACTCTCTCAGTTTACTCTCTCAGTTTACTCTCTCAATTTACACTTTCAGGGAAATAAATTCGTGCAGGCCGAGCGTCTTTAACAACGTGATATCCTGCCATCCTAGATCGGCAAATAGAGTGGAGGTCCAAGAGCACGATTAAATCAAACGGCACCCCCGGCTCTCTATCAACATTTAAAAACCTGATCACATGCAAGTCCTGTGGGAGAGCCTTCTTCATAGTTCGCTGTAATAAGTCCCAAAAATAAACGCCCTCCAAACAGTGCGGAAAAAAAAATATGGTCTGCAGTTTCTGGCACTTTCCACGTTAAGCAATGCGATACCCACGGTAAGAAGAATCCCTTTTGCTCCAAAAACGCTTTAACTGGCAATGTTCCTGTGTGTAGTTTAAAGAAGGTCTTTGTTGCCCGCGGCACCTGCATTTTATTGACTCGCTTCAAGACGTTGCTGCCTGGACCTCCATTATACAGTGACCTGAACCGAGGCACGGGATGTCTCACTTGGACCTGCGCAGAGGCACTGTGAGGATCGAGAAGTAAAAGGAAAAAGCCCACTCGCCGAGCCAGATTCGAACCAGCGACCTATGTATGTCCGCGGAAGTGATACCCCTACAGTCCACCGCCCTACCAACTGAGCTATCGACGGAACGTCAACGTGCTGCGGCAACCACTAAACCATCATGCCCCGTGACCTGCGACACACTGCCGAGGCGTGGCAATTAAAGGACAACTCCGACGTTTTTTTCACCATGTTCTGATATCAATGTTTTCCAATGGCACTGGTAGCCCTGTAACCGCCAGGGTGGTTCAGTTTGCTCAGAAACGCACCACTAATTTTAAATAAGCAACTGAAAGTCGTCTTCAAACCGAAACTGAAAAGGGTAGATGCTTCGTGGAGCGTGTGCGGTGACATCACAACCTTCCCGTAATCAGAAATATGAAACTGGCACCAAAGAAATGCCAGTGGCGAGGTCATCTGACGAGATATTGAGTTATGCCAGCTTTCCTGATCTTGACAGCGACGATTTGAGGGCTGAAGTATCGCCGTTTTTCTTTTGAAGGCCTGCTGGCTCGGGTAGTGCAGGGCGGAGGTGATGACTTCAAAAACACAGGGTGGCCCGCGTGAGAATCTGGTAAAATTTTTTAAATTTCATTTACAGGAAAACTAAACGACCTACGTCCGCCTTACTTGTCATATATGATGACAGTACGGAGGAGAATGTATATTGAAAATTTTACTTAGATAAGTGGACATTGAAAAATCGCCGGAGTTGCCCTTTAAGCGTCGCCAGCAGAAACCGTTCAGCCGCTCTTCCTGAAAGGCGGCGCGAGTGTCCCTGCATGTTTAAACTGACCCCTTGTAGTCGTACCATTACGCACTATGATACAATGGACTACCCCAATGGAGCCGGAATAGTGGTAAGCATAGCATTCAGATGCACACGACTTCGAACCCACTTTGGCACTGAGATTTAGATCTCAGAAGAAATATGACCAGCATTGAGTGCCTGACTGCTTTTCTTTCAATCAATGAACACGTGCGCTATGAAACTAGCGGACTTATCGCTGCTTTATTTTGATTGTGAGTTATTTAAAATGTCAGTAATTAATGACACGCGAGAAATTACAATAAAGAAACATGCGCGCTTGTTCGGCAGCACTTCTAAAGTGTCATGCCTATGCAAGCTTTTCAATACGTTTAACCAACGCTATCCCCAAATTCTAGTTGGTATCACTCGACATCAGCGCCGAACCACTTCCTCATATGTGTTGGTGCTGTGGCGCTAGCGCCTACCGGCTGTGTGTTTATAGTCGAGCACGTCCGATTTGACTCGGGAGGGGAATAAATAGGAAAACAACAATAAATCTCTGGGAAAACAAAATATACTAAACATTAGGTAGCTTTATGTTGTATGAGGTAGTTGTCATTCTAAAAGATAATATTCGTACACAAAATATAGTTCTAATCTTCAGGCTGATTACAGAGAGTAAGAGATAGAAAGATAGACAAAACAAGCTTCATTAAAACTGGTCCTGCAGTTTGAAGAAAAATGATTAAATAGAGGCAGGTTCGAACTGCATGAAATATGCGGGCGAGGCGCACGTAAGAAATAAATAAATAAATAAATAAATAAATAAATAAATAAATAAATAAATAAATAAATACTTCATATAGCGACCGTGCGACCTCTTCATTATCATCTCTCGTTTCGTGCCAAAACCCACCGGGCTGGGCTGCAACAAATCCCGACACTTTTAGAAGGTGTTCTTCGCCGCATTTTGACCGGTGTATTCTCTGTCCCGTTTAGGTACATTACGTATACAAGAAAAGCAAGAGACGGTAGTATAAGACGGAATAGCTCTAACCGTTCGATGCACCTGTGAGGAGGACAAATTAGGTCCTTCAATGAATGAAAATAACCATGAACACGATGAAGGACGAAATACGAGCAGGTATTTTGTCAAGTCAACCCGCAGTTCTTCTGAACGTTGTTGGTAAATTGTGCCGATAAATATTCGAGGCAGTATTGGCGCTGTCACACCTTCCATGTCTTCTGGTCTATCTGTACAATGCACGAATTCTGAGCACTTTGTACGTTTGTACGATTATCACTGGGAAATCTTTCGGGAAGCGCGAAAAAAAAATGCATTTTTGCAGGATCTGAGGAGCCCCAGAAATGCAAGGTGCAGCCGAGTTTAGGAACGGCTGTGGGACCCGCATTAAATTTCTCTCTCTCTCCCGCCACCTTCCCGTGGCGGTGAAGGAAAATGCAGGTACACCATTGCCACTAGCCCACCAGTGCTCAGCGCTAAAGCTCACCCCTACATATCCGTACACCACTCCGTCAAAGTAGACGTGAACCCAAAAAGCTACCTCCGCCTGGCGCATTTATGCTACACGCTTTCCTAGTGCATTAGCCCCGTTACATACAGATTCGACGCGCGAGTTGTCGCAGTCATGTAAGCACCATTGCAGCGTGTTAGCGTAAACCATTTGCCTTTGTTATGACTAACCGCAATAAATATGCCGATAATGAACCTTGACCTTAAATCGAAAACAAAACCAATATGAAGCTGTTGTAAAACTTTCAGGTCTTGAGAGGCCCGAAAGGCCTGCCATAGCACCCACTCCTCTACCAAGTGATGCAAAGAAAGAGGATTCCTTCCGCATTTCCGTATGACCTTAGCTGTTTATGGTTCGACAACTTATCATATTGACGACGAGCAACTCGAAATGAGGTCACACGGCAGCCGACGCTAATTTAGCTTAGCCTCTGTACAGTAATGGTTCCCGGCGAAGCGCGTTGCCATACGCACGTTTGGACCTAAATGCACAAGCACGTTATGAGTACCGTGGTGATCGCCGATTGCTGAATGGTTTAGTGCCGGTAATTCTCAGTGCTGTTTTGTAAGCAGGAAATAAAAACGTGCCGCAAGTTTCTCGCTGTTTATTTATTTATTTATTTATTACAGGACCAAACTATGATCCCGTGCTTACGACATCCTGGACTACGGACGCCGCCCACCTAGGACGAGTCTGCCGTCCGCTTTTTCCGAGAAAAACTGTTTATTCTTATTTATGTAGTTATTATTTATTTTCACCCTTCACATACTATCTGTGATGTAGAAGGGCGCTTGAGGCAAGAGTGTTGCTTGTGGGTACAGGATGCGGGCAAGGGTGTCGGTAGCAGGTGAAGGGCAACAGCGAATGCGCTACCTCCTGCGTCCCAGCTGACACCGCGGACATCGGCGATGGCGCAGATGGCGGGCGCAGTCGTGACACAGATTACCGTTGAACTCAGACGCCACTTGTTAGCGTGGCACCTTCGTGTTTTGAAACCCTGAAGACTGCAGAAGGAATAACAAAAGAAGTTTTGATGACACTAGGAAGCTTTAATTACGTGTTATATTCAGAGAATAGGGCACAGCGAAGAGCGAACTGGAAGGGCTTGGATTACATCGTCCTTAAAGCACATCAAGTGCGGCCGTCGTTCTCAGCGAGGTCCAATGAAGCACAGACCACATCCCACCACTCAACAGGCTGGGGGTTGCAGTTCGCGACGCACCCGTATTCCTGAGATAGGCCGAAACGACGCTTCCACATGTATCCTGGGGTCCTTGGTTCCCCTCACCTTGCAACAATGCAGCGAGCAGCTCGCCTGTCGACGTCATGATGACAGTTTGCCCAGAAAACCTATTAGAGAGCGTGGAAGACCACCGTTGTCTATTTTCTCCGCCCCACGTGCCCAATTCTTCTATTCTACTGGGCCGCCTAGCTGTAGCTGGCTTAAGTCGCAACAGCGGCCAAAAATATCCGAGCGATATTTCTTGCAGCGGTATATATTTGACACTTCCGCTGTCATTGCTGATGAAAATGATTTTAAAAGCAAGCTCCCCTTAAAAAGTTAGGCGTGGCTCTGCTATTACTAATATCAACGATTACTGTAAAAGACCAATGCGGCGCCTCTCAAAGCGGCCGCTTCGTGGGAGGTTTCGATGTTAGTCCCTTACTCTTTTTTCGTTTTGTCTCTCTCAGTTTTAATATTTGTCTCTCCATGGGAGTTGTCTTATCTCTGTTTCATTTGTCTCCCTGTGTACTTCTCTCAGTTTCTCTCCCTATCGCCCATAGGGAGTTGTGCTACAATCGTCGATACAATGCAATCGTATGGTTTCCGTAAATTCATGCCTTGCAAGCGTGGGTGTATAGCGCAGTGGCTATGAAGGTTCGAATGCCACATCGCCAAGAAAACATTTTATTTTATTTATTCCATTATTTCTCTCGCTCCCTCTTTGGCTCTCCTTCTTTATCTCGGCACGTTCTCTCCGCATTTCACTCTCTCTTTCGAGTTCTGAGTGGTCGCCGGCCGCGGCTGCAGCACAAACCTGAACAGCTCCTCTGTTAAAACGTCTTCGATCAGCACCCTTCAACTACGAACATAATTTCGTGACCAAAAATAGACCCTGAAGGAAGAGGAATCAATCTGGCAGTCGGGACTGAACCATGCTTCCCCCACTAACACAATATGCCGCATCGGTGTAGTCGGTGTATGACTGAGCCGGCCCTGCAAAACAGCTTTGCAGGAAAGATTCACGTTTTTACGTGACGGGAAAAGTTTTGCTACACTGAATACACTTGGGCCAGTAGCGCCGGTCTCTCAGTGCGGGCATTCCAGAAGGAGGCTAGCGACTGAAACGATGAAGAAGAGGCGTCTCCGCGTCGGCGCCGTGGCTTAGTTGGTTAAAGCGCCTGTCTAGTAAACAGGAGATCGTGAGTTCGAATCTCACCGGTGCCTGGTGACACTTTTCATTTCTTTTGTGGCCCGCGCGAATTCATACCGAATAATGTCACAGCTGAAAAAACGCGTTTCCTAAGGGGCCGTGGCTTAGTTGGTTAAAGCGTCCGTGTACTAAAAAGGAGATTGTGAGTTCTAGCCCTACCGGTGCCTATAGCTATAGCGGCAATTCTTTCTTTTTGTAGCCCGTATATTATTTCAGATGATACCTCCTCTGAGAATCTGCGTTTTCATGGGCGTCGTTGCCTAATTCTCTGCTTTCAGCACGGACATACTGCCCAATTATCCTCACAAATGCGGCCTATAAAACATCCAGAGAGGTTGTTGGGGGGTGACTACATACGGACTGTCATACAGACGTTAGTGGGACCGTATTACACGAGCCGAATTAAAGGACGACCGATCATGACTGACGTTCATGGCGTAAGAACAGTCCTGGTGTGTTGGTGTGCCCTCTCGATAAGGGTCGTGATTCCACAGTCGGATCTAGAGAAAGCTTTCTATATAGGGCTACGCATAAAATTCCTTTTTATTATTTTGGAACATACCAATGTCGGAAAGCCTTTGTTAGAGGGTGTTAAGATGTGTTATGACAGAGTTATTTTTAAAAGCATAATTAAGACAACGTTATCAGAAAGCATATTAGATAAATCCTCTTAGACACAGGGATGTTGTTTGGCGCCATTGCTTTTCCGAATATGCTTGGAGCCCTTGTATTGAACGCTGCTAGAATTCAGTAAAAAAGTAGGTTACCTTGTTTCAACGTGTGAAGTCAAAGCGTTCGTTTGTGCGCGTGACGTAGCCGTTTACTGAAGTGATAAGAAAGTGTGGCCGTAGCGGTTGAAGTTGCAAAGGATTTTCTTAACACTTCAAGGAGTGCAATTATTTGGGACAAATCAGTGGGCATAGTACATGGGCTGTCAAAAATGGTACCGATGAAGTAGGAGGTATGCAGTGAACTTCTAGGCCTATGAGGTTCCCACTACAACACTTTCAGGACACCAAATATCACTGAAAAGAGGAATGTATGGAAGTGAAGGAAAAAAAAAACAAAAAAAAGGAGTTTGATTGTATGGAGTTCGCAACGTTCGCAAGAGCAACCGTATGCAATCTTCCTCGTCGCTAAGATCTGGTACAGGCGCTCTGTGCATCCAGAGTGAGCATACGAAAACTGCATCGGGAATTCGCCGTATTCTTCTGGGTATCCGTGTGGGAGCGTACAAGCCGTATGAGATGGTTACTCTATTGAGATGAGGGGGAACAATAGGTCTAGCACATCTCTTTTTGAAACAAGTAGTTTCAGGCAACGTGTTCTTGCGCGATCAAAAAAATGCATTTCTATTAACTATAGAAATACAAAAAATAAATAAATAATAAGAGTGACCTTAATTTTTGGTCGGGCGGTCCCACAAGGGTGTGTGACCTCCCAAACGTATAGTACCTTCCATCTGCCGAGCACCATGCCGGAAGTGCGCTTGTCGCTATTTTACCGCAAGGTACCTGGCGGCATCGGCAGATGACCAACCCCCCTCCCTGCATACAACAGCAAGGCCGACGCTCACTATTTCGCCAAGGCCGTGGTGGGTAAGGTGTGCCCAGGGGACCTGCTACGTCCATATAGGCCCACCTTTCGAGATAAGCCCACGTAAACCAAGCGCCATGTTTGTCCTCCTCTACCCGTTTTCAAACCGATGGGTGTCCGGCCGGCACTGGGATTTGAACCCGGTACCTATAGCATCGGAAGCGGACGCTGAACCATACTGTGCGTTGTCAGTGCACGTTAAAGAGCACCAGGCTGTCAAAATTCTCGGGCCCCTCCACAACGACTTTTCTCTCCTTGTTATCTCTTTCCCTCCCTTTCCGTTACCGTCACGGACGCTGAGCCGTGCTCCCGATATGGGCTGCAGAAATCAGCGTCCTTTCCTTAGTCCAAACCACAGTCATCATATCAGATATTAATGTGCTGCATGCACCAGAGAATTCGCAACTTATTTTCAGTTTTAGCAGGAAATAGTTTGCTCTCCATTGAACAGACGACGCCACAAATAGCACCGACTACGTCGCTTAATTCTTTTGTTGCTCTTAAAGGGAGATACCCTCGTTTTCTTTATTGATTGAACTCAAAACGAACAAAGGGAGCATTGCCGATGAAATTTCGGCGATTATGCAATCACGTGTGCTAGTTCTCCTTCAAGAGACGGACTCAATGTTCCTTGTGGTGTCATCTGTTGCAAGAAGAGCAGGCCGTTTCCAGCCGTATTGGAAACCATATTGCGAATTCACTGGTGCACACAGCGTAGAAACATTTCGCTCACGTCTTATCAGGGCTTCCAGGACCGATTGATGGCCACGGCTTTCAAGTTACGTTAAAGAGGTGTTGCAGGGCCCTTTTAAACTGCGCCGTTAACACTGGCCCGCTGTACGCCATCTGGAAGATGTTTATGCGAGTAGCCTATTGGCGCCAACGCCTGCTCTGTGTAGGTGGCGCTGCCCTGGTGCTTCGCGGTTGCTGGGGTAGATATGCTGGAAATGGGGTTTGTATTTGAGTTTCCTCGTAAGAGAACTGTGATTTATCTAACGTTAAAGTACCATTCCGAGCATCCCATTTGTAGGTTGTAGTTTAGTGGTTTGACAATTCCTTCGGATAATTTTATTTTCATAAATTCAATTTGGTTGACTGACTCATCTGCGCCACGGCGAGGGCCTTGCGTCTTCGGGTTACTTAGCGACACGGTGTTATATACTCTTTCATCATCATCATCATCATCCTCAGCCGGTTTAGGTCCACTGCAGGACGAAGGCCTCTCCCAACGATTTCCAATCCACCCTATCCTGAGCGAGTTGGTTCCACTTTATGCCCGCAAACTTTTTAATTTCATCTCTCCATCTAACCTTCTGCCTACCTCTGTGGCGTTTTCCCTCTCTAGGTATCCATTCCGTCGTTCTTACTGTCCACCTATTATCCTTCCTCCTCATGACATGTCCTGCCCAGGTCCACTTCTTTCTTTTAATTGATAAGATAATATCGGCTACTCCTGTCTGTTGTCTGATCCATTCCGCTCGTTTTTTTTTATCTCTTAGCGTGACCCCTATCATTTTTCTTTCCATTGCACGTTGCGTGCTCCTTAGTTTCATCTCTAGTTTTTTCGTTATTCTCCATGTTTCTGCACCGTACGTTAGTACTGGGAGAATGCAGTGATTGAATAATTTGCGCTTTAGTGAGAGCGGTAAGTTTCCAGTCATGATTTCGTACTGCCTTCCGAATGCGCTCCAGCCCATCCTTATTCTACGGAGAATTTCTTTTTCGTGGGTAGGGGTTCCTGTTATTAACTGTCCCAGGTATACATATTTGTTTACACATTGTAAGGGTTCATTGTTGATTTTAAATTCCCGTTCCTTAGCTAAGCTATGTAGCATAACCTTGGTTTTTTGCCTATTCATTTTTAATCCAATTTTAACACTTTCACTGTTGAGGTCATCAATCATGTTTTGTAATTCATCACCATCATTGCTAAAGAGCACAATGTCGTCTGCAAATCTTAAATTGTTTAGATATTTTCCGTCTATTCGAATGCCCTTTTCTTCCCAGTCTAGACCTTTAAAGACTTCCTCTAAACATGCAGTGAACAGCATCGGGGATATTTTGTCTCCCTGTCTCACAGCTCTCCTGATCGGGATTTCTCTGCTTCTCTCATGTAGGAGTAGTGTGGCTGTGCAATCTTTGTATATGTTATTTATGGTTTTCACGTATACGCCAGGTACCCCTTGTCGACGTAGAGCTTCTAAAATTGCTTGTATTTCTATGGAGTCAAATGCCTTCTCGTAGTCGATAAACGCCATATAAATAGGTTTGTTATATTCCACGTACTTCTCAATTACTAGGTTGATAGCGTGGCTGTGGTCCATTGTCGAGTAACCTTTCCTAAAACCAGCTTGCTCTCTCGGTTGGTTAAAGTCGAGTGTTTCTCTTATCCTCGTAGAGATTGCCTTTGTAAATAGCTTGTATATTACTGGGAGCAGGCTGATTGGTCTGTAATTCTTTAACTCCTTTATGTCACCTTTCTTGTGGATAAGGATTATATTAGCATTTTTCCAGCTGCGCGGTACACTACACGTCTTGATACATTTCGTGAGGAGCGATGCAAGTTTTTCAAATACAATATATCCTCCGTGTCTGATCAAGTCGGCTGTTATACCATCTTCACCAGCTGCTTTACCGCGGGACATGTCTTTGGCCGCTTTTTTGACTTCGTCAGCGGTTATACATGGAATTTCGGTGTCCTCCTCTGGTTCTATTTCTATTAAGGTTGTATGGTCTGTCTGAGAGCTGTACAGTTCCGAGTAGAAATCTTCTGCTACCTTTACAATTTCGTTGAAACTGTTGATAACGTTACCTTGTTTATCTTTTAGCGCATGCATTTTGTTTTGTCCTAAGTGCAGTTTCTTTTTGACCGATTTAATGCTGGTGCCTTTTTCTACTGCTTTCTCTATTTCTCTCATGTTAAAGTTTCTTACATCTCTTTGCCTGGCTGTACTGATCAATTTTGATAGTTCTGCGAATTATATCTGATCTTTTGATGAAGTTACTTTCATTTGTTGGCGTTTTTTTATTAAGTCCTTGGTAGATTGGGGCAACTTACTTGCTGCTTGCTTTGTTGTTTTACCACCGACTTCTATCGCAGTTTCAAGGATTGTTTTCGTTAGGGTTTTGTTTATTTCTTCTAAATCGTCACCGTTTACATCTAAGGCCTCGAACTTGTTGCTTAGGGCGACTTTAAATTCTTCGTACTTCGCTTTGATTACCTCTACATTGCATTTTTTTTCTAGTAAATAATTTAGTTCGTGTTTTCTTTAGGTTAAGTACAACCTTTGCCCTTACTAATCTGTGATCGCTGCATTTTATCTTCCCCACTACTTCTGTGTCTTGAGTTATACCTGGTTGTTCGCACATTACAAAGTCGATTTCATTCTTTGTTTCCCCCTTAGGGCTTTTCCACGTCCACTTCCTATTCTTGTGTTTCTTGAAAAACGTATTCATTATTCGGAGCTGGTTCCTTTCCGCAAATTGTACTAGCATTTCCCCATGGTTATTCCTACTGCCGACGCCGTAGTTGCCAATCGCCTGCTCTCCACTTTGTTTTGTTCCTACTTTTGCGTTGAAATCTCCCATGGCTGCTGTATATTGCGTCCGTACTTTCGTTATTGCTGATTCGATATCCTCGTAGAACTGCTCCACTTGTTCGTCGTCGTAGCTCGTTGTTGGCGCATATCCCTGGATTATCTTAAGTTTATACCGCTTATTTAGTTTTATTACGACGCATGCTACCCTTTCTTTAATGCTGTAGAATTCATCTACGTTGCCCGCTATATCTTTCTGAATTAGGAACCCGACGCCATATTCTCTCTTTTCGGGTAATCCTCTATAGCAGGGGACATGTCCATTGTTTTAGACTATGTAAGCTTCACCTGCTCTCCTAACTTCGCTAAGGCCAATGACGTCCCAATTAACTGCCTCTAGTTCCTGGAGTAGTTCCGCTAACCTAGCTTCGCTGGGGAGGGATCTTGCATTGAACGTTCCAATGTTTAGTTTCCAGTGGCGGCCTGTCCGGGTCCAGTGATTATTACTGCCCTCTGCTGCTTCACAGAGCTGACCGCCGCCGTGGACAGATGTGCTGCAGCTGCTGGACACTAAGGGCGAGGGTTTTATTGTAGACATCGTGTGGGAGGTGGTGGCCAAGTACTTCACCAGGGAAGCCAATTCCTGTTCTGGTGTAGGAGCGAGTCGTAAACGGCACTTGAACGACTGAAAGCCTTGCAGGTATGCAACCGTCGCCAGGCCCCCACTACCGCCGTAAGCTCGAGCTTATAACAAACACCCAAAAAAAGTGGGGGGGGGGGGGGGGGCGCCGAACCTGCGACCCTTGGAGGTTCCAGTTGCGGCGGCCCCGCATCGTTAAACGTACATCCTTTCAAAGCCTTTCATCAGCGATAGCTTTTACTGGCGTTAGTGTTTCGTACAGTATTTCGTCTCAAAATGTCCGCGATTATCTAGTTTTGCTGATCGCGACATATACTCTTTAGGTGGGTGCATTTCACGGCTTACTCGCAAGACGCGCGGTTTATCAGATATAGTAGCGACAACGCGCGCCAAGCCCCGTGACGGCAGTGCATACCTATCGGCGTTGCGATGAAACTTTGGGGCGATCCGTCGAGGCCGAACAATTGGCGCCGTAGCGCGCAGCCCCGGCTTGCGTAGAGTGCGTGCAGTCGCAGCCAGCAGCGTCTCTCTTCGTCGAGTCTATAGGCTCTTATTTTGATGCCTTCCGACATCGAGCCCGCTCGAATGCCCTTTCTTACCTCGGCTGCATTCATCTGCCTGGTGATTTACAAAAGTGCTCTTGGATTACCGCTACCATCTTCTATGCAGGTGGGTCTTCCACAGACCGGTCTTGGCTTTCTTAACAAGTAAGTGCATGGGTACGCTGGGTCGTGTTTGGCCTAGCGTCACCCGACTCGTTGTCGGCGGCACCACAGCAGTGCCATCCAGTTCAACCAAGAATGGAGTACCTCGTCATCGGTTAATAATTCTCACGACAAAAGCGGCCTTAGACCAGTGACATCCTGGTACATGAACAACACTGACCGCGCTCCCCTGTTTGCGCGTGCGCGTTCTTCGGTACTGGGCACGCCAGGTGACCACTTGACACGACTTCCGACTGCGCATTCCGTCGCCGCGTTCGCGCGTGTGTGTGTGCTTCTGCGTGCTCTCTGCGTTTTGTGCTAAGGGCGATTGCGTGTCGTATGAGCGAAGTATCCGCGCCGCTGTGACGACCGTCCCGCTCGGGACATAGTCGGCTCGCGAGCCTCTCTCTCGCATCAGCATGCCCAGTGATCACGGCAGAGGAGCTGCGCGCGAGAGAGACGGCCTCTGCTAGCGCACAGGACATTGTTGATGAGTAGCTGTGGAAGCGAGCAGCCATGGCATCTTCATCGGCGCCCGTGATGACCACGGCCCGCACCCGTCGGCGCCTTGGTCCACACCACCTAGGCTATGGTGGTGTCCCTTGGTGCGTGCCTCGTTCAGGGTGGGCGGTTCTTCAAACACACACTCTCGCGCGTCTGCCAGGAATCGCCGTCCAGGATTCTCCTCCGACGAGGACAACGAGGAGATGGACAACACGTCATCTAGGAAGCGCTCATGCAGCATAGTGAGCGAGGACGACAATGCACCGAGCCCGAGACCGAGGAACATGCCTCCGAGCGCCTCCCCAAAGGGCCCGCCTGCCCGAAGCAGCCACACCAGAAGCCGGTACCCTTAGCAAAAAAGGAAGATGCCTCTACCTCACCGAAGCCACGCAGGAAGAAAGCCAGAAAGGGAAATAACGCAGCTCCACAGCCATTCCTACCCTATCGCCGGCCCTTGCTACAGCTCCTCAGCTGCCCCTACCTTGCAGCACACCAACAGTGAGGCGGCCCCTACGGTGTCGCCTCCCGCAGCTGAGGAAGCGGGAGACTTTTAGGGCGAAGCACTTTATGGTCGAGGCTTGTTCGGCGTATGCCCGGCGTTCGGGCTCAGTTGTGTATGTACCGAAACTACAGACAGTGCACCCAGACAGTGTATATGTAGGGCTGACGAGTCAGAAACTATTCTAACGAGTTTCTGCTAATTCGTCCGATCGGTCAGCGTCTAGCTTTGTCGTCGACTCTCGCAGGCCGGTTTAATGCCTGCCTCTCGAGCCTCCCGCACCAGACAGCCCCTGGGCCCACTTCTTTGTTGTCTCTATTGCATAAGCTGACGCTTTAAATGTACATGTACGTAGAAATTTGGGTGAGTTAATGAGTTTCCTTATCAAAAACGGTGAAGTTATTGCATCAGCGAGACCTCAACTAATCGCTTATAAAAGGATATTAGGTTTCTGGATGGCACATAGGATGTGGATTATGATCTTCTTGGTGACTTCACGAACGCCGTTACGATTTCGTGGCTTTTGCATGCACATGTTGTATCAGGTCGTATTCTGCTTTATCTATCTATCTATAGGTCGTATTCTGATCTATCTATCTATCTATCTATCTATCTATCTATCTATCTATCTATCTATCTATCTATCTATCTATCTATCTATCTATCTATCTATCTATCTATCTATCTATCTATCTATCTATGGTGTTGAATAAAAAGCTACAGGGGACGTATGAAGCACAACGGAGGATTGCCACGGTTGCAATGCACGCAATGCAATGACCATGCACGCATCACTCATGCGCAGCTAAGTTCACGCAGCAAGACGCACCGTTTTTCTACATGACGCAATGCAAAAGATACAGCGCCACTAACGTGAAACGTGGGAAGGTGCGATGCGTGCTGTGATGCGCCGATGTTTACCACAGGAAACGTCAGTCGCTCCGCTGCGGCGTATCACACAATCATATAATCTGGGGCGTTAAACTACAGCAATTATCACAGAATCATCATAGCCAAGGAAGTTCTAAAAAATTGACCTGCTTGAGCTTAGCGAAAACCGTATGTTAAAAAGGGGTAGCGCGCATGCTACATTTGTCGTTGTGCGGCCGGACAGCTTTTACTGTGGGCGCTCGCCGCGCCTCAGCGAAAATGGGTCACACGTCAGGCCCAACCCTGCATTTGATACTTGCCGGTGGTCGCCACCGTCCCGTCGATAGCTCAGTTGGTAGAGCGGTGGACTGTAGCGGTGTCACTCCTGCGGGAATCCATAGGTCGCTGGTTCGAATCCGGCTCGACGGATGTTCATTTTTTTTTATTCTTGCAGTGTCTCATTTCTGTGTAACTGATAAAATTGATGATTGATTTATTTGTCTGGTTTAACGTCCCAAACTGGGCTCTGAAATGAGAGACTCCGTGGTGGAGGTCTGCGGTAAACTTGACCACCTGGGGTTCTTTAACGTGCAGTGACATCGCACAGCACACGGGCCTCAACATTTCGCCTCCATCGAAATGCAGCCCCCGCGGCCGGGATTCAAGCCCGCAACCTTCGGATCAGGAGACGAGTACTATAGCCACTAGACCACCGTGGCGGGGCTGTAATTTATAAAATTCGCACTCCAAAGCCTGCATATGCTCTTCAAAAACTCCGTATTTTGGTGTAGGGGAAGTACTCCGGACTGGTTCTGATCACTTGGATTGCCCTAACGGGGACTGCATTCTAAGTAAGAACTTGGAAGTTCTAGCATTTCATCCCATCGGAATGCAGCCGCCACAGTAGCATTTCTGTATTGATAACCTCTCATTTCCTTGAACGAGTCCAGAAACTCTGCACTTACTGAAGCATTATTTGCATAACGCTGTTCCAAAATGTTGTTGTTGTTTTGTGGGGTTTTACGTCCCAAAACCAGTTCTGATTATGAGAGACGCCGTAGTGGAGGGCTCCGGAAATTTCGACCACCTGGGGTTCTTTAACGTGCACTGACATCGCACAGCACACGGGCCTCAACATTTCGCCTCCATCGAAATGCAGCCGCCGCGGCCGGGATTCGATCCCGCGACCCTCGGATCAGCAGCCGAGTACCTTAGCCACTAGACCACCGTGGCGGGGCTGTTCCAAAATGTTTCGAACAGAAGAAAATGTTTTATAAATCTGTGGCCATCCTGACTTTCAAGATGTCGCGTAAACCAATTACAAAAGAAAAAAAAATCGTCATATATTGACGCTATCGGGTTAGAATTAAGGCTTTGTGTTTGTTTGCTTCTTTTTTCGTTAAAAAACGTTTTACTTTCATTGTAACATATAATCGCGAAATGTTTTTTCACATTGGTAGTGTTACATACAAAGGCGGAAACGCGCAAACCACGGTACTTTCTGTATTTGATTTGTTTGCCTGAGAAATATTAATTTATTGGAAAAACAATAAAGAACGATCATGTATTCCTAAGAGTATCCGTGAAATTTCCCATTTCTTTAAGATTTATTCTGGCAGTTGTGCTAACCACAGCCTCTAAAATAAAACGTCAGGCTGGGATAGTTGGAATTTCGAATGCAAGAATTTCAGGAACAAAAGACCTTTAATATGGCAGCGTGCGTTTGCTTTCCCTGCCGAGACAAACACGCCCGCAAAACCGTGTGATTCGCGTTGTGATAGCGGTTGCTTTGATTTCACGCCAGAATAATATCTACTGAAGCTGAAATGAGCAACTTAATTTTTTAATAATGTGAAGCAAACTAAAAACATATTTACTTCTTGGTAAAAGTGGAAGCAACACCTTCAGTACTTTATTGCAGGAAATAATGACGCTTCTCTGTTGCACCCGATGAGGTATATGTGTTTTCATCCTTCACCATGAAGATGTTTATTTGCACCTACACTGCAGCATACAATGGCGAACAAAAAGCCATGTTTGCAAAGTAGAGCGTTTTCGGGAGTGTTCTGTGAGCATAACTCTTCGCCCCTAAAAGAACTTACGAAACTCTTCTACTGTAGGAGAACTATGGTCAGATTACACAAAAAGGTGTACCTTGAAAGAAAGCGCAAAGGCCTCAGTTGTTTTTTTTTTCGTTTTCTAACGATTAAAGCAATTAAAATGCCTTTCACCAGCAGATACATTTCTTTTGTGCTCCGCACATTTTGATACAGTACTATCTAATCAGTGCTATCATACGTTTAGTTTGCATAAATGTTCATAAAAGTGTCCACTGATCTAGCGCCACTGCTGTGGAAGTGGCCATACAATGAATGGCACTGGCGAACAATCAACGACCATCAAAGAAAAAGCAAAACAGAATGGCAGATCCCACGCGCAGTGGGAATCAAGGAAATGCAAAGCACGCATCAGGAACGGAAAATGCATGTGAATTGTTGTCTGGTTATACCGATTTTGGTACATATGAAGTTAACGAAACGACCGCAAGAGCACCAAGACTGTGGCATGTAAACCATGCCGCTATGGCAAGGCATGTCATGATTCTAATGTTATGACCTGTCATTTACGTTCTTCATGCAGTCGTGTGGTGCCATAGCAATTTTGGTATACATCCCAGTAACGAAACGCGTGGCATGTAAATCATGCCGCTCGGTGACATGCATGTCACAATTTTCATGTTCTTAAACGTGTCACCCTTGGTCGTCAGGCATCGTTGTCTCGCCATACCAGTTTTGGTATTTATCAACTTAACGAAACGGCCGCTAGGGCACCAAGACCGTGGACGCAAATCATGCCGCTAATGACCTGCATGTCATGATTTTCATGTTATGACCTGTTTTTTTTATTGGTATGCAGTCATAGTGTGCCAAATCAATTTTCGTACACATCCCATTAACGAAACGGCCGCAAGAGCACCAAGACCATGACATGTAAATTGTGCCGCGCATGACATGCCCGTCGTGATTTTCACGCTATCACCTGCCATTTGTGTTCGTCATTGCAGTCATATTGCGGCATACCAATTTTTTTTTTGGTATACATCCCATTAACGAAACGGCCAGGAGAGCACAAAATCGTAGGCGGCTGAGATAGATAGATAGATAGATAGATAGATAGATAGATAGATAGATAGATAGATAGATAGATAGATAGATAGATAGATAGATAGATAGATAGATAGATAGATAGATAGATAGATAGATAGATAGATACGCCTAATGTCGCCGAAGTTCGCTAAGAAAGGCTTCGCATTTAGTAAAAGCACTATACGTCGAGCCGTATTCGAACCAGCGGCCTATAGATGCCCGCGGGAGCGACGCCTCCACAGTCCACCGCTCTATCAAGTGAGCTGTCGACGGAAAGCAAATAAAACAATCTCGCAGTCACACGAAATGTTCTGTGCGCCCAGTGACCCTTTTGGCAAAAGCCTTCGTACAGTGAAACTGGTTGCCCTCCAGGTCGTGAAAAGCAGCGCTCCTGTAATCACGCTTGAGGTGCTTTTTTTGACAAGAGTTTGCTTATGACTATGGCACAAAACGGCATATTTGAACTTAAGTAGTCATATAGATAGCGTGCGAATTACGGGCACATCAGTACAAAAACACTTGGGTACTTCAACTGACATCCCAGAAAAAGTGAACAAAGCTCTGATTCCCCACCTGTCCGTTTAGGTGAATCAATGGATCGGGCTATACGCTACCAAATTCGCACGCAGTTTACCAAAAATGCATAGGAGAGCTTACGCCTCCTTGACGCATTAAAAAGGCTGCGACATGGATGCTCCCCATGTTAAATCATATGACGCATATCCCCATACGCCGGCCTAGAATACATGCGCACGCTTTGCACTTGATTGGGTAAATGCGTTTTCATCCCCTCAACGTCACTACTCCATGCGGCTGTGCACCACGCACGAACGGCCGTGGGCATTCTCCATGCACATGTAGGATGCCACAACCGGTGCTTGTGGGAGGTTTTGAACCGGGAATCGATGGTATTTTAAATGCGAAACATTTCTTAGCGAACTTCGGCGACATTGAGCGTATATATATATCCATCTATCTAGCCGCCTACGACTCTGTGCTCTCCTGGACGTTTCGTTAATGGGATATATATGAAAATTTGGATGCCGCAACGCGACTGCATGACGAACATAAAGGACAGGTCATAACATGAAAATCATGACGTGCATGTCATGAGCGGCATGATTTACATGCCACGGTCTTCGTGCTCTCCTGGCCGTTTCGTTAATGGGATGTATACGAAACTTGGTATGCCAAAACATGACTGCATTGCGAACATAAATGAGCAGTAGCAACATGAATATAATGGCATGAATGTCACGAGAGGCATGATTTACATGCCACGCGCTTCATTAATGGGATGTATACGAAAATTGCTATGGCACAACACGACTGCATGAAGAATGTAAATGACAGGTCATAACATTACAAACATGACATACGTGTCCTGAGCGGCGTGGTTTACATGCCACCGTCCTGGTGCTGTTGCGTCCGTTTCGTTAACTTCATATGTACCAAAATCGGTATAGCGAGACAACAATGCTGATTCATTTTACGTTCCTAATTTGTGCTTCGCATTTCCTTGATTCCCACTGCACGTGAGATCTGCCATCTTTTTTTCTTTATGAACACTTCCCCACGATACACTGAACACTTTTGCTGTGCAAAGCTTACTTTGAACTATCCCTCTCATAATTTCTGAATTCACCGATTGTTCAACATAAATTAACACTGTAATGAAGGGAGCAGGAGGGAACATAGCTCGTGCATGCTATACTCTTTCAACAGGGTGAGTGTTTTAGCAAAACAAGCTTCCTTTAGCAGGAAACTGAGCAGCGAAAATTCTGGAGTCGCACCTTTCGAAATTACCTACCAACAAGGCCAGTGTTAGGCAATGGGAAGTGTTGCAGCAACGAACGAAAACAAAAACTATGAAAAAAGTCACAGTTTCGCCGCACGGGCGAAGCAATGAATGGAATAGCAAGAAAATGTAATGCTATACGAAGTGAGGCTCGCAGCTTCAGGAGCAATATTAATTGTAGCAAACGTGCACTTGCTAAGTGAGCGTCTCCCGTGGGCAGCGCGTGCTGGTACGAAGGGCTTTATACGTTGTGTGTCACAAAGCTACACATACAAACCTAGGGGACGCCGCTAAATGAACAAACAGAAGATGAGCGCAAACTATCCAGTGAAGCACGCACGAAACGAATGCACAGATATACACCGAACGAGCGCGAATAAGCTGTCACAATGGATACTCTCAGTTTGAACAACGCTCCAGTCCACAAATGTATTGGCTACAAACGGAGCGCAAATAAAACGCCGCAACAGCATACCTATTCCGTTTCTTTCATACCAAGGAGCGTGAATGCCATGCTACAAGATAACCGTATTCTTCCATAGGTGTCATTGGAGGCGTTTTTTCTGTGTGCAGCGTATGGGGAAGGTTACTCTGTGTACAACTACAGTAGAGATCATAGGTGTGTACCTTATAAGTAAAGTGATTTTCTGGTTTTCGCTCACGTAGCGCACCTGTCTTGGTCTTATGGGTAGCGCCCACTTTCGGTTACCTTTTATTTTTTACGTGCGTATTCGTTCATGTCTGCGCATTTACTGCAGCGGCATCCCCTTGCATTGGTTGTATGTTTTCGTTAAAGATGAAATCTGTCACACATGCGCGTACGATTCGTATATGGGACGTGGTTGTGATATGGGTGTTTCTTCAAAGGGATTCCAGTGGCTGTGTTTTGTGTAAGATTATGGCAAAGGCGATATCCTATGTTGGCCGTGTGCTGTGTACATAACTTCCCTACGCTCCTCCGACAAGCAGCAGCTGAAATTTAGCGACAGTTTCGTGCAGTTCGTGCCTTCGTCGTTTTGCGCTACGATATTTATTCTACGATCATAAACTCACCCATAAATAGTTTTGCTAAGCCAAAGTATCAGTTACTTCGCCCCAGGCACGTGTTTCTTGTTGGATCTGGTTATGTTTTCGCCCCTAGACAGCACGCTCAACAAAGTCATTTATTCTTGACGGCTGCATGTCGCCATGCCTTGTCTCGCGATTGTACTTTGTATACTATAAAGGTTGAGCGTCCTTTTAAGCCCTAAGGCACATCGCCATAACCCTTAACACGTAAATGCAGAATTGCATGTTGCGTAACTGGCAACCATTCTTAGTAGCTCGTTGAATATTGTCCGTATGACATCGCTAGAACTAGTTCATACGCTCCGGCGGTGTGCAGACCACGCTTCAGAGGAATATAATTCCAAGTAATATGCAGAGAAGTACTGAGAAACGTTGCAAGGAAAAAAAAAAGAAATTCATGCAGGCACCGGTGAGATTCGAACTCACGATCTCCTGTTTACTAGACAGGCGCTTTAACCAACTAAGCCACGGCGCCGTTGGAAAGTGGCCTTTTCTTCTATTATTTTTGTTGCAGGGCATGTCCGGCGATTCCGGCTTTGTGGTGTGTACGCAATCCGCATAAATGTGGCGTAAACACCGGACAGCAATCAAGTCACGTGTGAACGGGAGGCTTTCTCGGTCACCGGATTCCGCAGCTGGGGCACGAAGCTTGTGTCTGTAAGGGTACCTGAATGTTATGGCGAGCAGCAATGCTAGAGCTTCTGTGTAATGGAAGAAATAAAACGAGTCACTGTTCTCACATTGGTTGAATCGGCATATACTTCAATGCGAAACTACGTAGCTGGGTTGTGGAGGTTCAGGTCCGCGGTAGAAATGACGCGTTGGCGATTATTTTACAGCGGCCACCCGATGGCGCCGGCTCTGCGAGGAGAGGAACAGCGCCCTCACAAAATGCATGCGGATTGATCGTGTGAAGTAGCCGTTAATAATGGGTATAAAACACGCAATAAACTAATTGAAAGGGATTTATTGTTCAGCAAATGCGAATTAAGCCGATCAAATTTTAATCAAGACGATTGGAAGGTGCCATTTAGTGAACCAAATGTATAATGCATTTAGTTGGGTTGTATATGGCTATGTTCTTAACGGGAGTGCGTCCGTACATCAAGTTGCGCCGACAAAGAATATCATTGCGATTAAGTAATCCAACCATCACAGTTTCCCTGGTCATCCTTCTAGACAGAGTGCGAGGGCTCTGAATTTTTCGTCGTATACGTATTACTCATTCGTGTGGATCAAAAACCATATAAAGCCAAAATGTTGTGTCGTGCAACGATAAACAGATTTCTAAAAACGATGTTGAACAGTGAATGTCTCTGGAGCCAACGTTTCGACTAGTGGACTTATCTTCGTCAGGAAGGCAACCCACTAATCAGCTGTAGTGAGTATCGTGGTGCCAGAGTGTACAGCAGAGTGTCGTCTAACAGGACTCCGTTTAATGAAATGAAAAGGGTCAAGGGTTCCTTCGTTCGTTACGAACTTAATGAAACAACGAACAATGAAGCCTGCAAAGCACAGGTGAAGTTACTTAAGTTTCATAATCGTCGTATTGGAATTGTGGAATAAGTAGAAAGGAATTGTAGTATTTGTAGTATTCTGGAGTAAGTAGAGAGGACTCCAGTACTGTAATTGTGGAGTAAGGACAAATAATTGTAGTATTCTAATTGTGCACACTTACTCCACAATTACAACTTAATTAAGAAACTTCAATAACTCCCCCTATGGTTCGCTAGTGGTCATTGCTTGTTAGTTCCTTAACGACTTCGCTTAAACATACAAACGTACGCGCGCCACTTTTCAGGAAGAGATCGCTGAATCAGTTTCACTGTCGGCGACCACCACGCCTCCGTAAAGTGGGACACTCGTCATGGTGAGTCGTTCATATGTTCTTTCCTGCACTCCGCCTTCGTGCCGTCGATAGCTCAGTTGGTAGAGCGGTGGACTGTAGAGGTATCACTCGTGCGGGCATCCATAGGTCGCTGGTTCGAATCCGGCTCGACGGACGCTACTTTTTTTAATTTATACTTTCCCCGTCTTGTTTTGGCTTGTTATACCGCGTGAGGTGTCTCATTGGCAGAGGTCAGGTAACATACCTTCGTGGAAAACAGTCATAAAAAATTCAGGCTTGTGATCAAGTTGTTGCTTGCAGTCTACTGCCCATGACAGCATGAGCAGAAATATTTATTGCGCGTCACCGACACTTCAATTTACTAAACCGCGGTAACCCAATTCGAAAAATACGCAGCCTAGAATTGAGCGCTCAATTCATGCTGTGAAAATTCGTATTTACGTGCTTCATGACCATAGCGCCATGATGAAAGCGCAGTTTCGCAAAATATTATCCTGCTTTTCAATCCTTCGAAGCAATCGGCGATATTCAACTGGCATATATGTCGTTCTTTTTTATTCATTTAGGTACAAGAATATTCACGGGAAAAGCTCTTAGCGTTATCTGCCTAGATGCGTTCGAAAAACGTATGACTGCTTCTTGCTGAACATGTTCCAGCATACGTAGAGTTTATTAGCGAATATAATGAGAAAATTTGATGGAATTGCGTACAGTATACTTTATTTTACATTGCTAAATGATTTGTTACTGCACTCTAACGGGTTTTCTGTTCATCTCACATCATTCCTCTGCACCTGTACATTTTTGTATTGTGTAATATCCTGTGAATCGCCCATTCCTGCCCGAAACTTGTCATTCAGGCTGGCAGTTCCATAGGGACATAATTAACAATAGTTTACTAAGAAACTCCAAGTGCTCCTCAACTATGGCCTAGGACACATAAATGCGAAAGCCTTCAGTTGCCGAGCAAAGGAGCTATACAGGTTCGAAATCAGAACCTTTGGCAAGGGAACGTCCCGTGAATGTTCTTTGGCATACGCTGTAAATGTGAACATATATTCACGTGTTGCGGATACGCGCACATCCTTGCTGGCCGAGGGACAATTGGGCCTGAATGAGACCGCGTACCTGCTGACGCTGCGTAGGCAAGGATAGGACCCGGTCTGCCGCATGCAAAATATGGAAGACTCAGGTGTGGAGGGCTTGGCGTGAGAATACGCGAAAAAAAAAAGAGCCAGACCTGCGTGGAACCGCAGGGCAGCGATTGCGGAAGGTAGAGGAGCGACCTTCTTAGAGGCCATTTTTTAAACGCTTGAGGAAACTAGTGCGAGTAGAGGTGATAGGCATCCCCTTCGCCATAACTCTTATCACTTCGCCAAGTAGGCAAATCTGTATGACTGCACATCTTAGAGGCTATGGACTGGTTTTCTGCTAATTTAATTAAAATTAATACGTCTAAGACAAAACTGATTTGTTTTCACAACCCATTGAAAAAATTAGATGTCAATTTTTCTTTTCTGCTGCACGATTCCAATTGTTATCCTTGTATGTGTACACCCTTAGAATATGTGCATACCGTGAAATACCTTGGTCTGTATTTTGACAGTGATTTGTCCTGGAAATCCCACGTAGATTATGTATGCAAACGTCTTCGTGGTGTATCGTGCATGCTGTACAATTTGAGATATTACATGCCTCTCTCTATTCGAAAACTTATTGTTCATGCTTTGGGTTATAGTGTAGTAAGGTACGGCATAACAGTATATGGCCACTGTGCGGCGCGCTGGCAAATGAGGGTAAACTCTATTCTCCGTCCTATGTTAAAAAACATTTGTTACGACCTTAACCTCAATGCCAAAACGGATGTTTTCAAAACGTTATGTATGCCGGACTTTACTCACTTACTAATGGAAAGCGTAGTGATTAGGCACTTTTGGAACAATAGTTTCAAAACAAAGTATGTTCCTGCACGCTGTTTGCGTCCCAAGGATCCATTTTTAGTACCGAGACGTCACAGAAGGTATGAAAAAAGAGTACGAGATTGCTACGTTCCTGTACATTTCAATAAGCTGCCTCCGAGTGTACTGCGCACCCGGACTAAGCATAAGTTAAACAAGGTTCTCAGGCGAATGATTTATTTATCGTCGTAAACAAAGTGGTTGTTCTCTCTCCTGTGCCGTATATTATTTTTTGATTTTGTTTTATAGGCAGATGTATAACTTCAAAGATTGCTGTTTTCCGCTGCTGCCAGGCACTGCCGCTCAAGCCCTATGAGGATTTGGCAGGCCTGATATGTGTATTACTTTCTTATGAGATGTACAATAAAGATTTGAATTGAATTGAATTAGAGAGTCTCTTGGCGTCGTTTTCTCGAGAACGAACCGAACTCTCGGCGCGTCGTCGACGGCGCGCTGCAGTTTGGGCTTCTCTCTGCACAGCTGTCTTTTGTGCCCGACGTTGCCTTGCTGCACCCGCACGCGTGGCTCTGCGAATCGCTTTTTCAGCAGCGGTCCGCACTTTTACGACGAGGCGCCATCAGGTATATCGAAGAGCCAAGTCAGGTTGCTGGCGGGGCTGTGTACGTCGCCTGCCGCGTGATGCATGGCACGATACGACAAAACTGCTTCAAAGGGCAGCGCCTCGTAATATTGATGACGGAAATGTTGAAGAAGATTATTTCGTAATGATGATGCTGATGATGCCTCTGTAATGGGTTCATAGCTACAAACAATGCAGCCTCTGTTCTTTCAAATGACTCCTCGAACTCGTTATGCACTCCACTTTCCCCGACGTGTAGTGGCGCATTATTATTCTGCCACGTAACATTACATTTGTTAATGCGATTCCTCGGCAGACGTTATACCTGTGTAGGTATTTTAGCGCAGACTTTTCAAGCGCAGGCGTAGCTCAGTGGTAGAATGCTCGACTGCCACGCAGAGGGTGTGGGTTTGAATTCTCCTCGGTCCTGGCAATCTTTTCTAAAATTTGCGCGATAGCGGTTACGGACACCAACGGCGGCGGCGGCGGACAAATTCTGCACGAAAAACGGCCCTCTGTTGTGATCTCATAACAGCTTACGCTGTAAAAAAGGCTGCCCTTCCGACGTGATGAAACCGCAATCGCGGTGAGAACGTGAAAATTAAAACTGTGACGTTCAGTGTCTCTTCTGATATTGAACATAAAATGGCGAATATTTATCTCATACCAAAGTATTCAACAGGGGCGTGCGCCGACACGTGTGGCAGCGTGGTGGCAGATTTGGAATGCGGTACAAACAAAAGAAAAAAGTACAAAAAGAGAACGTTAAAAAATTTGCCATCATGCTTTACGAGCACAGAACGGCGCATGTACCAAAAAATGTGGCATGCACGCTGCGACGTTCAGGTACCCTTTTGTGCGAACGATAAAGTCGGGAAATTGTGCCCTTTGGTCAGCCAAAAGCTTGAAAAAGAAAGGTCTAGCCTAAATAAATGCACAGGAACTCTTCATTGCCCCGTGAACTAGGTGTAGTATACAAAATTCTGTAGCCCCGCCACAGTGGTCTCGTGGCTACGGTACTCGGCTGCTTATCCGAGGGTCGCGAGATCGAATCCCGGCCGCGGCGGCTGCATTTCGATGGAGGCGAAATGTTGAGGCCCGTGTGCTGTGCGATGTCAGTGCACGTTAAAGAACACCAGGTGGTCGAAAATTTCCTGAGCCCTCCACTACGGCGTCTCTCATAATCAGAGCTGGTTTTGGGACTTAAAACCCCACATAATAACAACAACAACAACAAGAACAACAACAGAATTCTGTTATCCTGCAGCAGAATGTACTTAGGGCAGACGGGGCTATTCCTCTATGTACGGCTAAAAAAAGCACTCTGGATCTATGAAGTACAGCCCGCATGGCAATCGGCCTTTGCACTGCCACAAGTGTGAGTGCACGCCTCCCGTTGAGTGATACGAAGGTGCTCTTCAGACACAATGTTCAGGCGATAAGAGAACTCGTGGAAGCATTCTACATTAATAAAGAAGGATAGTCACGCGCCAGTTTCTTTACGTGAAAAAGAAGTAAACCTAATCAGCAGTACCTTTGTTTGAGTTGTTCTTTTGTCGCGCCCATGTTCCTCTGCGCGTGTTCGTTATGTGTATCGTGAATATTTATGCTATCTGTATGTTCTAACAAGTCACGAATTGAGAGTCAGCGCTTGTCCTGTGTTATCTATCTCTGTCCCGTTCGATTGCGCGCTGTCTCCTGTCCCATAATGTATCACTGACTAGCCCAGCTTTCAGTTTCCCTACATATGAAAAAAGTGATAAGTATATGAGAAGAAATTCGGCGGACCCGTTCAAGACAGATGACGAGCGAAGCTGTGGTGGTGGGATTAGTTCATCGCCGTGGCGTTCTTTGTTGGTACAACTCAGCTGACGGACGTACTTTCGGTCAGAACATAGCCTTATGTGACCTAACTAATTGCATTATGCGCATGTTTCGCTTAGGGCCTTTTTTAATCGCTTTGGATGAAATACCGTTCAGTTAATTTGTACTTGATTAGCATCGAATCACCTTTACTTCAGTCAGCCTTGAATTCGTCTAAATTTTCAATTAATTTGCTCAATTCACATATATTTTTCATATGGGCCACTGTTCCACAGCACGCGCTGCCCACGAGGTCACGTAGCCGCTGTAAAATAATCGCCATACGTGTCGTTTCTTGCGCGGACCTGCACCCATTTAACCCACCCATAAGTTTAGCATTAAACTGTGTGCCGAATGAACTTCTGTGGGAGCAGAGACTCGTTCATATTGTTACCATTAAACAGCAGCAGTAGCATTGCTGCTCCCTCGGCATAATATTCAGATACTATTTATGACATAAGCTTCGCGCCTCAGCCATTGAATCCGGCGACCGAGAAAGCTTCCCGTTCATACGTGACTTGAATGCTCTACTGTCCTTACCACACAATTATGGCGATTACGCAGGCACCACAAAGCGGCAGTCGCAGGATGCGCCTGGCGACAGAAATAAATGCACTAAAGGCGAGTTTGCAGCGGCGCCGTGGCTTAGTTGGTTAAAGCGCCTGTCTAGTAAACAGGAGATCGTGAGGTCGAATCTCACCGGTGCCTGCACAGGTTCCTTTTTTTTTTCTCGTGCAAGTTCATCAACACTTACACCTCTGAAACTTTGTCTGCACACCGCCGCACAGTATTCACTAGTTCAAGCAATTTCATTGCGACATTAATGAGCGAGCTATTAAGAATCGCTACCAGCTACGCCACATGGAATTTAATACTTACAAGTTAAGGGCGATGTGCCTTACGGCTTAAAATGACGCGCAGATTTCACAGTTTGATGAGAAGTACAATTGGGACTAAGCATGGCAGCATGCGCCCTTCAAGAGTATGGGTGAACTTTGTTAATCGTGCTACTGCTACTTATGGGCCAATATATTACCATCTCCATCAAGAACCACGTGAATGAGGTGGCATAATTGCTTCTTTGGCTAAGCAGAAGTATTTATCGGACGAGTTTCTGACCTCCGACGAAACATCGTAGCGCAAAGCGACTGAGGCACGAAGTACACGGCAGACTTGGAACTGCTGCATTGAACAGGAGTAGGAACTTTCTCGGCAGCGCAAGACCAGCATAGGATAACGCCTTTGTCATAATCTGAGAGAAAACGAAGAGTCACCAGCATCCACGCCCCACATACGAATATTACGCGCATGTGTGACAGATTTCATCTTTAATAAAAAGATACCACCAATGGAAGGGTACGCACGGCAATAAATGCGCAGATATAAAAGAATAAGCACGTGAAAAATAAAAGTTAGCCGAACGGAGTCGCTACTGCTAAGACCAAGACAGGTGTCCTACGTAAGCGACAACCAGGAAATAAAACTTTCTTTATAAGGTACGCACGAGTGATCTTCACTATAGTTGTACACCCAGTAACCTTCTCCGTAAGCTACGCACATGAAGGACGCCTGCTAAGGCATTCATGGAAGAACGCGGTTATCTTGTAGCTTGTAGAAGACGCTGGTAATAAAATGGCCCATACGTTTATGCACCGTTTTTTAGTGTTATTATTGATAAGACCTTTAAATAACAAGCAGCGGCGTTTATCTTCGATCCAACCCTATCGGAAAAATCACCATGATGGGTGCTGGAAAATATGGTGGTTGTGGTGGAAATAATGTTGGGCAAGCTGGAAAAGATGGTGGTTATGGTGTACGATGCAGGGAAATGGTGGGCGGCATGGTGTACGGATGGTGGGTAAAGTGGAAAGGATGACGGGCAATGTTGGGAAGAACTGGGAGGCTGCTTCCACCATCGTGGAAATGCTGGGAAGCAGCGGGCAGGCGACGAGGGTGGTATAAACGATGGTGGCACATGGTGTACAATCCTGGAAACTTTTGCCCATCATTAGTGTCGCGCTAGAAAGCAGTGGGCGATGTTGTGGGTATACTGTGAAAGATCACTGAAGGCAATATGCTATGCTGAAGAGAACCGTATTTTGCAAATTAAGACTTAATGGAGAGCTCGAGTTGGGGTGGCTGTGATAAGCGTCACATTGAAAGCAGCGATAACAAACGTGTCATGAATCATTGCGTATATGCTTATCGCAGTTTCTTGTTAGCACTCTTTTTCTTGTTCTTTTATGAAAATATCTAACTGCGATTAATGGCAGTGTTATTAGTGCTTTCGTCCAATGCTACATTATCGATGAAGTGGCAGGTTGGGCGAGTTGGTGATACAGGTAATCGGTATGGTGCACAGCGCAGGAAAAAAATACAAAAACGAGGGCAGATACAACAAAACACAGCAAGTCTCTCCTCGTTTTTCGTTTTCTTTTTTTCCTGCGCTGTGTACCATATTATGCCTACTACGTTGTCCTCTTCTTCGTTTTTCTTTTTGTTTTTTTGCTTGTAGCAATCAATATTTGTACTACCACCACACGCACGCCTCAACCGTATTGATTGCTAAATAACATCATTTTGGCTGCAGCTAATAATGCACAGAATATGCGCTACAGGGCACTGTGTACTGTTGCGCATGCAATCTGGCGTTACACATGCAACGTGCGGAACACGTTGGACCGAGGTTGAGGAAAACGTCGCGAAATGCAAGCTCGCATAAGTTACGGAATCTGCAGAGCTTACGGCAAATTCCAATTGCAGGATGGGATATAAAATAAATACTACATTGTGTTTGCAGTTTTTAGCCTCAGAGCATTTGTTTCTGTATTTCCTTACACTGAAAACATCACAACTGGTCTGAAATTTTGAAACCGAAACCGCAACCCGTGGTGTCGCCACCATCGCGCTATTGTTGTTTTTTTTTTTCTTCCAAACATGGCGTCGCCCTGTGCATGTCGTGTTCAACGTGGGGGCGATATTTGTTTTCGTATGGACGATTTCTGGTTGCGCTGCATCTCGGTGTATGTTTAGCGTTGTGCTCATTAGCTCCAGTGGACCTTCTTGAGCCAGTGTGAGGTGCGGTGTGCGATAGACTGAGAAAGCAGCAGCCGGCAGCGTCGACACTTCGGAGATCCTTTGTTGACGTCCATTCGCCGAGGGACGTGAGTCGTCGCGACATCGTCTTTCAGTGTGTACGCGATCAGTGAGAAGCAGTGCCGGAATGCTTTCTACGTTCCGTGATGTGTGTTCCTAGGAAATGCCTTCTCGTTCGCACACATCGAGGGTCGGCACATCGCTTCTCGGCCTACCGACGAACGACGCGGCTCGGCACAGCGCCTCAAGGCCGTCGGACGACGCAAACTGGAATCAGCATGTTTCTTAACTAAGGTAGGTGGCTGTGAATGCTGCGCTTTGTGCCTTGTCATTGTTGTGTGCGCTCTTTACAGCAAGAGTAATGCTGTACGCACGACGTCGTGAGCACGAACCGGAAAAAGCTGCACGCACGACGTGAAGCTTTTGCCATGGAGGACGTGATGGTAGGGAGCCGTTTTAGTTCGGTAATGTTTGCATTCCGGCTACCGGGGCGAGGATCCAAATCAAAACGCTGCAGGCAGTTCCCATTCACTGTTAACTGGGTGCCTGCGACCATGCGACTTGACGGTGATGACGGGCACACCGGTCCCCTCGATATTTTTCCCCCGCCGCAACGCACCACGCCGAGGCGTGCTCAATAAAGAAAAAAAAAGAAAAAAAAAAACGTTCGGAGGCGTAATGGTTCAGCGCGTCGCGGTACGCTTGCAGTTTGGGTAAACGTGGGTTCGAATCGCGGCTGTCGTGAAACTTTTCGCTTTTCCCTTGAGTTTTTTTTTTTCAACAACTGTTTCATTAACACTAACACTACTGCTCCGAAGGAGCCGTAATGTTTTTTTTTTTTTTTTTAAACAGAATCGCGGTGGTGTAGCGCGCCCGCCGCTGACGCTCCTGGCTCTGGCAGTAGTGACACGAGCAAAATAGTGAGAGCGCCTTTAATAGTGAGAGTCCTTTAATTTGGGGCAGTGCTGCTGATGTAGCAGAGTAATGAATTCTTGTTATATAAATGGCAGATGGCAGAGAAGCTGGTTTGCACACATAAAAATCATCCTGAAATTTACTTTTGTGTGTGCATTTCTGTGTTTTACTTTGCTGCTGATTGCTGCTTCCTTTCGTTTTCTTTCTTACCTCCCCCTTCTTTCTCCCGTTCTGTATTGTCCTTCGCATAATCACTACCATATAGTGGCGTGCGTAGTCGGTCAAGGACAAGGGCTTTTCCCGTCTCGTTACCCCCAGCGAGAGAAGACAGCTCGGGTCCTTAAGGTGCTCCGCACTTGATAACGCACTTGATAACACGTACCTATGGGCAGCGAAGGTTTGCATTATAATTCTTGTCTACTCACCTTTAATTGTATCTGTGTGGCCGTATTGTTCAAAAAGAGTTAATACTTTCATAAATATTTTCGTGCAGGTCAAAATCGGGCATGAAGGACAACACCGATGGAAAATGTTGCCTTGAAGCACGGTACTTCTGGCCCGCTGCTGAAGCTGCCAATCGCAGCTTGGCGGGCCAGGTGTGCCGCAGCCTTTCTACAGGCATTGAAAAACTTCCAGCAACACCAGAAAAGGTGGATATGGTTAAAAGTAAGTGAATCATGCCGCACACATTCAGCCTGCGTATTGCTACACATACTGATTGCAGCATACATGCTGTTTAGTTGGGATGTCATTTTACTAATATGAAAAAAATGATAGTATCACTTCAGACAGTACAGTGATTGTTCTTCTCAAGTGCTGTTCCTTTTTGGCTTGATGTGGCTCTTAATATTTTGCAGGTTGCCTGGAGAAATATGTGGAACTTCACGGTGAAGGTCCGCCAAAGGATATCCGCATTGCCGCCATAAGGTGGTACTTACGGAGCTTTTTCACCGAAGCAGCACAGCAAAGAAAGTCCGGGTGACTCAAAAAAATAATGTCTCTAGGCAAAATAAATTAATTTTATTAGCCAAGTTATCCGCTGCTTTTTGTAAGAAAGGCACTGAAATGCCTGCTTGGCCTTTTAACATATTTAGAACAAAATGTGTGGGCCACAATATCTTCCTTGTGCTTGATTTATGTGGTTTATTTCAGCCATCAATGTAAGTTTGCTAATGCACCTGCATGAGCAAAAGTAGAATTCCTAATTATGTCCATCTAAGAAGCCCGTGGCTCTCTGCCTCTACCGCTGGCCAGCCACCCAGCTTGCCCACCTACACCCAGCTTGCCCGCCTACACCCAGCTTGCCCACCTACACCCACCACCACCCAACATGCCCAACACCCACCATCCACCCATCTTGCCCAACACACCCAACACCCGGCATCACCCAGCACCACCCACTACATTAATCCACTATAGTGTTTTCCAGCATGCCCGGCATCTGTTTTTTTCCGACAGGGAAGTTGCATCACGTGTTTTCGCTGTAAAGCAAGAGGAGGAAGATCCGTTTGGCTTGGTATTGCAGATTATCCTACACTGCTTATATCGGCCAGGAAGAGCAGATCATTACTGCGACCCAACGGCAAGGTCACACAGAGTGAATTTCCTACATTGGATCTCCAGATATTGATTTGTGAAAATATTCGAATACGTACCAGAAAGGTTGTTGTCGAGATGTAATTTCTGGCGGCATTGAAGAAATGCTACGTCACATGGAGGTTATCGCACTTTTGCCTTTCTTCGTTTGTGTGTGCGTTCGCTGCGACAGCACGCCACATTGCATAACACTGCCAAATACAAAAATTACAAACATTGATACCGTACTTTACTACCACATGTCAATTTTAAGAAGAAAGCATTTGTTCAAATCACACCTTGTTTTTCAGACGTTCGTTGGTACGTAATTTGAAAAGATACGACCACCGGTATTTTTACTGATCCGTTTTCTGCTAAAGAAAGCGTGTTCTGCTGAAACACTCACCGTTGAAAGAGTAGACGATGCGCGAGATAGCTCTCCTCCTGCTCACTCCGTCATAATGTTAATTTACGTTGAACAGTCGGTGAATTCAGAATTCACTAGAGGCAGAGTTAAAAGCAAGCCGTGTAAGGGAAAAGTCTTCAGTGCATCCTGGGGAGGTGTCATAAAGAAAAGTTGTCCGCGTATCTGCGTGCTTTGCTGCAAATGTCGTCAAAAGACGATAGTTTTCTGCCGGCCGTACTACGCTACCTGAGATATAGACGCCATCTGGCAGCGCTGTCGGGAAACATGAGCTTGTGCAGAATCCCTGGCAACTGCCAGGTGGCAGCACCAAGTCGTCGGAAGAGGCCTTTTTTGTGCATAGAGCCGCATATTTAGCGAAGCCTAACAAACACTAGGGTATTTAGAATTACGTAGGCATGTATTTTCTAGTAAAGGAACACACCACCTAATAAAAAACGTATTGATGCAGCGCCTCACATATGCGTAATATTTGCTTTTTGATCGACAATGTTCACAAGTGTGAACCCAGCAACCAGTTCAAGATGGCTGGGCGTTAGGCAAGTACTTAAGCTTTGACAGGGCGGCTGAATCGTGTAACAGACAAACACACAGACCAATATTTCTGCGTGGAAGTATCTCAAGAAAAACTATCGTCTTTAAAACTACCGGCGATGCTCGTCGTAAGCATTCTGCTTGTGCATGGAAAATGCCTCTCAACCGCTCGTACGCGGCGCATAGCCGGATGGAGCAGTGACGCTTATGGCATCAAAAAGCCTACACTCAATCAAGTGCAAAGCGTGCGCATTCGGACGACTTAAAATGGGGTGGATCCATGTCGCACCCTCCTTAATGTATTAAAGAGGCGCAAGCTTTTCAAAGATGCATTTTTGGTCGTCTGCGTGCGAATATCGCAACGCATAGCTTACTCATTAATCGAACTTAAAAGACTGGTAATGAATCACTCCTTACTTTACTTTTTCTGGAATGTCAGTTTCAGCAATGCAGTTACCTTGAACTGATGTACCCGTAATTCCCAAGTTACCTAGAACTGCTTGAGTTCAAATATTTCGTTCTGTGTCATAGTCATGAGCACAATTTTGTCAAATAAAGAAGTTTAGCGGGATTACGAGTGCGCTGCTTTTCAGCACGCGCCGCTGAACCAGCTTCACTGTGTGCGGGCGTTTTCCATAGGGGTCACACACCGCACAGAATATTTCGTACGACTGCTGGGGCGTTTGACTTGAGTTCAGTCAATAGATCACGGAAAATCAGAAGACACGCGATTTCAGATTGGCGGGTACTGAAGTCAAACCATATTGACTATATTCCTGTGTGCTGCACCAAGAAAGAAAGTGTAGAAGAAGCAGTAAGTGTAGTTAAGCATTTTTGTGACGTCACAGGCAGCAGAGTGAACTGGGGGAAGTCCTTCGGGCTGTGGCACGGAAAATGGCCTTCAACGCCGGATTATTTGGCCAATGTGCGGTAGGTCAAAAATCGCCACCTAGATATATTGGTGTTCCGCTTGAGAGTTACAAAACTAGTAACCAGTATTAGATAAATCAGACCAAGGAATTAAAAGATAACGCTGACAAGTGTAAGGGCACGAACCTGTCCATTTTGGTAGAGCTACTCTTTGTAATATGTTTTTCATTATCAACTTGCGGTATGCCATGCCGATGTTGCATTGTTCCAGGACAAATGTGCAAAGGTTGTACGGAGTGTTCTGTATTTATGTGGAGTTGGACGTGGGAAAGGTACAGCCAAACCAATTTGTTCCAGCGCGTTTGGCGCGTCTTCTCGTACATCAGTTAGTTAACAGATTTCTTTCTTTAACGTTTTCTTTTTGTTATTTTCTTGTTTTCGTTTTCACGACCAATGATATATACGCAAAAGAAATCATGTAATTAGCGCATTTACGTTTCGGTCTGCAACAATATTAATGTACAAAATCATTCAACGTATCTGTGTTAACATGAAATGACTAGGTTTCTTTAACGAAAAAGAGAAGGAAATTCCTAATTAATAAGCGACAGTGTCAATGGGCGACTTTTTATTTGGCAGTTGGATTTACAGATTCATGAAATATTTTCTTCTGTTTGAGATGTTCTGGAATAGCGCTGTGTAAATATAAGGCCTTCTTCAAGTACGGAGTGTCTGGAGTCATTCAAAGAAATGTGAGGTTATTGATAGTGGTTTGCGATAGAAAGAGTTTACGTCGAATAAGCAAGGCTGATCATTAGCAAGCCGTCGTAGTTTACTACGTAACGTCTAGCGCTATCGATCTCGACGATACGGGCTCTATTTTCAGTCGGGGTGGGAAAATGCTAGGATATGCATACAATCAGAATGTAGTCCACGTTAAGATAACCCAGGTAGTCAGAACCAGCCAAGAGTGCCCCCCCCCCCCCCCCTTTCCGCTTTTCTTGCACCGCAACACGGAGTTCCTAAACAGTACATAGAAGCCTCGGAGCGCGAACTTCATCAGTTGCACAAAAACAAGACGCAGAAAAACTAAAAAAAGGTAAGCATCCGTCGAGCCGGATTCGAACCAGCGACCTATGGATTCCCGCAGGAGTGACACCGCTACAGTCCACCGCTCTACCAACTGAGCTATCGACGGAACCGAAGCTGGCTGCGGTCAGCGTCAAATGCAAGGTTGCGCCCAACGTGTGACCCATTTCGCCGAAGCGCGGCGAGCGCCGACTGTGAAACTGGTTCAGCCGCACATGGGTAAATGTAATATGCGCGCAACCTTATTTAAACTGCGCGTCTCGCAAAGAAGGTACTGTAATACTAATAATTTCTATAGGTGTACGTCCCACAGGCACGATATGATTATCAGAGACGCTGTAATGGAGACCTACAGGCTCCCCCCCCCCTAAATTTCGACCACCTTCGGTTTTTCAACGTGAAGTGACATCGCACAATACACGGGCCTCTAGCAGTTCTCGTCAATGGAAATGCGGCCGGGGGGCCGCGATCGATGGTGTTATACTGGCGGCTATGACATAAAAGGGCACACTATGTGTTCAACGAGTTATAAGTACGATAACAATGACGCACGCAACAGCTCAGGATCATATGTATACTAGGGTTGCCATGGCATAAAATATAGGGCCAGCTCTAACTGCCTGGCTCATTTTACGTTTCAATCATTTCTTTGCCACGGGCTACCAAACTCCCGTAGCTAGAGGTAAAGTATCTTTACGTAATACGCAAATTACCTTTACCCTTTAGTTAAACGTTTATTCATTATTGCTGTCTGAAAATTCACTAGTGGAAAATGTGTCGTTATGCTTGATAGTACTTCCGAAGCGTTATGCATCTGTGACTTCGTCGAATGGTTATTACCTTTACTATAGAGGCCGCGTACACAGGACCGACAACGACGGTTTCTGGTAAGGAACTGAATCTTTGTTCTGAACCTAGTCCCTTGGCACCAGAAGGCGCCGTCAAGCGACATGAGAGATAGAATTAAGAAAAATATGAACAGCAACATCTGAAAGATGGATGCTCCAGCAGAGGTACCGCGGCCGCCATCGCTCACAGGTGCAGGCTAAGAAAACCCGCTTAGTCGTTCGGACGATCGCTACATTACTTTCTCGTCGAAATCACTCCGAGCCAGACAACGCTATCTCTTCACATGCCATATATTGAACAAATCGGCTAAATTTTGTTAGAATTCAAGGCACGTATGCTAAATTTAGAATTTATGTGCAACTTAGGGGTTAACAAACATACCGTGCTGATATTGCAATATACGAAAGGCTAACGGCGACGTTCGCAAGTAGCACCGCGAGCGATAGATCAACAGCTTCATCATCAAATAGCGCCTACATGCGGAGAAATGGTCAGGAACTGACTGACCTAGCGCTGGTGATGAAAGGCGTTTTTTTTTTATTCAAAACATCAACATACATGCATCAAGCAGAATACCACCTGACACATCACATGCGTGCCAAAGCTACAAAATGGTAATGGAGATCGCGATCTCAAAAAGATCATAATGCACATCCCACATACCATCCAAAAACCTCATCACATTTTCTAAGCGATTAGTTCAGATCTCGCTGATACAGGCCATTTTCCCTTTTTGACAATGAAACTCATCAACACGTTCAAATCGTTTGGCACACAAAAATGTCAAATGATGTTGTAGATACAACGACCGGTATCTTCCTTACTATCCAAGAACTTCATAACACGGCTTGCTGGCCTAGTTGGTATTTACTTAACGTCATGATGAAGCCGATTAACGTCATGATGAAGCCGATGATGATTGTGTTTATGTTGTTCCAGTGGCGGCTTCATCATGACGTTAAGAACTCAATAATTTGGCACATCATTTGTTCATCGAAGGAGACATGTACAGACGTTAATGTGTAGTGCTATCGGTGTCGCAGGGTTCGTCGCTCACGTGGGAAGATAGAATCACGCAAATTGTACGCGCCGATTCTACAACATGCACGGTAGGCTACCGAGACGTCGCTATGAATAAGAGTTCTTTCTTGCCGTTCTCACGACCTGTGTGTGTGTGTGTGTGTGTGTGTGTGTGTGTGTGTGTGTGTGTGTGTGTGTGTGTGTGTGTGTGTGTGTGTGTGCGTGTGTGCGTGCGTGCGTGCGTGCGTGCGTGGGGGCGCGACCGGCTCTCGCGAACGCTGGAAACCGTTTCGAAAATGCTACCACTGGCGCTTTTCAATGCCAGATTCGTATCGTAGCACATATGTTGGTTCCAATGAGATGAGTCCGTATCGCAGTGGTAGATTCGAAGCGCGTGAGCGCGTTTCACTAGTTTCGGATGAAATTGCTCTCGTCTGCACTGTGAACACTCTCGCCTGGTCTGCCGCCAAGGCACAGATTCGGCAGGAAAGAGGCGGCGCCTTTGCGTCACTTGTGATCGGAAGCCTTGTGGCCTTGTGATCGGAGTAGTAGGTGGATACATACATAAAATCTCGCACAATGTATGGGTCGCTGGTCAAAGCGAGATCGATGGACTTGCATCTCGACGTCATGATGGCCTCAGTGGGTGTGTTCAATTCCAAATTGAACTCGGCACGCATGGCTGCGAGGAACGATGGGCTAGGTGGCGCGTTCGCGCGCCTAGTGCTACGGCGACGCCACGCAGCTGGGTGCGCGCTTTTCCCAACCCCGCGAAGAAACGCGGCGACGCGGTCGCACGCCGCTCCAGGTATAGGCGCTTAAAAATTAGCCGTGCTCACTTAAGGGCTGCAGAAATTAGCGCCTTTTTCCTTTCCTCAAGTCACTAACAACGCTGCAGGTAGCTGCAGCAGAGCGGAGCGCGAGCCGATTGCTGCTGCGGCGAGTGTTGGCGCCGGCGTCACTTCCGGTGGGAGAGGTCACGTGCTTTCAGGGCACGGCATTTGCGGGCGCTTTTTGCGGACGGCAGCTGGGCGTGCGCTCCCGCCATCCTAGCCAAGGAACGCTTTCGCGTTAAAAAAGTCATTCAATGTTGTTATAATACGAAGCGCGGCAGTACAAATTTTCTACCTAATGACGACAACACGAACCCTTGGGAGCCGAGCCACCGTGCAATTTGCCAGTATCACCGGTATCGCCATACGAAGTGTTGACTGGGATTGCATTCTACAATGAAATACTTCGACGTAATTCACGATTAATTAAAATAATTTTTGAACTATATAGGCCACGTCTAGAAAGTAACGCCAATTTACAAACCTCTCGAGATATCGGAAGCCCCGGTACGACGGGTGAACAGTGGCACAGACCGTTTCAACGAAGCGGCTCCTTTCGTTTTCATCGTTGCAATTCGCATAGAGGCTTTGGGAAAATTCATTTAATGTTTTAGCACATGGAATGTTTGGGTAAATTGGAATATTCTTGCCAGAGATAAACGCTTCGTGATGAGCTCGCAGCTCACCACGAATGTCGGCGACAACTGCGCTGGTTTAGCATGGCCTGCCCTGGGGGTCGTCACTGACGTTTGGCTGCTTGATTTGTTTTTCAATGTTGCAGGCATAACGTTATCGAAAATCGAAGAAAAGTTCGACAATCCTATGCTTATTCTTATGAGATGAGAACACGAAAGCGTTTTCTTTGGCTAGATTGTTGTTGCGGAGGGGTGCTGCAAACTGGTGTTGCCGAGTTAAGTTATAAAAAATGAGGCAATGTAGGAGGGCGGATTGTGTTTATTTAGATGATTTGATGGCATCTAAGTATTGTTGACACTTGACATGTCCTCTTGCATTTTGTCGTCCAGGCAGTGTACGCCTCGGCCATGTCGAAGTAGCAGCACCGCAACGGCGTCGTGGATGGTGTCAATAGACAGTCACCGGTGTCGTCACCCTCTTATCGTTCCGGTGACGGCGTACTTGGGCCGGTGTACAAGACACTGCCACGGCCTTGTGATAGGAGTAGTAGGTGGATACATACATAGCATCTCGCACAATGTATGGGTCGGTGGTCAAGGCGAGATCGATGGACTTACATCTCGACGTCATGATGGCCTCAGTGGGTGTATTCAATTCGAAATGGAACTCGGCACGCATGGCTGCGAGGAACGATGGGCTAGGTGGCGCGTTCGCGCGCATAGTGCTACGGCGACACCACGCAGCTGGGTGCGCGCTTTCGCCAGCGCCGCAAAGAAACGCGGCGACGCGGACGCACTCCGCTGCAGGTAGCTGCAGCAGAGCGGAGCGCGAGCCGATTGCTGCTGCGGCGAGTGTTGGCGCCGGCGTCACTTCCGGTGGGAGAGGTCACGTGCTTTCAGGGCACGGCATTTGCGGGCGCTTTTTGCGGACGGCAGCTGGGCGCGCGCTCCCGCCATCCTAGCCAAGGAACGCTTTCGCCTTAACAAAGTCGTTCAATGTTGCTATAATACGAAGCGCGGCAGTACAAATTTTCTACCTAATGACGACAACACGAACCCTTGGGAGCGTGCATGCCGAGGCGCTTGCCGAGGCGCAGAACCTACGTACTGTTCGCTCCTCACCTGATGTGTCTTGCCACATCGTAAGCTCCGGCATCGTAACGCCGGAGCTTACGGCACCGGACGTCGCATGCGATGCATAATAGCACCGTTCTTTACGCATTAAGTCTTAATGCCTTCTTTGAGCAGACTAAGCAACAGCTGGCGCACAGAAAGCGTCATTTAATGACAGACTGAGCGACAGCCGCAGTCAAAGTGTGCCAGTGGGAAGGCTACTTTTCTATCTACGGTAACGGATAGAGCGGAAGTCTGGCAAAGGTTCCGATGCTGATGCGTATGCCATGTTCACGGACCTCCTGTGTACTGGCTCCCGGACCATTGTCACTGTCCGCTGGTAGATTTACCCAGGTCCGCTGGTCCGTTCGATATGCCCCATGTAGAAACATCATAAATGCTTAAACAAGTAGGCGTTCGACCGCCTGCGGCCAGATAAATCTTTTCGTTCTCTTGTCTGTGGCAGATATTTCTGCAATTAAACAGAGAAACCACAATTCACTTAGAAATTCGAGCGGTCAGGTAGCATGTTGCTTTCATTGCAACTGAAGGCCACCGCAAAATATGGGCATTTACCGGCCACCCCCCTCATTTGACGTCTGCCATTTGACCTTAAGGCTCAAAAGCACATCGCACGATTTGATGAAGTGTGGCAGCCATTTTTATGAAAGCGAACACGCGAGCGCGTGACTGTGCCGTGTGACGGCTGCGTAGAGCACCAAGCGCCACATAAATAAATCAGGGCACTTTATTGCACAATCCATTGACCCACAAAACCACAAAGCGGCACCAATAGCCAGGCGTCTGATAAATTCCTTTACCAGATCTTTAAAAAATGAGAAGAAATGGCAGAACTATGTGCATTGGGAATCAATGAAATGCCAAGCACGCATCAGGAACGTCAAATGGATCTGCATTGTTGTCTCGCTTTACCAATTTTCGTGCATATGAAGTTAACGAAACGGCTTCAAGAGCACCAAGACTGTGGCGTATAAACTAGGCCACTCATGAGACGCATGTCATGATTCTAATGTTATTACCTGTCATTTACATTCGTCATGCAGTGGCGTTCTGTCGCAGCACTTTTGGTATAGACACCATTAATGAAAGGCGTGGCATGTAAATCATGCCGCTCATGACATGCATGTCACGAGTTTCATGTTCTTAGTGCGTGTCCATCATGGTCGTCGTACATTGTTTTCTCGTCATACCGTTTTCAGTATACATCCCATTAACGAAAAGGCCAGGACAACACTAAGACCGTGGCATGTAAATCATGCCGCTTCTGACATGCATATCCTGATTTTCATGTTATGACCCGTCAGTTATGTTCGTCATCCAGTCATGTTGTTGGACACAAATTTTCGTATACATCCCGTTAACGCAAGGGCCAGGAGAGCACAAAGTCGTAGGCTGCTAGAGAGAGAGATACGCTCAAGGTCGCCGAAGTTCGCTAAGAAATGCTTCGCATTTAAAAAACAGGTTAACTTTTAGCGTTATCTATCGCTAGCCAATAGATAACGCCAAAGGCGTATGTGCTTCCAGTTCGGGCCACTTGTCAGCACCCTAGGCCACTACCGCAGAGACACAGCCCATGCACTTGCGAGTTCTTTTATAATGGTGAAAGTATTGTAGCAGCGGGAGCACCTCGATGGTGCATCGTCGTCTTTTGAGTGCACGTCGAGTCACTGGCTATTTTGAACCATGGTGCCTTCGTGCGTTGGGTTCTCATGTCTTATCGAACATCCCAGACATGAGAAGCGTTACGAAATAAAACACAAAAATAATGTGAATCGTAAGAGAGAGGGCATGTTAAATACTTTATACGATAGGCGTCGTATGACACCATATGTCTTCTACACTGCAGAGGGATTTATCATTATGAGTAATTAATAGACATAGGTTAGAAAAAAAGCGTTACAAAATTTAAAAATAGAAACGAACCGCACGAAGAAAGCATATAACGGGCATGGCTGCAGTAACGGATACGGTATGAGAGCACAGGTTATATTTATTTTAAAAAATAAGCATAGCCATACTTGTTGAGCAACTTAACGAAAAGCACCGCTAAAGCTCACCGCTGCCCATGAGTAGTGTGGAGTACCAATTTTTGTTTTTGATATCTTCACCTAATAATCATGTCCGTCTTAGATTTGTACGCTGCCACGCCAGTGTTGGTATGTGCCAAGTGAACCAGCTGCACGTTTTCAGAAGTTTTCACGCTTCGTGTCCAGACATTGTCAAAGGAGAAATTCAAAACATTTCTATCGTAGTCTTGCTGATCAAAACTGCGCCACTAGGCCCTAAAACACTTCTCTGTACAAGTGAGCCCAAACTTAGTGCGCTCCACGTACTAGGGAAATAGCGTTTCGGTTTGATAGGTAAGTGGAATTTGCTTGCCCTCCCTTGAACAAGTGACGTTACAAATAGCACCGGTAGAATCACTTCATTTCTTTTCTTGTTCTGGGAGAAACATTAACCTCTTTCTTTATTTCTTGGGCACAAAAAGACCAACTGAACCATTGCCCCGGATATTATTTCTGCTATTATGGACGCACTACTCATAGTTCCCCATCAAGCAATGGAGCCAGTTTTCCTGATGATGTCATAAGTTGGAAAAAGTGGAAGTGGCTTCCAGCCGTATTTGAAACACCATTGTGGATTCTTTGGTCCGTGCAGCGCACTAATATGTGGCTCTCGTGCTCAAAGGAGACTATAGGACTGATGGGCACCGTCTTCAGACTATGTTAAAAAACGTTTTGCGGGATCCTTTAAAGCTACCTTCATTGAGGCACCTGAGGCCTTTGCCCTACTTTCACCAATTAAGGCTTTAAGATTACTTATTCTGGGCTAGAAATGTTTTGACAAGCGTGAAACTCGTACGGAACATCAATGTAGACAGTAAGTCGTACACTTTAGCATTATCGCAGCCATGAATGCTGAAAAGTATGGGTGGTAAGCAATCCAATACAGTAACTTCAGTAGAGACACCTTCGTGGCAGTCAAAAATATATAGAAGAGTTCCTTGGAATCAAGAGTCCGTGGAGTCAAAAATTAAACCAACCACACGACTTCGAGCAGTTTCATACTTAGAGAGGGCGCTTTGGCTAACTTGCGCGACCCTTTTAAAAATCTAGGTGCGTGTTACATATGTATGGCGGCAACTTTGTGCTTATTTATTGCGATATCGGCACCAGCAGACGATTCTTGAAATGACTTTAGATAAATAAATAATATTAGTTGATTAGCCATCTTTTGAGCGGTTGCCTTCAAAGCAGAATGTTCTATTTTGGAATCATAAAGATGTTGAAATCGTGTTTACCCTTACGAAAATGCCATATATGGACTGATATGAAAAAATCCATATACGGTTATATTAAAAATTGGGCAGATATGGCCATATATGGCATATACGGCCCTTATATGGCCATATCTGCCCAATTTTGAATATATCCATATACGGGCCCGTATATGGCCATATCTGCCCAATATTTAATATATCCTTATATGGCGCCTTATACGGCCATATGTGTCCAATTTTTGATATATGCATATATGACGCCTTATATGGCCATATCTGCCCAATTTTAATATATCCGTATATGGGCCCTTATATGGCCATATCTGGCAATTTGTAATATATCCACATATGGCGCCTTATATGGCCGTATCTGCTTGCCACTGTAGGCCATGTGTGAGAGCTGAATACATATATAAACAAAAACAGAACACTAATGCAAGATGGACCTTTCACGTGTGTATTTTATTTTCCAACTATTTTTTTTCATTCTTCGGAGTTGTCTTTTGTCTTTTTGCTTCTCAAGTCGCTGAGATTTGCGCCCAGGGATAATATTAAAATTAAGTTTTCCACTGCACTCGAACTGGCACCTCGTAGGGAAGTCTTTTGTGCGAGCTGTAAATGGAAAAACACAATTGGAGCATAAAAGTAATGCTTACATTATCAGGGCCGATAAATAGCTCCAAAATATGTGCAGCTGATGACGCAATGACACAATATTTTATATGTATACATGCATGCATTCACTTAGGCGCCCAGAACAACAATCATAAAACATCGGAACATGCCCGTATCGTTAAACCATCCTGCATGACCGTGCATGACTACGTAATGTGCTGGTCGATATGCAAAGCACCTTACAAGCAGTTGCTCAATTATTATTTCAGTTTACTTCCTTGCACTTTGAGGCGAAAGGAAGGGAGATGCGTGTCCCTGTTTTGTCAAAAACAATTCATGGCATTTAAGCTACAGCTGTCACGCAGGAAAAAAAACACTGTTTTTCTCAACGACGTGATTAGCTTGTTAATCACGTGAGGCCGGTTCTCCGAAATGGCATCAAATGTATGCACATAAAGCACTGTCATTGACAGCTGAACCAGCAAACATGTTTATACATTATTGCAATAAAGCAACTGACCTATGATGTATGGGGACGACTGAGTGTATTGTAACCTCTCCGAAATAGCGTGTGGAGTGCCCTGTTTGGTAAATAAATAAAATAAATGCAGATAATATCTAAAATGCGGTCACGCCATTTTTATGCTCAATATGGCACTTTCAGCTGCTTCTGAAGCAGCATGCATTTCCAGCCTCACGGCTTCACTGGCGTCAGATTCCGCGAATAAGCTACAATAACGAGAATTTCACTAGTGAAAGGGCGGGGGAAGGGCACCGGTAAAACGAACAGAATTTCAACAGCAACTTGTCTAAGGCATTCGTAAGGAAAAATCAGAAAATGACAGTGTGTCTAAGCACGGTACATCTGTTGGGTGACCTTCGATCTCGCCACAAGAAGAAAATACTGCATTTGGCGTCTTTTTACAACGGGGCTAAAGGGTCGGAAGCAGAAGCAATGGCTAAGGCGCAACTTAAAATATAGAAAAGAAACACGCTAGCTTTTCGACATTAGCCGTTTATCCGATATCCGATGGCGAAAACACAGCGCTTAGAAGCTATAAAATTGTCCAATTCACGTGCTTCTGAACTGACACACCGTATTAGAATTTTAGTAACGAGCATCAAAGCTTACCTTGTAGCAATCAGCCCGGCATGAAAGAAGCCTTTGTACTGCCACCAAACTTGCACTTGTGGCCCCACTTCGTTAGGAATGTGCTCTACCGTCACTCCCGACGCAGGTCATTTTAGAACATCGAAGGTTTTCCACTTATTTGCGACACGATCGAAACATGCCACTCACTGCACTCAGTACCACAGCACCACCTTTTTCGGAAAGCACAGCCATGCAGCCCACACAGAACAAAACCTTCGTGGAGAAAATGGCTGCAGTTGTGACGGCTACGCAAATGTAGTCCGTAAGAAAAAGGAAGAGAGAGGTGTATCGTTCCGAGAGGAAACGGCAAACGTAAAGCAGAAACTCGCATATTTCGATTGTTTCCCCGAAAATACGAGCGCTTTTTGTCAAAATGATGAGAAATGTGTTATGATTTAAGGCTGCCAGTGAGACATGTGTATTTTCTTGTTTACCACAAGCAATGGACTACTTTTTGGACGCGAAAGTACACAGCGTAAACACGAGAGCTAGCTTTGGCAGCGCTTCACCTGATGCATGAAATCTGTTCCACGTGCACGTGGAAAAAGCGAGGGGCCGTCTCCAAAGGTTCTGCCCACTGTTCCGAGAAAAAAAAGCGTGGCTCTTTGCGGAAGAAAAGAACCGGAGGGCAGGGGGGGTGGACAGAGGGGGGCTCTTTTTTGTCTTTATTTTTTGGCTCGTCTTTTGCATTCTTTTGAGCAATGGTGGGTCAGCTGTAGAAAGGGTAGAAGCGATAGCCCTCTTTCGCGCCCCACTTGGACAAGACGAAGTAAAGAAAATAAAAATAAAAGTTAAGAACGTTGCTGACGCATTCCAGCAATCATTCGTTTAGCTATAACTTACATTGAACATGCAATCTAGGCGCTTATTGTGGTACAGCTGGCACAAGTTTTGCATTAATGCACCACTATAATGCGCACGTATATACAATTGCTTTTGGCTTTTGCAACTGCAACATCGACGAAACAATAATAGTTCAGCTTGATACATCGTTTTAATGCAGATAATAATTTGCTCGCGCTGTAGGTAAATCGCGTATTAAATGAAATTACGATGCCATGAGAAAGCAGAACTCACCGCCAACCCTCCCTTACTCTCTTTTACCATTTACACTTAGTGTTTACTTTTTGCATTCATTTCTTTTGTAATTACTAATTGCTGGATGGGACGAGATATGTGGTTCCATCGATTATCTGTGTGTATATAAATAACATTACAGGGTATTAATTGTTTCGCTTCGCGTGATATATTATCAGTCACCATGACGCGAGAAAATTTGATATATATATATATATATATATATATATATATATATATATTGTGAGGAACTGCTCCTTAATTGGATGTCGACACATAAATAATATAATACACCTATGTATATGACTGTTAACTTGCATTATATGACCTTTGATGCATGCATACTCTTTATATCGAGTATATAAAGCCATATACGGGCCACGGACGCCGTATATGGAAGTATCCTGCTACCGTATATGTCATATAAGGCGCAATATAAAGCCATATATGGCAGTATATAGCTGCCTTATATGGCATATAAAACGCCATATACGTTTATATCTGGCTGTATATGACCTTATATTGAGCTTTATATGGCAGTATATAGCCTGATATGAGCGCTTATATGTACATATCTGGCCATATATAAAACATATCTGGCCCATATATGATATTTCCGTAAGGGTATTGTCCATATAGTGTTTTTGATGATGATAACTGCGATGCTTGAATGTATTCCGGGCTTCTAAGGAACTGCTCGGGATTGTAAAAAATGATTCCCAGGCATCAATACACGAAGCAACTCATTGACAGCGTAATGCCGATTTCGATGAATACTCAATGAACCTTTCTTTTTCGCTCTTACTTTACTGCTGTTTACTAATTTGAGTCTTTTGTCCATACCGTAGCAATTTAGACTTTACATAGTTTATGATCAGCAGCAATGAGAAAAAAATTACCGCCATTTCCACGAAGTGAATGATGTTAGAGGAGCTTGCTCGGAGGTAATCGGGTAACTCGCGAATTCCCCGTACAAATTCCTCTACCATCATATATAGTGACAACTCGGTTATATATACATTACATGCATAACTATATACATTATATATGCACAAGGGATGTTCTTTTCCAAAGTACAAGAAGGCCGTTCCTCAATGAGCTCGGCGATTCGTTTTCCCTTAAAGATAATGCTTTATGAGGGATGAACTCCCGCCGCGCTTCTGCCATGGCTGGGGTGTTCATGCTGCGGAGCAGTAACGAAGAGTGTTCACTGAGTGAGCTCCCGGCGAAGAGAAAGGAAGCGCGCCAAGCGCGAACGCCAAACGAGAGGCGCAGCCCTCTAGCGGTCACCTATCTAACTAGCTCATGCGCCAAGAGTGCTGTGCGCCGCCTCGAGCGACGGCGCGCCATCTAGTGAGCATTCTTGCAATCATCGGAGAGAGCGCAGCTGCGCCTAGGGCGAGACCAATGAGAACTAGTGTACACGCTGCCGACAACGGACAAGGCGCGAGCATAAGAAGCTTGGCGAGCAAGCTCCTAAAAGTATCTGTCAAAATTCGAGTGCCGTCGCATGCGGTCAAGAAGGATGGCATGCAATGCTATGGTGGTGTAGTTGGTTCATGGCCGTAATGTCCTTTGTCGACACAACTCGATATTGGCGTACTGTCTTTCAGAACATATCCATATGTGACCTAGTTAAATGCCTTATACACATGCTTCGGTTAGGGCGCAGTTCAATCATATTGATTAAAATTCCTTGCGGTTAATCCGCATTTGATTATCCTCAAGTCAACTTTATTTCACTTACGGAGCCTTGCATTCACATTAATTATCAGCTAGTTGAATCGGTTCATTTACATTTATCGTATGCGCAACTGCTCCACACCTCGCACTGCCCACGCGATCGGGTAGAAGCAGTAAAATGATCGCTATACATAACATTCAGATATCCTTACAGACATAAGGTTATAGCACAGTCCATTGAATCCGGCGACCTAGAAAGCTTCCCTTCAGTACATGATTTGAATGCTTTCCTGTGTTTGCCATAGATTTATGCCGATTGCGCAGGTATCAGAACGTGGGAATCGCAGGAGGCGGCTGGCAACTGAAATAAATGCTGCATAGGTGATTGCCCATCGGCGCCGTGGCTTAGTGGTTAAAGCGCCTGTCTAGTAAACAGGAGATCGTGAGTTCGAATCTCACCGGTGCCTGCGTAGTTTTTTGTTCAGTTTTTTTTTGCAATTTTCGCATCCCTTCCCCGCATAGTACTTGGAACGATACCACCTCTTAAACTTTGTCGTCACACCTCCGTAGTGCATGAACTAGTTCAAGCGATTTCATCGGCACATTACTGAGCGAGCCATTAAGAATGGCTGCCACTTACGCCACATGCAATTCGACATTTACGAATCAAGGGTAACTGCGAGTGCTTGCAACGGGCAACTCTGTGCGCAACCAACAGAGCAACGCCTGGCAACGCTGTATGCAAGCGTTCCTTTGGCTGTCAATAAAGCATTCTTGTGGCCACCATCGTGTGCAGACGCTTTCTACAAGACGCTCGATACATGGTGTCAGAAGTGGGACGCCACCATGACTGAACTACGCCCGCCCGAGCCACTGCAATTAGGCGATAACGCAGCGGCGTCCTGGCAGACATTCAAGCAACGCATCGAGCTGTACCTGATAGCTACGGAGCCCATCAAACCACGCAGTAAGGAACAGAAAGCTGCAATTTTTGTGCACGTCGCCGGTCAAGAAGCAATTGATGTATTCAATACCCTGAACCTGACGCCGGAGGAAGCTAAAGACTACAACGCTTTGGTTCAAGCGTTTGAAGCCTACTGCTTGCCCAAGTGTAATGAGACTTACGAACGCTATGTGTTTCGCTCGCGTCGTCAGGCACACGGAGAGCCATTCGAACAGTTCTTTCGGGACTTGCAGCTAAAAGGAAGAACATGCAACTTCGGTGATTTACGAGACTATGCTGAGGGACCAAATCGTGTATGGCATTTCTAGCGCTTCCCTGCGTGAAAAGCTTCTTCGTAAGAAGGACCTGACCCTCGTCTCAGCAGTGGAATACTGCAAGGCTGAGGAACTTGCTGAATCGCAAAATAAAGTGTGGGCTGAGGAAAACAAGATTGAACCTGTTTCAAGAACGCCACTTAAAACGGGACGGAAAAAATGCCGGTACTGCAACTTGTCACATGCGCCAGAAAGTGTCCGGCGTACGGAAAGATATGCAACACCTGCACGAAGCCTAATCACTTCGCCGCTTGCTGTACAAGCAACCAAGCAGCTGTTGATCACGTGGTCGACGGAGTGAAGAGCGACGGTGACTTCGACGTTCTGGAGATCAGGACAATGGAAAGCAGGCGTGGTCACGAAAGTCGCGATTGGGTTATAACCACCATCATTGAAGGAAAGGAGGTGCGGCTGAAGGTCGACACGGGAGCGCAGGCTAACTTGCTGCAGCGTTCGCTGTTCAACAGGCTCGGTACGAAGCAGCGGCCGTACCCCACAAGGAGCGTCTTGATTATGGGGGTGGTGAAATACCACACTGTGGAAAGGTTCGCCTCACCGTGCAGTTCGACAAGCGGCATGTTCCGCTTGAGTTCTTCATAGTAAAGAAGAAGCAAGCAATTTTGGGCCTCGAGGCTAGTGAGCAACTTGGTCTGGTCAACAGAGTCAACGCGGCGGATAACAGCGATGGATACGCAAGCCTAAAGCAGACATACCCAAGGCTATTCACCGGCATTGGAAGGACGCGTCGCGAGTACAAAATGGTGCTTCGAGAGGACGCTGTCCCCGCAGTGCAGCCTACCCGGCGTGTACCTTACGCACTCAGAAAGCCACTCAAGAAAGAGCTCGAGCGGATGTGTGCCGCGAACATCATTGAGAAAGTGGAAGAGCCGTCAGACTGGGTAAGTCCCTCGGTCATCATGAGGAAGAAAAATGGGGACTTAACATGGACCCGCGTGCAATTAACAGGGCAGTGAAAAGAGAACACTTTCAGTTGCCATGCCGGGAAGAAATCGAGGGTGAGCTAGCGCAAGCAAGGTTTTTCAGCAGACTTGATGCAAACAGCGGTTTTCATCAAATTCCATTAGATAGAAAGACCAGAAATTTGCACATTCAGTTCCCCGTTCGGTCGTTATCGGTATCTCAGATTACCGTTCGGTATTGCATCTGCACCCGAACTTTTCCAGCGTACCAGGAGCCAGGTATTCGATGACCTCCCAGGAACGCGTGTGTACAACGACGATGTGCTTGTGTGGGGTTCTAGCAAAAAGGAACACGATGAACGCTTGCACAAAGCGCTAGCGAGGGCACAGGCTGAGGGCCTTACTTTGAATGAGGAAAAGTGCATTTTCGGACAACCTGAAATCACCTTCTTGGGTGATAAAATTAGCTCCAAAGGTATTGAGCCTAATCCCGACCTGATAAAGTGCATCTTAACCCAACCTGCGCCGAAGACCAAGAAAGACGTTCAGCGCTTCCTGGGAGCAGTGAACTACTTCGGAAAGTACTTGCCATTGTTGTCAGCCCACACTGAGATGAGGCCTTGCGCAGCCTAATAAGAAACGATACAGTTTTCGAGTGGACGCAGGTTCACGAGCGTGAGTGGGAGCAACTCAAAATGATGCTAACGAAAGCGCCAGTCTTGGCTGTTTTAGGGGCGAAGCTCCTCTTAGTCTAACCTTGTCACGCGTCAGGCGTCAAGCGTAACCCGCGTGCCGGGAGGCACGCGCTCGCCCTCGGCGCGTGCTTCCCGGCGCGTGCCTCTCTCTCTCTCTCTCGCGGCGCGTGCCACCCGGCGCGTGCCTCTGCTGTCTTGTGAGAGAGAGACAGAGAGAGAGCGCGAAAGGCGCGCGTTGGCTATGGAAACGCTCTTTCTTAGAGGAACGCTGTACCAGCTCGCAAAGAAGAAGAACGCGCCCTCGCCCGCGAGAGAACGTTGGCGCAGGCAGCGTCTCCGAGCGAGTTTCTTGATTGAGAAATACCGACTGCTCGCGTTGGAGAAGCGGTCACCGGCAACCATACATATATATATATATATATATATATATATATATATATATATATATATATATATATATATATATGCACTGCATCTTGCAATGAAGTGCCGGTGGGAGATTTCACTTTGTGCATAGTTGAACCATGAGGATTCGTAGCGTGCGCGTTAACTAAATTAATCCGGAACTCGGCACGATCTACGATGAACCTCCCGAGCTTCGCCCACTCATCGTCATTCACTCCGTGGATATGCTGTAATTTTTTTTTTAATTCCGAGCTTCCCCCGAAACTGTCGACGGACGCGTCTGCATTTGCACTCGGAGCGGTCCTTTCCCAACAACACGGACGCGATTGGCGTCCCGTAGGATACGCCTCGCGAGCACTCACAGAAACCGAGCGAAGGTATGCTCAAATAGAAAAAGAGGCATTAGGCATAACATTCGGCTGTGAAAAGTTTAATGATTATGTCATTGGAAGACATATTGCTATCGAAACTGACCACAGCCCATTATTGGCGATTTCAAAGAAAGAAATAGGTGACATGCCACCGCGTCTGCAGCGCCTATTTATTCGGCTGCTGAAATACGAATATGATTTGCAGTACGTTCCAGGCAGCAAATTAGTTATTGCGGACACCTTGTCAAGAATCCCAGCACAGGAACACCCAGGCGAGGGCACAACAGATGTTGAAGTTCATGCTGTGGGCATCCTTACTTCAAATGCGGGTCCAGCCACCCTTTCCCGTCTGCAGGCAGCAACGCCCAGTGATGAAACGCTACAAGTTGTCATTTCGAGCTTGCAGTCGTCAACCCCAGTAGAGGGTGAGCTAAAGCCCTTCACAGCCGAGCTTTCTGTGGTCAACGGAATACTGCTAAAAGGAACCAAAGTAGTGGTCCCTGCAAGCATGCGAACGGAGATGCTGAGACGTGTGCACCAAGGGCATCTCGGGTTAGGAAAATGCAAATAGAGGGCGCGTAAACTGATGTATTGGCCAGGAATGGCAGCAGATATTGCCCATTTTATTGACAGGTGTTACGTCTGCAAGAAGTTCGCTTATCGGCAACCTGACGAGCCCCTTCTTCAGCACACCGTCCCTGACTTGCAGTGGGCTAGAGTTGGCGCCGATCTTTTTCAGCATGCTGGAAAGAATTTCTTGGTTGTCTATGACGCCTAGTCTAATTTTCCTGAAGTCGAACAGCTAAAGGAAACCTCAGCAACAGCTGTCACTCGGAAACTACAACCTATCTTTGCGAGGCGCGGGTTACCATTAGAAGTTTGCAGTGATGGCGGCCCTCAGTTTACGTCAAAAGAGTTTAAAGATTTGCGGCTCGATATGACTTCCAGCATACAATTTCAAGTCCGCATTTTCCCAGATCCAATGGACTCACCGAGAAGGGCGTCCAAGTGGTCAAGCGGATTCTGGATAAAACGGAGAGGAATAAAGAGGATTTCTATTTGGGCCTTCTTAACTACAGGATGTGCCCTCTTGAGGATGGCCGGTCGCCAGCAGAGCTACTGATGGGACGGAGTCTCAGAACGCTGCTTCCAGATTTTTCAGTGTCACCGCCAAGGCCCGTGCGAAAAACATGTTCAAGCAAAGACCCCAAGAAGATCACTTGCTACATTGCAGAGGGGAGACGTCGTCCGCGTTCTCAATGATGGCAGATGGGAAATAAAAGCACAAGTCCAAGATCTCGTGGCGCCAAGGTCGTACACCGTTCTGACAGAAGATGGCCGGGTTTTCCGTCGGAATAGACAACACCTCCGCAAAACGCCAGAAGCCTTCTGTCGATTCGCCCATTACAACGCCGACGACAGCGACGACACCTCCGATTCATCTACAAGTGAAGCCATACCGCCGGGGCCAGAACCTACGCAGGCTACGTAGGACCGACTGCCAGAGGGTGCATCTGAGTCAGCAAACAGTCACGATTTCTGCCGACGATCCACCAGACCCCAAAGACCATCGCTTCGCCTTTCCTACAGTCACGGATTCGAACAAAGTGAATCAGCCTAGGAGAGAGGACTGTTACCGACCGGAGTTAAGTGTTTTCTGTGTTTTCAGTGTTTTTTGTGTTGTTAGCGTTCAAAGAAAGGAGGATGCAACGGGCAACTCTGTGCGCAACCAACAGAGCAACGCCTGGCAAAGCTGTATGCAAACGTTCCTTTGGCTGTCAATAAAGCAGTCTTCTTGTGGCCACCATCGTGTGCAGACGCTTTCTACAAGACGCTCGATACAGTGCTTACTGCTTAAAATGACGCCCAGTTTTCACAGTGTGAGAAGTACAATTGGGACGAAGCATGGAAACATGCACCCATCGAGAGTAAGGGAGAACTTTTTTGATCGTGTTACTTTTAAGCCAATATATTACCATCTCCATCAAGTACCGCGTGAATGCGGTGGGATAATAGATGATTTGGCTTAGCAGAATTATTTATCTGACGAGTTTATGGACCTCCGACGAAACATTATAGCGAAAGCGACTGAGGCACGAAGTACACGACGGATTTCGAGATGCTGCTTTGAACAGGCGTAGGAACTTTCTAGACAGCGCATGACCAGCATAGAATAACGCCTTTGTCCTAACCTGAGAGAAAACAAGGGTCACCAGTATCCACGCCCCACATAAGAATATTACGCGCATGTGCGGAAGATTTCATCTTTAGCAAAAAGACACAACCAATGCAAGGGGACGCCCCGGCAATAAATGCGCAGGCGTAAAAGAATAAGCAAGTGAAAAATAAAATTTAGGCGAAAGTTGTCGCTATTGCTAAGACCAAGACAGGTGTCCTACGTAAGCGCAGACCAGGAAACAATCCTTTCTTTATAAGGTACTCGCCAATGATCTCCAGTATAATTGTATACCCAGTAACCTTCTCCATAAGCTACGCACAGGAACAACGCCTGTAATGGCACTCCTTGCGTTACCCGGTTATCTTATAGCATGGAGATCACGGTGGCTGCTATGGAACAAGCGCAATACCGCGACTCATACGTTTGATCACTGTTGGCTAGCGTTACCGTTAAGCACCGTTTGATACAACAAGCAACGCAATGATTTCTTCACTAATTTCACTGATTTCTTGGTAGGCCGCGTCATCAAACACTTTCGCGTTAAAATACCTTCGAGGCTTGCTTGGACGCTCTTCATCCTAGCATTGGTTTTCGCATTCTCCATGTGAATGGAGAATGCCTACGTCCGTTCGTACGTGGTGCATAGCCACATGAAGCATTGACGTTGAAGGGATGAATGCGCGCCACCCAATCAATTTCAGAGCTTACACATATACTCCATACCGGCGTTGTAAGGTATGCGTCACACGATTTAACATGGGCAGCATCCATGTCGCACCTTCCTAATGCATTAAAGGGGCTTAAGCTTTTGTTAGTCCGCGTGCGAATTTGGTAGCACATGGACGACTCATTTATTCATTTTGTTGTGCGGGATGCGAGCGCGGCTGGAAATCAGCAGACAGAAACGAGTGATGCGTCCCTGAAGAAGAAACAAAACAAACTAAACTTTATTTTCGTGATTGTCCAGCCTCGACGGCTGGGTTGCGCATACTCGCACCACTTCCCTTTCCCGCACACAACACGATAAAATTTGATTGCGGACAATCAGAGATGGGAAAGGGTGCCTGGCTGCAGTTGTGCGACCGTGAGGCCGCCACAATCTTAAATGACAGGTAGGGAATGATTGTTTGTTTGTTTGCTTCGGTTTTTGCGGAAGAAAAGCAGCTGAGGCTATGCTGCGCCAGGCCCGAGGTGTTAGGTGATAAACAGTGGAAGGATGTCGCTTAAAGCTTATTTAGGATGCCACGCTCTCTTAAAAAGTTCAGAACGCCAGGGAAAGGCACCAGAGGTTCATCTCCAAGAAGTAGAGCAGGGTGTAAGGGAATGTGCTTTTTGTATAGTTCGCTGAAGTATTTCTGTGTGAGCGTTTCCACACCAGGGCATGCGATTAAAATGTGTATCAGTGTTAATGATTCTTGGCATTCACTACATATTGGTTGTCCCTCATTTGCGAGTAAAAAGTTGTGTCATGTGTGTGTGTGTGTGTGTGTGTGTGTGTGTGCCCAACGCGGAGTCGGCATAATGTGACTTCGATGAACCTTTCTTGGTGACCGCAGGTCTTCCATTCGCCAAGCCTCGGCTTTACAACATAAAGCTTATTAATTGTGCACGTGTCCCATCTTCTATTTTTCTATTAGTGCTAGACGAACTGTTCTTTGAATGTCCTTCAGGGGCATTTTTATTTTTGTAAGTGTTTTGTGAGCTGCCCAAGAATCGTATTTATATGCTTTTTCATTGCCGCGGGTATGCCAACGTGACTTGGGACCCAGCAGAAGCAGATAGCAGCTACCTCCCTGTTTAACACCATGTTTAAAATGTCGCCAACTAATGGCTCACCCTCTGATTTTACCTCCAGAGCTTTTAATGCACTTAATGAGTCGGTTAATATGGCTGCCTCTTTATGTTCGCCAGCGGAAATTTTCCGAACCGCTTCATATAATGCGTGAACTCCCAGTAAGGACTGAGAGACTTATTTTATTTTTCTGTGATGTCAGTTTCAGCATCCAAGTGACTTTGAAATGATATACCCGTAATTCTCAGGCTGCGGAGAGCTACTTGAGTTCTAATATGTTGTCGTTTTGTCTCATACTCTTATAAGCACACTCGTGTCAAAGAAACCAGCTTAAGTGCCATTACGCGCACGCTTCTTTTCACCATGTGCGGCTGAACCAGTTTCACTGGGTGCAGGCGCTTGCCAAATGGGTGACGCATCGCACTGAACATTTCGCATGACTGCTGCGGCGTTTTCCCTGCGTTCTGTCGACAAGCCAGTTGGTTGAGCTGTTGACTGTGGTGGTGTACCACCTGCGGGCCCCCATGAGTCGTTGGTTCGAATCCGGCTCGGCCTTTATTTCAAGTTTATTAAAAGAATCGCAGAACACAATACAGATATCTAGGTGCAACATTTTCAGAAGGAGGCCCAGAATTAAAAACAGTGGGAGGGCCTCCTATCAGGATCGGACAAAAGAAATTATATAGTAAGCACAGGGAATAATTGAATACACGTTCACAAACACTATAGAAAAAATAAACCTCAGTATTCCTCAGAGCCATTCCACGCCAACTTTCACAATCATAGCGATAGATCAATATGATTTCCTAAACATTTACATAAATTAATCCTACGTAAGCGCTGGTTAGGTAGCGTTGCACCAAAATGTTCGGGGCAGGAAAAGATATTCCTGATCGTGAAAGGCGCCTGAATGTATTTAAACCTTAGAAAACGTGAAAAAAATATTAAAATTTGAAACTTTTGTGCAGACACAAACATTTGTGCGATATCTGCATAGTGCTCGTACAGTACTACTGTTTCGTAAATTCTTTTGATATTCTAACTCTAGTATTGAGTGAGTTAGATGTTCGTAAATTGCAGATGCTCTTGGGCGTTTCGTACTCAGGACGGTCACGAGAGAAAACATAGAGTTATCTTCAAAGAATGGTCCCCAATACGCTGCACATTACAAACATCGTTTTTCGCTTCTATGTTACAGTGTAGGTGTATATAAATGTCTTGATGGCGGTGGATGAGAACATACACAACTCAGCAGATTCAATTGAGACGTGTAATGACCTCCTGAAAAAAATACAGAAGGGTGTAGCTTTCATTTTTACCAAAAGGTAAATATATTTCCAATTTGCGTCACATTATTAAAATATTATGGTTCTCACTTTCGCCTTTGGCAGGGCAGCTGGTAAAGGCGGTGGTTCCCCGTTGTTCGTGGCTGGAGACTGCAACGCCCCGCGCCGGGCGGGGGGTTACTCGAGAACGACACGCAAGGGAGACAACTTGTCGCAAGCGGCGGCTAATCGTGACCTCACGCTGGTCACAGACTCAGCCTTCCCTACCAGGATCGGCAACTCTTGTTCGAGGGACACGGCAGCGGATTTAACCTTTTTAAAGAACGTAGGGGCTGTGTCATGGCACAACCTGAATGAAGACCTAGGCAGCGATCACAACGTACTCGCCACACGCATCAACGTGAACAGCAAACCGTTAAGGGAATTCACCATGACGGACTGGGATCACTTTCGCAAGATCAGAAAGGAGAGAGCGCCAGAACAGGGCTCAGCCATCGACCTGGACCGTTGGGTGGCACAGCTCAAAGAAGACGCCAAATCAGCTACAAAGAAGGTCCAGACGGACCTGGAGATCGACAGAATGGACAGCCGCCTCGCACACCTTCTGGAGGCCAAAAAGGCGCTTCTCGGCAGGTGGAAGGGGCAGAGACTTAACCGCAGGCTCCGCAAGATCACGAAGCTCAGTCGAAACATCGAAGAGCAATCGCTCACCAGGCAGCAATGGGACGAGGTGTGAAACTCGATGGACGGCCAAATGAGAGTCGGAGGCAAATGGAATCTACTCAAGCAGCTGCTGAACGAGTCCAACACCAAATCAAATCAGCGTCAGGCCATTAGCAGAGTACTACAGGAGGCCAGGCAGTCCGACATGGAAGACGCCATCTTAGATGCACTGGCTAACAAATACCTACCTATCGGTACTTCCAGCTCTACAGACTACCCGTCCTACAACGGTCCTTCCTGCCTGGCGCTTGGCAAGCCTTTCAGTGTCAACGACGCCAGAGAGGTTCTTCAGAACCTCAATGGAAGATCGGCCCCGGGCCCCGACGGCATTTCGAACAGGGCGCTTCGAAACCTGGAAGAAAGCTCCATCGCATCCCTCACTGCTGAAATAAACCGCATCTGGGAAGAGGGCATGGTCCCAGAGTCCTGGAAGACGGCGTCTGTCATCTTGATCCCCAAGCCTGGTAAGCCTCCGGGGCTAGCTAATCTCAGATCCACGTTATGCGTGGGAAAGGTGGCAGAACACGTTATACACAACCGCATCTCTAGGCGCATGGAGGCGAAATATCTCTTTCCGCACAACATGATCGGTTTCCGCCCGTCTCTGTCGACGCAAGATGCGATGAGTTACTCAAGCGCGAAATCGTTGACAAGAACACCAGAGATGTCAGGGGCACCCTGGGACTCGATTTGGAAAAGGCGTTCGACGACATCATCCACGTGCACATTTTGGACTCCATTTCGGAGCTAGAGCTGGGCGAGACGCTTCACAAGTTTGTGAGCTCCTTTCTACAGTCCAGAAACGCCACGCTCAAGATTGGCGATCTCACATCCGACCCTGTGTAACTAGGCCAGAAGGGTACGCTTCAGCGTGCGGTAATCTCCCCGCTATTATTCAAAATAGCAATGTGTAAACTCTCCAGATCCCTATCCAGAGTCGAAGGCATCAACCACACTCTCTACGCTGGCGACATCACTGTCTGGTGTGCGGGCGGCAGTGAAAGTGAGGTCGAAACTGCGCTTCAGGAAGCCCTTGATCACACGTAACGTTTTCTCAGCAACACCGGCCTTAGGTGCTCTTCGAGCAAGTCGGAGCTCCTCCTATACCGGCCCGTCAGGAGGGGTCACAAACCCAAGGGCTGGGTGCCTCTGTCTGAAGTATACATCGAGCTCCGCACGAGTAACGGTAATGTGATTCCCAGGGTGGATGTCATTAGAGTTCTCGGCATGCTGATTCGCTAAAACGGCTGTAACGGTCGAACGATCTATAAAATCACCGCGAAGACTGAGAATATGATCAGGTTAATCAACAGAGTGTCCAGCAGACGAGGAGGTCTCAGAGAAGACCACCTCCTCATGCTCTTTCACGCCTTTCTTATGAGCCACATCACGTACGTGGCAGCCATGCACTGCTGGCACGGCAACGAGAAGAGGAAGCTGGAATCACTAATAAGGAAGAGCACAAAAAGGGTGCTGGGCATTCCCAAGAAGTCCAGCACCAAGTGACTCATGCAGCTAGGGGTTCACAATACCCTGGAAGAGATCATCGACGCACAGGAATCTTCAGGTAGCTCGGCTTTCGTCTACGCAAGCCGGAAGGAATAGTTTAACCGTTCTCGGGCTCAATCCCACGCTAGTTGAGGAGCGGCGACATCAGCTGTCTGACGCCCAAAGGGCCAGCACTCAGGTCTCTCCTTTTCCTCGTAACGGTCACCCACAGTACGTCGGCAGGCGCAGGGCCCGGGCCGTCGCGCTGCTTAGACACGTTAGGAACGAACCTCACTCAGCTTGCTTTGTAGATGCGGCCTAGTATGGTCGCTCGGCCAGGTTCGTTGCCGTAATCATCGATCACAAGGGTTTGATCCTCAACTCCGCATCTTTCAAAGATTCTACTCCCTCGAAGGCCGAGCAGGCGGCCATAGCTCTCGCCGTCTTGTATGATAGTAAATCAGAAATATACAAAGACTCTAGATCGGCTTTTAGGGCCTTTGCTTCTGGCTCCATTTCCATCGAAGCCTCTAAAGCTCTCGGCAAAAAGACTCTCTCCACGCACACCATTACATGGTTTCCGGCACATCTGCATTCACAGCTAGATTCCCTCACCAACCTCAATGAAACTGCTCATTCTCAGGCGCGCGCTCTAACCTTCCGCGCTGGGATGGACGCAGGTCTTCAGGAGGGGTGGGGCGAATTTAAAGACATTTTATTCACGTTTAATGAAGTCCCAAAACACTATCAAATGGGCAGGCGAATTTTTTTGCCCCCGCACAGCAAACTTTCCAGGCATCAGGCGATCACACTCCGAATACTGCAAACTAGGTCATATCCCCGTTTAGCTCTACTCAACATTATTGCTCCGGACGCCTTTGAGCCTACCTGCCCGGACTTAGGGTCGGTTAGCAACTTGGAAAACATGCTATGGCGGTGCCCCTGGTTACATGGGCCCAATCAAGTCGCCGAAGAGGAGTGGAATTCTGCCATCAGGAGTTCCGAGGTTGTACCACAACTCCAGGCTGTCCAGAGAGCCCATGATGAGGCAGTGAGGCTAGTCCTCCCTGTCCCCACGTGGGAGTGGCCCGCAGCACTGCTCTAAGGGCAGCACTTCTCAGGACCTAATTAAAAAATCTTTGTCTCTCTGTCTGTCATTTTCGCCTGAGTACATACCTTGCTGGCTTGAAAAACAAAGCATCTGCTACCACGACATAAATCGCGAGGGTTTACTTCTGTGTTCATCTAAGCAGGGGAAGAAAAACGGGCGCTGCGTTATTATGATTCTTTCTTTTTCTGAAATCGTTGCATTTGAATTTCCAAGTAACGCAACCTGCCACTTTATTTTAGAGCCCGTGGTGACAACGATGCCGAGGATGAAGCTTTGAGGCATGGGAAATTGTATATGACAGTCTTAGGAATACAAGACAAGTTTTTGTTATTGTTTTCCCGACCCATAATAGGGATATCATACACAAAAGGCGCTGTAATTCGCGCATTTCTGCCTAGGATTCTAACGATGACAATGTGTAAAAATATTTTGCGGATCTGTGTTATAATGAACGCACTAGGTGTCTTTGACACAAAAGGAAAAATGTACTATTTAAAACCCGAGAGCTTCAATACTGGGTCTTTTTTTGCCTTTTGTTTGACACGATATCTTGAAAGTAAGGAAACTCACGGATTGATGAAATGTTTTCTTCTGTTCGAGACATCTAATATCGCTATGCAAGTGATGCTTCAATCAGTACAGAGTTTCTGGACTCGTTCGAAGTTATTGAATGGTTGCTGAGAGAGACCTGCGATTGGCATTGTTGACGTCGAAAAACCAAGGCCGACCACCAAAGCCCTGCGCTAGCTTAGTACGTAACGTCTAGCGCTAGACCGATCTCTACGACACCTGGTTTATTTTCAGTCAGTGTGGTCGCATTCCAATGAAGCGAAATGCTAGAACATCCATGTACTTAGAAGGCAGCCCACGCCAACCCAGGTGGTCAGAACCAGTCCGGAGTACTCCCTCCACCATCCTTTGACACCGCAATACGTAGTTCCCAAAAAGCATATTTAGGTTTTCGAGTGTAAATTGTATAAGTAACATGGAAATGAGACACCGCCAAATTAAAAAAATAAGCATCCGTCGAGCCGGATTCGAACCAGCGACCTATGGATGCCCGCAGGAGTGACACCTCTACAGTCCACCGCTCTACCAACTGAGCTATCGACGGAACAAAGGCGAACGGCGCCAAGCATCAAATGCAAGGTTGCACCCGAGGTGTGACCCATTTCCAGTGTAATGCGTTGAGCGGCAACAGTGAAACTGGTTCGGCCACACATCGAATGTAGCGTGCATACAATCCTTTTAGGGGCGAAGCTCCTTAAGGTTTGGGTCTGTCCGTGCGTTGTTCCTAGTGGCGCGTTACCTTCAAAGAAATGAATGATGCTACGTGTGGGAGGCGCGCCCTCGGCGCGTGCCTCCCGGCGCGCGAGCTCTCTCCCTCTTCCATCTGCTGTCTTGTCAGAGAGAGAGAGAAACAGAGAGAGCGAAAGGAGTGCGTTGACTACGGAAACGCTCTTTCTTCGATGAACGTACTACCAGCTCGCAAAGAAGGAGAACGCGCCCTCACCCGCGAGAGACAAGCTTGACGCAGGCAGCTTCTTCTAGCGAATTTCTCGATTGAAAAATGCCGACTGCTCGCGTTGGAGAACCGTTCACCGGCCACCCATATATACATATATATATATATATATATATATATATATATATATATATATATATATATATATATATATATATATATATATATATATAGGCACTGGATCTTGACTTGCAATGAAGTGCCGGTGGGAAATTTGAACCATAAGGATTCGTAGCGTGCGCGTTAAATAAATTAAACCGGAACTCGGCAGGATCTACGATGAACCTCCGCAGCTTCGCCTACTCATCGTCATTCACTCCGTCGATATGCTGTCAATTTTTAACCGGTAGCTTTCGCCAAGACGGTGCTGTAATATCTTCTGTCGTTTTACGTTCCATCAACATAATATGGTTATGAGAAGCGTCGTAGGGCCTCTCATAGTCGGGTGTGGGCAGAAACGGTGGTGGTAATGGTAAAAAAAATTTATCTCAGATAAGTTTACTAGACAGTGGCAGGCGCCTTCGGTCACTCTTGTCTTGTCTGCCAAAATGGCTGCGTTCATTGCGGCCCTGGAACTCGCGTATAGAAACTACGGCAGTACAAACGGCACGTCTTCCAGCTCAGAAGACACTGATTACGATGGTATGCACGTGCAATGTCCAATCGCTGGCCACAGAATGCCCTCCTCGCCGGTCTTGTCGTCCTGACGTTAACTCGCAAGACTACCGGGCAATTGCATGTGTCATCGGCATCGCGTAGGGCACGTTGACTGGGATTCCTTTACGAAAAGAAATAATTCGAAATAACTCATAGTCGAGCGAACTATGCTTAAAGTAGGCCAGATCTGGAAAGCAGCGGCCATTTCCAAACTACTGGAGAAATCGGAAGCCGCAGTGCGAAAGCGAATAGCGGCATGATCGTTTCAACGAAGGAACTCGTCTCGTTTCCATCGTTGCACGTCGCATTGATTCTACGAGAAAATTCATTTTATGTGTTGTGCCTGACATGTTAGTGCAAATGTTGAAATTGTTGCTTGAGAACAAGAAATGGTGACCAGCTCACGGTTTCTCGAGAACGTCCATGTCGAATGAAAAGCCTTAATTTACGCAATTAGGATCCTCAAATTACTCACTCTTAGTTAAAAATATTTTGACAAGTATGGAACTCATACGAGACAATATTGTAGAGAGTACATCGTAAGGCTTTGCGTTTTCGTAGCCGCGCATGCTGAACAGTATAGCTGGTAGTTAACTGGATGCGGTTACTCCAGTCGAGTTACCTTCATGACAATAAAAAAAAAAAAGATGGAAATTGAATCAAGAGCGCCTTAGGTAACTCATCTATATCGTTGTTAAAATGAAACCGACCGCACGCCTTCGTGCAGTCTCATACTTCTTTTCATTTTCATGCATATTCGTTTCATACTTTACACGGAAGCCGCCGCACTTTTGCTCTCAGAAGCACCCACATGTCCTCTACACGAATAAGTTTCGCGCAGCAGCCATTCAATCCGGCGACTGAGAATGCTGCCTGTTCATACGTGACCTGAATGCTGTCCTCTCTGTGCTTAACATAGATTTATGGCGATTGCGCAAGCATCACAAAGGAGAAATCGAAGGAGCTGGCTGACGATCCATTGGCGGGCACAATGACAAAACAACACGAATAGACAGTCGTCTTATATATTCCCTTACCAGATTAAAAAAAAATCTTTTGCGTTATCTACTGCTGGCCAATAGATAACGCCAAAGAAGTATGCGCTTCCAGTACGGGCCAGTTGTCAGCACCCTAGGCCACTGCTACAGAGAGACAGCTCGTGCAATGGCGAGTTTTTTTTTTATAACGGTGCAGCTTTTGTAGCAGCCGGAGCACCTCGATGGTGCATTGTGGTCTTTCGAGTGCACGGCGAGTCACCCTAACGCTGTGACGCCCCGAGGGACGTCGGTGGGTCGAGAGAGGAGAACGCAGGAAACGGACATTTGAGGCATCGCTATTCCTGTTTTTCGGCTGCTGCGGCGATCGGAGAATCGCCGGAGCTTTTGGTGTCTGCAAGTTCGCGGAAACCGCGCCTTGACAGCAGCGGCGACGCTTGCACGGTGGCCCCACATGAGCGCGTACATTGGGGGTCAACTTCGCGCGCTCCCAATATTCGTTATGGCCGAGGGGATGAGTACGCGTACACCCATCTGGAAGTTGTCAGGTAGTGATAAACCGGGCACACGTGTTGACCGCTCATCTCAAACACCGGACACTTGGGGTAGTTCGCCCGGAAGGGCTTAATGCCCTTGTTTACGCGGTCGCACGCAGACAACGGTACACCACCAGAGCCACGGACAATAACGAGGCGCCAGGGAGTTGCGCCCGCACCTGTGTGGGACTGGTGAGCTTTCTACTGACGATGTTGCCCTACACAACTATTGGGTAGACGCCCTGTCGAGGCGGGGTTGTCCGAGAGAAAAACTCGTCTCGGGGACGGGGACGAGAGAATTTTTGAGAATCGAGATACGCGAAGAGATACGATGATTTTCCGTCATGTTGAAGCGAGAGTCCCGCTTTTGACCCTTCAGGGAGGCCCTTCCGTTCGGCTCTCCAACCTCGGAGAGATGTAGTCGTTGCGACAAACTGATGTGAGCAGCAATGATCGGAGATAATCCGTGAGCTACAACGACCTCGAAGGCGACATCTGAGCCCCCCGACCCAAGCACCAGTCCACATGCCCGGTGACGAGACCTACGCGCCATTGAATACTTTTCCGATAAGCGTTCCTTCCGTTTGGATTGTGCTTTACGGGACCTCACAGCTCGAGGACGCCTCAGCTCCACTCTCTTTAACCTGCTCGTTCTCTAATGTCTCAAGATCCTGCCTGGCTGATTTATCGATGTCCTCACAGACAGGCTCTCGAGCTATCTCCTCCCCACAGATGTCTACAACAGTTATGAAGGCACTCTCCAGACATGCATTCCTTTTTAACCAGCGACTTTCGCCAAGACGGTGCTGTAATATTTTCTGTGGTTTTACGGATACGATTATGAGAAGAGTCGCATGGCTTCTCATAGTCGGATTTGGGCAGAAATATGTGAGCGCATAAATGTGTGAGTTTAAATGTTGATATTGTTGCTTGTGAACAACAATTGGTGACAAGCTCGCGAGTTCTCGGAAACGTCCACGTCGAATTTAACTAATTTATTATAATTAATTAATGTTTAGTTAAAGGTTAATTAAAATGCTTAATTTAGCTGATTAATATTTCATTAGTTGCTTATTCATGGTTAAAAATAATTTGAGATGTATGGAACTCATACGGGAAAACATTGTAGAGAGAACGTCGTACAGCTTCCCATTTTCGTAGCCAGGAATGCGGAACAGTGTAGCTGGTAGTTAACTGCATAGTTGAGCCGCCTTCATGGCAATTAAAAAAAAAAGGATGGAAATTCTCCTTTGAATCAAGAGCGCCTTAGTTAAGTAACCTATACCTTTGTTAAAATGAAACCGACCGCACGACTTCGAGCAGTCTCATACTTATTTTTTTTTCATGCATACTCGTTTGATACTTCACACAGAAGCCGTCGCACTACTGTTCAAAGAAGCATCCACATGTCCTCTACACGCAGAAGCTTCGCGCATCAGCCATTGAATCCGGCGACTGTGAAAGCAGCCCGTTCATACGTGACCTGAATGCTTTCCTCTCTGTGCTTAACACACATTTATGCCGATTGCGCAGGCATCACAAAGAAAAAATCGAAGGAGCTCGCGGACGATTGAAATAATTGCAGAGACGCGACCCCTACGCGGCGCCGTGGCTTAGTTGGTTAAAGCGCCTGTCTAGTAAACAGGAGATCGTGAGTTCGAATCTCACCGGTGCCTTCATTGGTTCTTTTTTTTAGTTTTTTTTTCTGAATACTTCATTGCATAATAGTTGGAATGACGCCACCTCTAAAGGACAGTCTACGCGCCGTCGCTGAGCATTAACTAGTTCAAGCGATAGCATCGGGGAAGTATAATGCAGCGGATTATTAGGAATTGTCACCAGTTACACCACAGTCCAAGCTTCAGTAGTATACGGGAAACTAAAGATGGACGAGGCCTGGCGACATGCACCCACCCTAAAGGATAACTTCTTTGATCGTGCTGCTTAGGGGCGATAACGTTTCGGGTCCTACAAGAAGAACGTGACTGGGGTAGGATGTTTGACGATTTGGCTCAGTAAATCTATTTATTGGGTGAGCCTGTGACCTCGGAAGAAACATGTGCAAAGCGACGGACGCATGAAGTACGCGGGAACTGGCGGTGACTTTCAACTGTTTCTTACTGAAGAAGCATAGGAAGTTATTTCTGTAAACATCACAAGACCTTCATGAGATGAAGGTCTTCATGATAGTCTTACAGAAAATGGAGAGTCACCAGCATCCCACCGAATAAAGAGACACCTCACAACCATGATCCATATATGAATATTAAGCACATGTGCGACAGATTTTATCCTAAGCGAAAAGAAAGAGCAATACAACGCGACGCTGCAGGAACAGCCAAAAGGGGTAAGAACCCACAAGGACCAAGGGAGGTTCTTGCGTAAGCGAAAAGCAGACCATAATAGATAGTTTGTATAAGGTATGCATAAGATTTCCAACATAGCTTTCTGGATGTCGCACAGCATTAACGGCAAGGGGCACAAGTGAAGAAGTCACCGGAAGTGAGTCGGTAGCCGGCGGTTTAGCCCGGAATGAGAAGCCTGCTGCTTTTACAAGTGGGCGCCCTAGAATTATCCTTTTTCTTCTTTTTTTTTGTTCTTTTACTCACAGTAAGCCTTAGCGTCTTCCTTTCTGTCAGGAACACGTGTTTTCGAGAGTGTGGACTTGCATTTTGGCAACATAACGTACTTAAGCAATTGTAATGTCCAGCCTTCGAGCTGTGAGGTGCCTCATTACCTTCACATCAAGGAATTCAGCAAAGTGATCGCGTTCATGAAACTTTCCCCCAGAGTACTTACTCTTTTTCTCGAATGATCTTCTCTGTCAACTGGCAGATGTATAAGATGAACAATGACGGCTTTCCGAGATCTCCTGTGTTCTTTCTGCCTAAAAGCGCCACTCAGCATGCTTCCATAACTGCAACCAGTTGGCTCACAAAGCAGGTTATCCTTTTCCCAAGCATTCGCACATAAACCCAGCGATATAGCGAGAACTATTCATCACATAGGCGCGCAGAAATTGGCGGCATTATAATTCGTCTTGCTCTGAAGATTTAAGAATTTTGAGCGAATCCTTGTTTGAGGTCGCAGCCGCCCGAAGGCTACCGCCTGGTCGAAACACGACTCGGTGAAGTGGTCGCTACAGAGCCTGCTTCCTAGTGGTGAGTTCCACTTGTCTCGTCTCAAGTTTACAATATATTCAGTGCACAAATTGATTCGAGACTACGGCAATCAATCAGTAAATAAAATCAAGTAGCAGCACCTGTTTTTGGGTTTTATATACATGCCGAGTTGCCAGCTGTACAACTTTAGTTTTTTGTTGCGCATATTACGAATTACAGTGGTACGAAAAAGCACCTACGCGTGAAAGGTCTTCCCGGAATTCTTATCCGGCCTCCTTGTGCCATTTACTGCACAGCAAGCTGGACGTTTTGGCGGGGCAAAACAAGGACAGACGCACTTTCCAAAGTGCTGAGAAGGGCAACTGGGAAGGGCAAATAGCAACTCCAGAGACAAGGCTATTCTTTTCCGCTTCACTCAGGCTCCCGCCCTCGGTGCGCCATCTAGCCCCCTAGGGTACAGGTCACTAGTACACAGAGTGACTATTCCTATGAGCTGCACACCGGAAGAAGGCCTACAATGACGTTCGTGAAAGAACACGGTTATTTTGTAGCATGGAGAGCACGCTGGTTGATGTTGAAGAAACGTGACAGCAGCAGCTACTCTTTTGTGCGCAGTTGGTAATGGTTGTTCTAGGGAACACCTTGAAACAACACTGCCGTTTCCGTGGCACCCACATAGCGTCATGTTTTTCGCTATAGAGGAAGAGCATGGAATCCGTTTGGTCTGATATTGCTGATTATGCTCAACTGTTCATACCGGCCAGGGATGGCAGATAATTACTGCGACCCAAACACTAAATCAGAGAGAATTTACCTGAGACATTGCATCTGTGGTTTCACTGAAAATGTGAAATATTAAAATATGTATGCGAAGGCATGTCAAAAGAAAAAGATCCCTGTCGGTACTGAAGAAATGCTACGCCAACTATCACTTACGGCACTTTTTTCTTCCTTTGTCGTTTGTGCTTACGTTTGCTGCAGCAACACTCCACATTGCCCAGCACTGGTAATGCAAAAAGAATAATTACCGATACCGAACATTCCTAACGCACGTCAAGTATAAGAAAGCGTTCCTTGAAAGCTCACCTGTCCTTCCAGACATTCGTTGATAGGCACTCTTTACGTGCTTCACTAGACACCTCTTCCAAATTCATGCTCTCCTGTACGCAACTGAAAAACCGATTTTCGCCAAACCACTCCCGAAGTTAAAAAACTTATCGACACGCGAGCTAGCTTCCCTGCTATTTATTCGGTTACAATGTTAATATATGTCGACCATCCAGTGAATTTACTATTTACGTAAGAGATAGTTGAAAATAAGGTTTGTATGGCAAAGGTGTTCAGTCTATCGTGGCGGGGTGTTCTCAATAACAGCCCCCGATGCTTGATGCACAAGCATCTGTTATTATTACTCCATTATATTCTTCTCAAATAAGGAATTTCTGTACGTGCACTGAGCGCATGATGCTATACTATGTACCTTCGAGTTTTGTAATTGCCCCACAATGGTGCTGAATGAATGAATGAATGAATGAATGAATGAATGAATGAATGAATGAATGAATGAATGAATGAATGAATTATTGCACAAAAAGCGAAAGCACATACAGAATGCCTGCAGCGGTTCGTAAGCTGGGCATGGCCGCGTGTAGAACTGACGTTGAGGGGATGAAAAGGCGCACAGCCAATCAAGCACACGGCGTATGCTTGTTACTCCAGCCGGGGATGTAGGAATATGCGTCATACGACAAAACATGGGGCGGAGACAAACCGCACATTTCTTAGTGCATTAAAGAGGCGTCAGCTCTTGGATATATCTTTGAAATATCCACTTATATGACAACAGATGCGCTTTTGGTAGCCTGCGTGCTAATTTGAACTGACGTACCCCTAAATATCAGGCTACTTACAACTACTTGAGTTAAAATATGTCCTTTCGTGTCATAGTGTCATAGTCATAAGCACACTATCGTCGAGAAAGCAGTTCGAACGGGATTACGCACATGCTGCTTTTCACCACGTGCGGCTGAAATAGTTCCACTGCATACAGGGGCTTCCTAAATTAGTTACACGTACCACGGAAAATTTCTCTGATTGTTACCGCGTTTTGCTTGCGTTCCTTCGATAGCTCAGTTGGTAGAGCGGGAGACTGTACAGGTGTAACTACGACGGGAATCCGTACGTCATCGGTTCGCATCTGTAGTTACGGATGCTGTTTTCATTTCTTTTCATTGTTCCTTCATTATCCGTCAGGGCCATTCCGCGGCGAAGTTCGAAATGGTGGCGCTAGATCAATATACAATTTTGCTAAACATTTAGATAAATAAACGTATGTATAAGAACTGATTAGACAGTATTGCACCAAAATATACGGAGCAAAAAAAAAAATGTCTCTGCTACTGAGGGGCACTAGAATTTCCCTAAAGCGTAAAAATTGGCTGCACAGAACAAACTTGTCAAAAATTGAACCTTTTGGAGATTTTTCTAAGATTTCCGTTCTTGTGTTATTTAAGCCCAGTGGTCCTGAAACAATAAAGGTTCTTAAATTATTTTAACATTTGTGACCCTAAAAGGAAGTGAGTTAGGTTTTCGGTAATTGCAGATGCTCGTGGCAATTGATAACTAAAGATGATTACAGAAGAAAACAGTTATCCTCCTTAAACAGTGCCGAAGGCGTTGCACTACGTAAACGCCGTTCTTTCGCTTCCATGCTTCCGTCTAGTTCTCAAATAAATGTCTTCATGGTGGTGGATGAAAGGGGCACACCACAACGATACTAATCGAACAGAGTAATGATGTTTTGTAAAGAAATTCTGCAAGGTGTATCTTGGATTCTTAACAAGAAAATAGACATCTTTTCCATCTGCGTCACGTTATTGCAAAATAATGGTTCGCCGTTCCAGCCTGAGCACATGTTATGCTGGCGTGAAATACGAAGCTGCCTCTAGCACAACACAAATATGATGGTTTCGCTGGGTCGTTCTTTATCTCTTCTCCATGAAACTCTTGCATTCGAATTTCTAACCAGTCCAACCTGCAGTTTCAGTCTAGAGCCTGTGGTCATCAGAATGATAAGAACAAAACTCTAAAACATGCGAATTGCCCTCACAGTCTTATGAATACGTGACAAGCTTTCTTGTTTATTTGTTTTCGCGACGAATAATGAAGCTATGTGAAAAAAACGCTCTAATGTGCGCATTTACGTCGCGGTCATCAGCACTAAGAATTTGCAAAAATGTTTTCGAATCAGTGTTACAATAAAAGCAACACGGTTCTCTAAGAAAAAAAAAACAGCATCCGAAATAAAACCCGACAGTGTCAATATTTCGCGTTTTAAATGCGAAGTATTTCCTAGCGAACTTCGGCGACTTTGAATCTATCTATCTATCTATCTATCTATCTATCTATCTATCTATCTATCTATCTATCTATCTATCTATCTATCTATCTATCTATCTATCTATCTATCTATCTATCTATCTATCTATCTATCTATCCAGCCGCATACGATTTTGAGCTCTCCTGGCCGTTTCGCTAATGGGATGCTTACGAAAATTGCTATGCCAGAATATGACTGCATGATGAACAAAATGTTATGTCAAAACATGAAAATCATGACATCCATGTCACGAGTGGCATGATTTGCATGCCACGGTCTTGGTTCTCTCCTGGCCGTTTCGCTAATGGAATGTATGCGAAAATTGGTATGCCACAACATCACTGCATAAGGAACATAAATGACAGATCACAACACGAAAAGCATGACATGCATGTCATGAGCGGCATCATTTACATGCCACGGTCTTGGTGCTTTCCTGGCCGTTTCGTTAATGGTATGTATACGAAAATTGGTATGCCACAATATGACTGTATGGCGAACATAAATGACAGGTCATAACATGAGCATCATGATATGCATGTCATGAGCGACATGAGATACATGCGACGGTCTTGGTGCTCTCATGGCCGTTTTGTTAATGGGATGTATACGAAAATTGGTATGCCACAACATGACTGCATGGCGAACATAAATGACAGGTCATAACATGAAAATGATGACATGCATGTCAAGACCGACATGATTTGCATACCACGCGTTTCGTTAATTGGATGTGTACGAAAATTGGCATGCCACAACATGACTGCTAGACGAACGTAAATGACAGGTCATAACACGAAAATCAATGACATGCATGTCATGAGCGGTATGATTTACGTGCCATGGTCTTGGTGCTCTCCTGGCGGTTTCGTTAATGGTATGTTTAAGAAAACTGGTATGCCACCCCATGACTGCATGACGAACATAAATGACAGGTTATAGCATGAAAAGCATGACATGCATGTCATGAGCGGTGTGATTTACATGCCACGGTCCTGACGCCGTACTGCCGTTTCCTTAATGGGATGCATACGAAAATTGGAATGGCACAACAGGACTGCATGACGAGAATAAATGACAGGTCATAACATGAAAATCCTGATATGCATATCATTAGGGGCATGACTTACATGCCACGCGTTTCGTTAATGGGACGTATACCAAAATTGCTTTGGCACAACGCGACAGCATGGCGAACGTAAATGACAGGTTATAACGTTACAATCATGAGATGCGTGTATGAGCGGCATGGTTTACATGCCACAGTCACGGTGCTCTTGCGGCCGTTTCGTTAAATTCATATGTACCAAACTCGATATAGCGAGACCACAATGCAAATCCATTTTACGTGCCTGATGCGTGCTTCGCATTTCCTTGATTCCCACTGTACGTGGGATCTGTTAAGTTTTTTTTTCTTTTTTTCCACAGTCGGTTTCACACGATATCTTGAAAGTCAAAAAGGCCACGGGTCGATGAAATATTTTCATCTGTTCGAGGCAGTCTGAAATAGCGCTATGCAAGTGATGGTTCATGAAGTATAGAGTTCACGGACTCGTTCAAGGTTATTGCAATGTTATTGATAGAGACCTACGATTGGAGCACTTGACGTCGGGGCTGATCACCAGCCCCGACGTCAAGGGGCTAACCACCAGCACCCCGTGGAAGCTTACTACGTAACGCCTTGCGCTACCGATCTCGAGGACTATGGTCTATTTTCAGTCAAGGGGACCGCATTCCCAAGGGCTAAATGCACATTCATGTACCTTGAATGCAGTTCGCGTTAGGGCACACCCACCCTCCAACTACACCGCAATACGGAGTTTCCCAAAAGCATATCTGGGTTTGGGAGCATGGACATCATACGTTACATTAGAATGACCCAGCAAATTTAGAAAAAAAAAAAACGTAACCGTCCGTCGAGCCGGATTCGAACCAGCGACCTATGGATTTCCGCAGGAGCGCCACCTCTACAGTCCACCGCTCTACCAACTGAGCTATCGACGGAACGGAGGCTGATTCCGGAAAGAATTAAATGTGAGGTTGCGCCAGACGTGTGACCCATCTTCGCAGAAGCGCGGCGAGTATCGACAGTAAAACTGGTTCAGCCGCACTTAGCATGCGCGCAACCCTCTTTAAGCTGCGCCTCGGGCCAATGTTGCGCCTCGGGCAGCTACGCCTCGGGCACAGGTTGCACAGGTCGGGCACAGGTTGCGATGCCGATTTGTATGACGTGTTCACGCACTTCCTGTGTACTCGCTCCCAGAGCATCGTAAGTGTCCGCTGCTGGATTTCCCCAGGTCCGCTGGTCCGCTCGATATCCGCCAAGGAGAAACACGATAAATTCTTAAACAGGCTCGTCCTACCGCCTGTGGCTAGATAAGGCTAGATAAATCTTTTCGTTCTCCCGTCTGTCGTAGATATTTCTGCGATTAAACAGAGAAACCACAATTCACGCATAAATTCGACTGGTCAGGTAGCACGTCGCGTTCATTGGAACTCCAGGCCACTGAAAAATATGCGCATTTACACGTCACTTCTCTCCCCCTCATTTGACTTCACCCACCGGACCGTAAGGCTCAAAAACACATCGCACAACGTGATGAAGTACGGCGGCCATCTTTAAGAAAGCGAAAACGCGAGCGCGTGGCTGAGCCATGTGGCGGTTGCGTAGAGCGCCAGGTGCCACCGAACTAAATCACACAAAGCACCACCAATAGCCAAGCGTATTATAAGTTCCCTAACCAGATTTAAAAGAAAACCGCTTTATCTTTTTAGTTCTCTACTGGTGACCAATAGATAACGCCAAAGACATATGTGCTTCCAGTTCGGGCCACTGGTCAGCACCCTAGGCCACTGCCGCCGAGACACAACCCATGCACTTGCGAGTTCTCCTTCATAACGTTGCAAGTTTTGTAGCAGCCTGAGCACCTCGATGCTGCATCGTCGTCTCTCGAATCCATGGGGAGTCACTGGCTATTTTAAACCATGCCGCCTTCGTCCGTTGGGTCCTCATGTATGGGACAAACGCCCCTGACATGGGAAGCGTTACGAAATAAAACACAAAAATTATGTGAATTGTAAGAGAGAGGGCATGTTAGAAACTTTATACAATAGACGTCGTGTGACAGCATGTGCCTTTTACACTGCAGAGAGATTTATTGATAAGAATAATTAATAGATATAGGTTAAAAAGAGCGTTACAAAATTTAAAAACAGAAACGAACAGCACGAAAGAAGCCATGTAGAGAGCTGCACTAACGGGTATGATATCAGAGTACAGGTTATATTTATTTAAAGAAATAAGCAAAGCGGTAATTGTTGAAGAACTTAAAGGGGTCCTGAACTACCCGTCGCGCTTGGCTTTGAAAACAGCTGGTGTGTGTTGAAGGCTACTCAGAAATACACATTCGAAAGAATTTTCCGAAAAGGTGTGATAGGAGGAAAGATATTGCGACCGGAAAATCTCCCTTTTCCACTCCGTCTCAACTCGGCGGAGCCGACTTATTATGGATGTGGTGGGCGGCGCCAGAGGAGGTGTCCTGCCCACAGCATTACGTCACCCGGATTCAATGTTGTGTTGTTCTCCTTCCACCCCACTTGGCGGGGCAGCCCGGTGGCGTTGGCGACTCACATTTCCGGTCGCTACGTGCGCGCCCCGACCGCGCGCGATCTTTCTATATCCTACTGCATTGTTTCTGAGCCCCGACCCGCTGTTTATTTCCTTTCATCACACGGGCGCGAGCACGGAAACACGCGCGCTTACGTCCTCAGTGCGCTACTTACTTTCGATCTTGCTAGTACGTCAGCACCGGACAAAACAGTGAGCGGTGAATCCTGCGATGCGAGCTCGGATCGAACGTGTGACTGAAGCAATTGGCTTCGACCCGTACGGTGACACATCAAGAAAACGCAAAACTCGGGCACCGGACGAGCCAGAACCCCCACGACCTTCGCAACGTGGCGGCGATGATATGAATTGGTACGTGAAAGCTTACAGCACTGCACATTTCCTCTACTGCGCATCAATATTTGTTAACAGCTCCCACGTGTGACTAGTTTTTTCGCCCGAATTGCAGCATTTCTAATAATTGCCACGAACGTTCAGTTACAATCATGTCCGCTTCACTCAAAAAGCCAGCATCTATCGTGATAGAGCCCGATCTTCACTGAAATCAGCGTTGTCTGGCGATCCAGATTGGTTTGGGTGATTTCTTCCGCACCATGACTGGCCCAAAGGAGCATTTCAATTTGTCTGTTATCCTGTTAGAATTGCAAATATAAACCTTTCATTTTTCAAAACTGCATTCTTCCGTGTGCGATAGTGATTCAAGCTTTTCTCTAATTGGCTATAAACGTACGCCTGCAACTATGATAACAAGCCTCCGATCGCGACCAAGAGGCATGACTTCTATACGGGTCGAGCCAGGTCGCAACGAAAGGTTATGTCACAGCGCTCGATCTAGAGCGGGCTCGATCGCAACCTGTTGCATGCATTTCGGCGAAGGTTGATCATTGCGTGCTAGCTGGAGGAAGACTCGTGTGATATCACCATACTTTCTTAATTGCACGCCGCAGCAGCGCTGAACGGCAGTGTTGTGTGATTGTGATAACTTAAAATGAACCAAGCATCGTCGGAGCGTTTGTCCAAAGTGATGCGCACAGCTGATCAGAGCAGCCATGTCATTCTAGCTTCCAAACTGTGTAGTAACTGACTCGCGCGGCCACATCGCAAAGCTGGTAGATAGCGGGGACCGTAACAGCATAAAAAAAGAAAAAAGCGAACTTGATAAATTGATTGCCTTCAAGAAATACCTTCCTGCGTGAATATGCATACAGGTGTACCTGTGGACACTCCGTGGCAACCGAAAATGCGCTGGAGAACGTATGCTGCCGGGATATCTCCAACGTGACTGCACAACCGCCACCCTCACTTTGCAAGTGTGTGTTTAAACCCGGCCGTCTTGGAAGTTACACGCTAGTTTGTCATAGCCGCCCGGCCAACCCCGTGTCCTCGATGAAGTTGAGGAGGGCGGAAAGAGCGGAGCGGCGACGTTCAGTGCAACCAGCCGGGTGCAACAAGTCCTGTAGTGTTGAGCACGACAGGCCGTGTTTACGGTAGCTCGTGTGTTTTTAAGTGTTTAAGTGTCTTTTAAGTTCTTAAGTTCGAGCTTGATGTTTACCTGTGTACAGAGTGGTGCCTATGCCCGTGTCTCCCTCTTCTAAGTTCTACTTTATCTTTCCTTCTCTGTTTTAGTCCCCCTCCCCCATCCCCCGCACAGGACGGTTGAGGTGTCCTCCTCAACGAGAGACAGTTACTATCCTGTGCTTTTCTCTTCTTTTCAAATAAAGAATCTCTCTCTCTCTCTCTTGGAAGTTACAGAAAACGGCACTAACATCGAGCGAGAAACACACAAGTATACATGCACTTGCAAAGCATATAGTCAACGTGGCCTTCACATCCCTTCTTCTTGCTTATAGAAAATATCGATTTGTGGCATGGATGTTCACGAGGTGTATTTGGAAAAGGATTGGCAGGTACAATAGAATTGTACTGCCTGCTTGCGTGGTAGCCAGGACTAGGAACGAATTCCTGTCAGCCTTTTATGTCGGCTTCCAGCACCCCATGCTATGAATTGTGCAAAAGTAAGTGCAGCTAGCTTTACACGAATCACAAGAAAGCATTTGAATAGTGTGCTCAACTCATAAAAGTAATTATGGGTGCCTTGTGCATGCAGTTGTCTTTCAACTCTCACTGTTGAAGTGCTAAGGAGTCTCTCCTTGAGTGTTTTTTATGATGCTTTCTCATTTTGTGCAGCACTGTGCTGGTGTGAAGAATGAGGCTGTAACAACATGACATAGTGCAGTTCGGTTTATTTCCTTCAATTCCATCTGGGCCTAAAAGTCTCTCGAGACACAGGCACAAGGAGTATAGAAATTGCACGGTCAAAGAATATCAACAGTTAGGTTGCAATATCAGTTTAAAGGTTTGTTTATTTATTTATTTAATGATACTACACAGCAAAATTCTTGGCCCTCGCATCGGGGGCTTTGAAACGTATCAAGGAACAATGCAACACAAGAGGTAGAGGAACAAATACTGAAAAAATCAAACCAAAATGTTGTACACACATGTAATTCACTCATGGGGATGTCCTGCTAAAGGTTTCAGAAAGCTAGAGAACTGGAAAGAGGCCTTAGGAAGAAAGAGTCAGAAATGGTCCATGGGAAAACTGTGTTTGAAAGTGGCAGCTCTTGCACAAATTGTTTTATACTTGATGGCTTCCAGTATGCTGTGTCCATCTAATGGAAAGGCAGTACTTGATTTGTTCAAGAATAGTAGAATAAGTAATAGAGTTTATAAAAGGCACAGTGTGTGGTGAATGTGCACACACATCACATCTTCCTGTCCCTGTCATCATCCTTTGACCCCCTTTTCTGCCCTTTTCATTTTCTGCCTGTGCAGAGTAGCAGGCCAGAGTGCACTAGCTAAGGCCAACCTCTGTATCTTCCAAGAAATTATCTCTTTCCCTCTGAGCTGACTGAAAAAATTTTGAATATGGAGCGGCATTCAGCATGCAGTCTCTGAAACACATTGCGTTTTGTCCGCCCCTAAACTTTTCACTGTATCAATTTTGAGTATAAGGTTACGCATGCCAGCTGTAGTGATTAGCATAATAGGAAAATGTGATGATGAAGAATTAGTGAAGAATTAGTGAAGTGAAGTGAAATATGAAATGAAGAATTAGTGAAAAAGTGAAATGAAGAATTAATGAAAAACGAGTGAGTGCGTCCATCATCAAGAATCAATGCAGATTTAAAGTCGTCATTAAATGCTTTGGTAACACTGAGATTATCTAAGCATGATTTATCAGAAATAATAAATGAAGAAAAACAGCTCTGACTTGGTGGACTGATGGCTTTCCAGAACTTTGATGGCTTGTTTTTATGAATGACAGCAAAGGATTATTGAAATAACATTTCACAATTGACTTTGCAGATGTTAAAACCACTTTTGTGTGCTGAGGCTTTCACTGATTTTACAGCATTGGGGTGTTCACGCAGGTGCCTGATACGACAAATTACGTAAGTGTATAATCTGACTCATGTACCAAAGATTCTCGGGGTGGCACTTTACACACTTGGTTCGAATGTGAGAAGTATACAATGATTAACAATTGCAGGACAATAGTTTAAAAACACGTCAACATTGCAATAGGTGGCGCTGCTCGAAAACTCAAAGGTGGGTGCGAGCATCTCAGTTATGGAGTTATCAGATGAGCAAGCAGTGTGCTCAATGCTCAAAACATATAAGGAAACTGCTGGGTAAGAAGTAAAATTCCGTCCCTCGTGTTTCATTATATAGTTTCACAGCCTCACATTCTAATTTTCGGTTTCCGTGCCAAAGCAAAATAACTTGTCTGAAAGCAATGGCTTCAGTGGTGCATTGAATAATGCTATGCAAATGACAATGATAGAAATTCCTCATTTTGTGACATGTTTGTTTGCAGGTGGCAAACTGGAGCCCAACATTACGCTGCAGTATTGTTCACCGTGTACGTGTCATTCACACGATGTTAATTATTGTATTATGGCCTGTGATTCACCTTGCAAAGCTCTCATCAAAGGAACGCTGGTTACTTGTGTCTACCTCAGGAATGACAGATGAAAGCTCTGCAGCGCCTACCTCTTCCTCTGCGTATGGCACTGGTGTTGGACCGTGTGCCGGCTGAGACCTCCATGTTGGTGATGGGGCAACCACTGGTTCACACTGACTTCATGCGTCCAGATGTGCACATGTGTCAGTTTCCACACCTGCTTCTTTACATGCGTAGGCGCTGAGGATGGCCTTTGATGCTGCAAAATTTCCCACATAATATTTTGAAAAACTACAGAGCATGCATTTTTGGTATGTTGAACAAAGAATTGGCCATCAAATTAACAACACATTTTCACATTGTTGGTTGTGTTTTACTATTTGCACCACTGTTTCACTTATTTTGGCAACTAAAGTGTTTACACAGGTGTACAGGCCTTGTGGTAGGAGTGCACTGGCCTTTCTGCCACTCAAGAAAGCTAAAGCTTGTACCTGTACGATTTAACAGCTACCAAATTTCAACTCTGCTGTGTTAAAGGTTGTCTCACCCAAAAGTTGTAGCTTGCTCAAGTGATGTTTTTGCATGGTGTCACTGCCTCCTTATATGGGGTTTCTGTAGCAACTGTCTTTTTGATAATGGCTGTCTGAGTGCCAACATTGTGCACAGCAGGAGAACAGCTGCATCTACATATCTGAGGCTGTAAAGTTACGTACTTTGAGCTGAGAGCTGCATGGAGCTTTAAGTCATTTTTAGCACAGGATCACAGAAAAGTTCAGGGCATCTGGTGCTTCCTTGACATGACACTTCCATGCCAGCTGCAGATGAATGCACTTTGCTGGACTCAGTGCCATGCTGAGACTGTGATTCAAGTGTTTTAGGTAGAAGGGCATTGTAGTTTCTGTGCACCTACTCACTTCCTGTGAACCTCCAGCCTGTGTGTCCCAAGATGGGGCTGTTCTGGTGAACTGGCGATTATATTCTTCGTGTACTGGATCACTGGGCTACGAAAATATGTATCACTATCATGCTAGACCACTGATCGTGCTAAGTGAATGTCACTTCACATTGCCATTAAATGCCTAAATGTGAAATAGTGCTTGTGTCAGCCAATCTGATACACTCAGGTATTTGCCTCCAACGACTGACTGCTTAATTACTACATGACAATTTAGAGACAAAGTGAACATGTATGTGTAGACGGGGTTTTGAACTCCTCCCTGTTCCCCGAAATCTTGACACTATGTATGTACAATACATGCACACATATAAGCACCCACATGAACACATCTGCAGTTGCGTTTACTGACCAACACGCCTGTATTGGAACACCCAGAGCATGTTTCTTACGAGGTCCCTTACGAGAATAATGTCGTGGGAGCATAACGGCAGCACATAGAACTTTATCACGTAAAGTACGTTTTGGATAACGACATGCGCGGTGCGCATGGCAGAAGGGGAAATTGCACTGCGAGCTTGCAGTGCGGAGCACTAGTCCTGGAAGCAACATGGTCAATTTCTTTATTTTACGGCAGAAATTCGCTATTGCGGCAGTTCCTTCAATGTTCACATCCATGAAGCTTCGCGGCGAAAGAGATGGAGGCCTTTGATAGTTCGCGTCGCGTGCAGCTCTTGCCTCCGGAACTGCAGCAATCAGTTTCCCTCTTCCGTAGTTGGACGGCGACGCATCGGTGATAACGAGCGTCGTCGTGAGTATGGAGAGCGACGGTTTGAACTAGGGTGGACGATGATCCGTGGTGTACCTTGGTGGAGTACGGAACGGCGGAGGACAGGCTCTGCAAATGTGTCGTAGGGGCTATGAGGATACCGGCGAAAGTAGCGGGCGACGTGCCCAGCGACACCACAGGCGAAGCAGATAGGCTTGTTGTCTGACGTCCGCCACGCGTCCTGGCGTCGGAAGAACGGAGCCGGTGGCCTCACTTAAGTTGGCGTCGCAGCACGCACGGTCATCGGGGTGGTGTGGGTCGGAACCACGGGTCGGAAATACGGCGCAGGCTGTTGAGGTGGGCGAGCAGTGACAGAAGCGTAGGTTAGAGGGGCAGTGATAGGTGTGGGCTGTGGCATAGGTGGGAGGCTCTCGGCAACATGAGTGCGAATGACCGGTTGAAGGTCCGGAGCCAAAGACGGTGTAGGTTCGTGCGTGAGGGGTAGTAAGGAGAGCTGACGTGCTACCTCTTCACGGATGAAATTCTGGATTGAAGATAGCAGCGGTTTTTGATCGGCAGGGTGGGTGGCCGGCGGCAAACTGGACAAACTCGAATGCGCACCAGGAGTTGCGAGGGTTTGGCGGGCAATGGCGTGCTGCCTACGCAGCTCGTCAAAGCTCGGGCACAATGAGATGACGGCGTCCACCGTGGTGGGATTTTTCCCTAGAAGCATGCGAAAGGCGTCGTCCTCGATGCCTTTCAGAATGTGCTTGATCTTCTGGTGCTCAGTCATAGCGGGGCTCACATTGCCGCAAAGGTTTAGCACATCCTCGATGTAGCTCGTAATGTTCTCGCCAGGTTGCTCAGCACGCTGGCGCAAGGTATGCTCTGCGCGAAGCTTGCGCTCCGTAGCTCGGCCAAAGACGTCCGCAGTGCAAGTCTTAAAAATAGGCCAAGTTAAAATTTCGGCCTCGTGGTTGCGATACCACAGTTGAGCGACATCGGCGAGATAAAACGTGAGGTGACTCGACTTCATTGGATCGTCCCACTTGTGCTCGCTTACTCGTTCGTACACAGTGAACAAATCTTCAACATCCGAGTCACTTGAGCCGTTGAAGATTGGCGGTTCCCGCTGACGGTGGGCGGCGCCGCAGGTGACTGCTATCACGGTGGCTGCTATGGATTGCCGAAGGTCCAGGCTGAGCGGGGATGGCGTCAGCCATTATGACGTTATGCACAGGAATAGGTTCAAGCGTCCGGGAGCGAAGTTCCAGGTTTGGTACTGGGAGCGCACGCACTTCCACCGAATGCGACGTGGTTTATTGACGTCTGTACGTTGAGGAGCATCAAAGGCGAGTTCCGAGAACCGGCAAGCGTCAAGCAGCCAAAATATGGGCAAGCGCTAGCTCGAGGCACGAGAACATCGACAACGCCCCGGCTTGCTTCCTGGCCCTCCTTATCGTCTTCTTCATTGCATTACAGACATAAGGTTATAGCACAACTCATTGAATCCGGTGACCGAGAAAGCTCCCCTTGAATACGTGACTTGAATCCTTTCCTATTTTTGCCATATATTTATGCCGATTGCGCAGATAGCAGGAAGCGGGAATCGCGTGAGGCGGCTAGCGATTGAAATAAATGCTGCAAAGATGATTGTCCATCGGCGCCGTGGCTTAGTGGTTAAAGCGCCTGTCTAGTAAACAGGAGATCGTGAGTTCGAATCTCACCGGTGCCTGGAAAGATTTTTTTTTTTTGCAATTTTCGCACCACTTCCCCGCGTAGTACTTGGAATGATACCACATCTGAAACTTTGTCTTCGTGCCTCCGTAGTGCGTGAACTCGTTCAAGCGATTTCATCGGGACATTATTGAGCGAGCTTTTGAGAATGGCTGCCACTTACGCCACAAGGAATTCGATATTTACGAATTAAGGGCTACTGTGATCTGCTTACGGCTTAAAATGACGCCCAGCTTTCACAGTGTGAGGAGAAGTACAAATGGGACGAGGCATGGCACAAGCACCCATCGAGAGTAAGGGAGAAATTTATTGATCGTGCTACTTATGGGCCTATATATTACCATCTTCATCAAGAACCAGGTTAATGAGTTGGGATAATAGATTATTTTGCTTAGCAGAGCTATTTATCGGATGAGTTTATGACCTCCGACGAAACATTGTAGCGCGAAATTACTGAGGCACGAAGTACACGGCGGACTTCGAACTGCTGCATTGAACAGGCGTATGAACTTTCTTGACTGCGCAAGACCAGCATAGGATAACGCCGCTGCCATAATCTGAGAGAAACGGAAGAGTCACCAACAACCATGCCCCACATACGAATATTACGCGCAAGTACGACAGATTTCATCTTCAACAAAAAGATACAACCTATGCAAGGGGACGCCATGGCAATAACTGCGCCGACATACAAGAATAGTCACGTTAAAAATAAAAGTTTGTCGAAAAGTTGTCGCACATAAGACCAAGACAGGTTATCCGGCCTGGACGCGCTTGTTCCTTGGTGTATTCTTCGAATAATTCCACATGCTTTGTGTGCGTATTGTAGCGAACTTGATGAACGCAGGTTAATAAAACAAGGCACTTATTGAGAAGTAACCTGCTGTGCTCACAACTCAGAGTCACTGCCTTGCAAGACAGACGCGTTGGGCGCGTTCTAATGCTCGGGTCGCACGGTCGTCTTCCTTTTTCCTCCCCCGTGGTCTCGCGCGAGAGGCGCGCGCAAGTCGGGATGAGCTTTGGCTGTGGTTGGTGAAATGCACTTTGCCACAGCGCGCGAACTGCGTAATGCTAAGGGCGATGGCGGGCAACTTGAATGCAGCCAAGTCGTCCCGGCAATATACTTCGCGGATGTTTCCAACTTTATGGTTTTTATGTGGAACGAGCAATGTGAAGGTTTAAATACTGGATTTCTGTTGCTTATTGTAGGTACTTGAAGGTACTTCTTGTGGGTACATGAGGAAAGAGTGGCGAAGAAGCAGAGTTGCCAGTTGCGCTTACAATAAGTGGATTTGGGTTTTTTTTTTTCTCGACGTGTCGTTTGGAGAATTTCCAGTTATCGATCGCGATTTTTGGGCTTGTTTACATTTTCCTAGCATTGACTTAGGGATCATCACGTTAACGAATAGCGCCTTTGTCGACGACTTTGAGTAGTTTAGTGTTGAAGTCAAACATACGCTGGGAGAACGAAAGGGTAACGTTAATAATGCACTGGAAAACGTGCATCGAAGCAGATGCCGTGCGTCGCTGCAACAAGTGCGAGTAGTGAGAGAAACTTCAGCGCGGCAGCTGATGTGATGAACGAGCGCAGGACGTGCTTGAAGCCAAAATCTCTCGAAAATTTGATTTTCTTGCACAGGAACATGTAAGAAGACAAACTGGGAACTCTGCTGCGAAAGTGTAAAGACTAAATAATTGCAGCAGCGTGACGTGATATGAGAGTATCATATCACAGTTCAGTCTTTCTTTTTTTCTTTTTGCCTCGGCATACGTCTACCCATGTATACACTCAGTTTTTTTTATAGTTGTAATCGAAGATTGTGTATTTAAAACACCGTTCATAAATTTGTTTTTCATCTTTTCCTTGTTAAGGCAAACTACTACAGTACTGAGGACGGCTGTTAAATATCTAGAAGGGTGGGCGATTAGACTTGTTTGTAGAGCATACTTTTGGAGAGAGGGTGCATCAAAAACAAGTTCGAGAACATTGTAGTGCGCTGCCCTGTCAACTTCGTTTTTATTACGCTTTCTATTAAAGCTGAAATCATGCAACAAAGGAGATTAGCTGTCACAATATGTTAGAAAACTCTAGATGATTTCTATCTGAATATGCAGAAAAAAGAGGTAGAGTATACCTCTGATCAAGAAATTTTCTTTTCACCCATTATCGTTGCTCAAAATATTTCCTCGTTAGGTTGTTTTTCGGACTTAATAAGTGAAGGTTAAAATGTACCTCTTAACTTAGCATGCGACAAGAAAGCGCCCCTTATTGCTGCTTAAGACTCTTTGCTCGAAATTTCATGCTCGGGCCTCGGTCGGGCCTGATTGGCAGTCGGGTCGGGCCGGACAGGTCGAGTTTTTTTCCAGGCTCGGGCCGCTTGCAGGCCTCACTTTGATTTACCGGGCCGGGCTCGTGCGGATAAACTTTAGCGAGTGGCGGGCTCGCGACGGCCACGGGCCGAAAATCACGGCCCGTGGAGTGCTCTAATACGCACTAAAGTTGTACACACAGTAACCTTCTCCATAAGCTACGCACAGGAACAACGCCTGCAATGGCATTCTCGGCGTTACACGGTTATCTTATAGCATGGAGATCACGGTGGCTGCTATGGAAGAAGCGCAATACCATGACTCATACGTTTGATCACTGCTGGCTCGCGTACTGTTAAGCACGATTTGATACAACAAGCAACGCAGTGATTTCTTCGCTGATTCACTGATTTCATTGATTTCTTGGTAGGCCCCGGCATCAAACACTTTCGTGTTAAAATGACTTCGATGCTTGCTTGAACCTCCTCCTCCCCAGTATTGGTTTTCGCATTCTCCATGTGAATGCAGAATGCCTACGTCCGTTCGTGCGTGGTGCATAGCCGCATGAAGCATTGACGTTGAGGGGATGAATGCGCGCACACCCAATCAATTTCAGAGCGTGCACATATACTCCATACCGGTGTAGTGCGGTATGCGTCACACGACTTAACATGGAGAGCATCCACGTCGCACCTTCCTAATGCATTAAACAAGCTTAAGCTTTTGAAAGGTGCGTTTTTAGTAGTCTGCGTGCGAATTCGGTAGCACATGGACGACTGCACATATTCATCTTAAATGACAGATAGGGAATGAGAGGCTTATTTTCTTTCTCTGTGAGGTCAGTTTCAGTATCCAAGTGACATTAAACTGATATACCCGTAATTCTCAGGATGCGGAGAGCTACTTGGAGAGCTACTTGAGTTCAAATATGTTGTCGTTTTGTGTCATAGTCATATGAGCACACTCGTGTCAAAGAAAGCATCTTAACCGGCATTACGCGCACGCTGCTTTGCACCATGTGCGGCTGAACCAGTTTCACTGCATGCAGGCGCTTGCCAAATGGGTGACGCATCGCACTAAACATTTCGCACGAATTTTGCGGCGTTTTGCCTGCGTTCTGTCGATAGGCCAGTAGGTTGAGCGGTTGACTGTGCTGGTGTACCGCTTGCGGGCCCCGATGAGTCGCTGGTTTGAATCCGGCTCAGCCGTTAGTGTGTTTGTTTTCTGTTTTCCGGGTCCAATGTTCCTCAGAGCCATTCCACGCCAACTTTCACAATCATAGCGTTAGATCAATATGCATTTTCTGCACATTTCCATAAACTAATCGTCCGTATGCACTGGTAAGACAGCGTTGCACCAAAACGCTAAGGGCAGGAAAAAATATTCCTGATCGTGAAAGGCGCGTCAATGTATTTAAACCTTAGAAAACGAGAAACAAGTATTAAAATTTCATACTATTGCGCATTCTTCGAGACACAAGTTTTTATGCGATATAAGCATAGTGCTCGTACAGTACTACAGTTTCGTAAATTCTTTTTATATTCGAACTCTAGTGTTGAGTGAGTTAGGTGTTCGTAAATTGCAGAAGCTCTTAGCCGTTTCGTACTCAGGACGGTTACAGGAGAAAACATGGAGTTATATTAGTAGAATTGTCCCCCAAGACACTGCACTTTTCAAACATCGTTTTTTTGCTTCTATGTTACAGTGTAGGTGTAAATAAATGGCGGTGAATGAAAACATACACAAAACTCTGCAGATGCCATTGAGGAACGTAAATGATCGTCTGAAAAAAAGTGCTTAAGTGTGTCGCTTGCATTTTTACAAAAAAGTAAATATATTTTTAATTTGCGTCACATAATTAAAATATTATGGTTCTCACTTTCCCATGAGTACATACTTTGCTGGGGTGAAATACAAAGCAACAGCTACCACGACATAAATCGCGCGACTTTCCTGTATGCTCATCTCAGCAGGAGAAATGAAAACGGACGCTCCGTTTTATGGTTCTTTTTTCTTTCCTGTAATTGTTGCATTTGAATTTCAAGGTAACCCAACCTGCCCTTTATTTTAGAGCCTGTGGTGAGAACGATGTCCACAATGAAGCTTTAAAATATGGGAAATCGTATAGGACAGTCTTAGGAATACAAGACAGGTTTTTGTTATTGTTTTCCCGACCCATAATAGGGAAATCATACACAAGCAGTGCTGTAATTTGCGCACTTCCGCCTAGGATTCTAACGATGACAATGTGTCAAAATAATTTTCGGATCCGTGTTATCATGAACGAACTACGTGTCTTTGACACAAAAAGAAACAATGTCCTTATTAAAACCCGGGAGCTTCAATAATGGGTCTCATTTTTTCGCCTTTTGTTTGACAGGATATCATTAAAGTTAGGAAACTTACGAATTGATGAAATGTTTTCTGCTGCTCGAGACATCTTGTAATATCGCTATGCAAGTGATGCTGCAATCAGTAGAGAGTTTCTGGACTCGTTCATGTTTATTGAATGGTGACTGAGAGAGACCTGCGATTGGCATAGTTGACGTCGAATAAACAAGGCTGACCACAACCGACCGCCTTGCGCTACCTTAGTACGTAACGTCTTGAGCTAGACCGATCTCTACGCCACGGGGTATATTCTCAGTCAGTGTAGTCGCATTCCAATGGAACGAAATGCTAGAACATCCATGTACTTAGAAGGCAGCCCACGCTACGCCAACCCTTGCGGCCAGAACCAGTCCCGAGTACTCCGTCCAACACCCTCTTACACCACAATACGTAGTTCCCAAAAAACATATGTAGGCTTTGGAGCCTAAATTTTATAAGTTACATGGAAATGAGACACCGCCAAATTTAAAAAAACAAACAGGCATCCGTCGAGCCGGATTCGAACCAGCGACCTATGGATTCCCGCAGGAGTGACACCTCTACAGTCCACCGCTCTACCAACTGAGCTATCAACGGGACGGAGGCCACCGGCAACCGGGATGCTTGCCACCGGCAAGCATCAAATGCAAGGTTGGGCCTGACGTGTGACCCATTTTTGCTGAAATGCGGCGAGTGGCAAAAGTGAAACTAGTTCGGCCACGCATTGAATGTAGCATGCATGGAATAATTTTTCACCGGCGGCTTTCGCCAAGACGGTGCTGTAATATTTTGTGTGGATTTACGCTCCAGAGGCAGGATACGATTATAAGAAGCGTCGTAGGGCTTCCGATATTTGTTTCTGGGCAGAAACGGCAGGCGCCTTTGGTTACTTCCGTTTGTCTGCCGAAATGCCTGCGTTCGTTGGGGCCTTGGAGTTCGCGTATAGAAACCACAGCAGTACAAACAGCACCTCGTCTAGCTCAGAAGACACTGATTACGATGGTATGCACGTGGGATGTCTAATCGCAGGCCACAGATTGCGCCACCTCGCTGCTCCTGTCGTCCTGACGTTAACTCGCAAGACTACCGGGCAATTTGCCTGTATCATCGGCATCGCATAGGGCACACTGACTGGGATTCCTTTATGAAAAGACATAATTCGAAATAACTCATAGTCGAGTGAAGGTACGCTTAAAGTAGGCCACATCTGGAAAGCAGCGCCCATTCCAAACGACTGGACACAGTGTGAAAGTGAACAGCGGCACTGACCGTTTCAACGAAGCAACTCGTTTCGTTTCTATCGTTGGTTCTCGCATGGAGGCTACGAGAATATTCATTTATGTGTTAGCGCATGACACGTGAGTGCAGATGTTAATAATGTTGCTGGAGAACAACGATTGATGACCAGCTCGCCATTTCTCAAGAATGTGCAAGTCGAATTAAAAGCCTTAATTTAACCAATTATGGTCTTCAAATTACTCAATCTTAGAGAAAAATGTTTTGACAAGTACGGAACACATACCGGATAATACTGTAGAGAGTATGTCGTACAGCTTAGCATTTTCGTAGCTGTGAATGCTGAATAGTATATCAGTTGAGTCACCTTCATGGCAATTAAAAAAAGGATGGAAATGCTCTTTTGAATAAAAAGTGCGTTAGGCAAGTTATCCAATATATGGTTGTTATAAACGCAACCGGCCGCAAGCCTTCGAGCAGTCTCATACTCGTTTTTTTTTTCTTCATGCATATCCGTTTCATACTTCACACAGAAGCTGTCGCACTGCTGTTCTCAGAAGCATCCACATGTCCTCTATACGCATAATCTGCGCGCAGCAGCCCTTGAATCTGGCGACTGAGATGGCTGCCCGCTCATACGTGACTTGAATGCTTTTATCTCTGTGCTTAACACACATTTATACCGATTGCGCAAGTATCACAAAGGGGAAATCGAAGGAGCTGTCTGACGATTGAAATAAATGCAGGGACGCGCCTTCCCCGCGGCGCCGTGGCTTAGTTGGTTAAAGCGCCTGTCTAGTAAACAGGAGATCGTGAGTTCGAATCTCACCGGTGCCTGCATCGTTTCTATTTTTTTTTTACCTTTCTTTTCTCAATACTCGCTGCACAATACTTGGAGTGACGCCACCTTTGAAAGACGGTCTGCACGCCGCCACTGAGCGTTAACTAGTTCAAGCGATTTCATCGCGAAGGTATAATTCAGCGAAATGTTACAAATTGTTGCCAGTTACGCCACACAGAATTTGATATTTACGAGCCCAGGCTTCAATAGTATACTGAAAACTACCATTTGGACGAGGCGTGGGGACATGCACCCAGCGAGAATGAAGCAGAACTTCGTTGCATCGTGCTGCTTAGGGGTGATAACGTACCAGGTCCTACAAGAACCACGTGACTGGGATAGGATGTTTGACGATTTGGCTTAGCAAATCTATTTATTGGGTGAGTTTGTGACCTCGGATTAAACATGCGCAAAGCGACGGACGCATGAAGTACGCGGGGACTGGCGGTAAGTTCCATCTGTTTCATACTGAAGAAGCGTAGAAAGTTATTTATGTAGACATCACAAGACCTTCATAAGATATCGCCTTCATGACAGTCTGACAGAAAATGGAGAGTCATAGCATGCCATAGAAGGAACAGTCACCTCACATCCACGGTCCGTGTATCAATCTTAAGCACATGTGCGACAGATTTTATCCTAAACGAAAAGGTACAGGCAGTGCAAGGCGACGCTGCAGGAACAAATGCGTGGACATGAAAGAATAAACATATGAATTATAAGAGGTATCCAAAAGGGGTAAGAACCCATAAGGACCAAGGGAGGTACCTCGCGTATATATAATCGAAAAGAAGACTATAATACTTTCTTTATATAAAGTATACACGAGTGATTTCCAACATAGCTTCCTGGATGCCGCACAGCCATTAACGGCAAGGGGGCACAAGTGAAGAAGTCACCGGAAGCCAGTCGGTGGCCGGTGATTTATCCCGGAATGAGAAGCCTGCTGGTTTTACAAGCGGGTGCCCTAGAATTATCCTTCTTTTTCTTCTTTTCTTGATACTTTCACGCACAATAAGCCTTAGCGTCTTCCTTTCTGTCAGGAACATGCGTTTTCGAGAGTCTGATCCTGCATGTTGGAAACATTACTTATTTAAGCAATTTTAATGTCCAGCCTTCGAGCTAAGAGGTGCCTCATTACCTGCACAGCAAGGAATTCAGCAAAGTGACCGCGTTCGTGAAACTTTCCCCCAAAGTACTTATTCTTTTTCTTGAATGATCTTTTCTGTCAACCGGAAGATGTATAATATGGACAATGACGGCTTCATGAGATCTCCAGCCCCCTAGGGTACAGGCCACTGGTACAAACCATGACTATTCCTATTCGCTGCACACCCGAAGAAGGCCTGCAATGACATTCATGAAAGAACACGGTTACTTTCTAGCAGTGAAGATCACGCTGCTCGATGTTGAAGAAACTTGACACTAGAAGCTACACATTTGTGCACATTTGGTAAGCGTTGTTCAAAAGAACACTTTGAAACAACACTGCCGTTTCCATGGCACCCACATTGCTTCATGTTTTTCGTTATAGAGGTAGAGCACGGAATCCGTTTGGTCTGACATTGCTGATTTAGTCCAGGGTTCGACGGAACACCGTCTGGCGAGGGGCATACATTTCTTGCGAATAAACAAACACTTGCCAAAGTTGCAATGGAAAAGAAGAATTTATGACGTTTCGAGACCACTACGGGCTTTTATGACGTTTCGAGACCTGTAGTGGTCTCGAGACGTCATAAATTCTTCTTTTCCATTGCAACCTTGGCGAGTGTTGTTTATTCGCAAGAAAAAAGATATTGCTGATTATGCTCAACTGTTCATACCGGCCAGCGATGGCAGATTATTACTGCGACCAAAACGCTAAGTCAGAGAGAATTTAACTGAGACATTGCATCTGTGAAGTGACTGAAAATGCGAAAATATTAAAATATGTAAGCAAGGACATGTCAAAAAAAAAGACAAGAGATTCCTGTCGGCGTTGAAGAAATGCTACACCAATGGCACTTACGGCACTTTCTTCTTCCTTTGTCGTTTGTGCTTACGTTTGCTGCAGCAACACTCCACATTGCCTAGCACTGGTAATGCAAAAAGAATAAGTACCAATACCGAACATTGCTAACGCATGTCAAGTATAAGAAAGTGTTTCTTGAAAGCTCACCGGTCCTTCCAGACATTCATTGATAGCTACTCTTTACCTGCTTCAATAGACACCTCTTCCAAATTTATGCTCTCCTGTATGCAACACAAAAACTGCCTTTCGCTCAACCACTCCCGCCGTTAAAAAACTTGCCGACACGCGAGCTAGCTTCCCTGCTATTTATTCGGTTACAATGTTAATTTATGTCGAACATCCAGTGAATTTGATATTTGCGTAAGAGAGAGTTGAAGATAAGGTTTGTATGGCAAAAGTCTTCAGTCTATCGTGGCGGGGTGTTCTCAATAATAGCCGCCGATGCTTGATGTACAAGCATCTGCTGTTATTAGTGCCCTATATTCTTCTCAAATAAGTAATATCTGTACGTGCACGGAGCTCATGATGCTGTACTATGTACCTTCGAGTTTTGTAATTGCCCTACAACGGTGCTGAATGAATGAATGAATGAATGAATGAATGAATGAATGAATGAATGCACAAGAACGAAAGCACAGATACAAAGCCTGCAGCGGATCGTAAGCGGGGCATAGCCGCATATAAAAGTGACGTTGAGGGGATGAAAAGGCGCGCACACCCAATCAAGTGCACTGATTATGCGCATACTTCAGCCGGGGATGTGGGAATATGCGTCATACGACTAAACATGGGGCGGAGACAAACCGCACATTTCTTAGCGCATTAAAGAGGCGTCAGCTCTTGGATATGTCATTGAGTTATCTACCCACCAGATGCGCTTTTGGTAGCCTGCGTGCTAATTTGAACTGACGTAACCCTAAATATCAGGCTACTTATAACTACTTGAGTTAAAATATGTTCTTTTGTGTCATAGTCATGAGCACACTATCCTCCAGAAAGCAGTTTAAACTGGATTAGGCGCATGCTGCTTTTCACCACGTGCGGCTGAACCAGTTTCTCTGCATACAGGCGCCTCTTAAATTAGTGACACGTGGCACGGAAAATTTTCTCCGATTGTTGCCGCGTTTTGCCTGCGTTACGTCGATAGCTCAGTTGCTAGAGCGGGGGACTGTCGAGGTGTAACTACGACGGGCATCCGTACGTCGTCGGTTCGAATCTGCTTTGACGGATGCTGTTTTCATTGTTCCTTCATTGTTCGTCAGGGCGTTCGCGCACAATTTCGGAACGTTGGCGCTAGGTCAATATAGATTTTTTCTAAACATTTAAATAAATAAACGTATGTATAAGAATTGCTTTGATTTTATTGGTTTGACGGATGCTGTTTTCAATGTTCCTTCATTGTTCGTCAGGGCGTTCCGCGCCAAAGTTCGGAACGGTGGCGCCAGATCAATATAGATTTTTTTAAATTTAAATAAATAAACGTATGTATAAGAATTGATTAGATTTTATTGCACCAAAATATTTGGTGCAAAAAAAATGTCTCTTCTATTGAGAGCCACTACAATTTCCCTAAACCGTAAAAATCGGCTGCACAGAATAAACTTGTCAATAATTGAACCTTTGGAGGATTCTTCCAAGATTAGCGTTGTTGTGTTATTTAAGCATAGTTGTTCTCAAGCAATACAGGTTCCTAAATTATTCTAATATTTCTGACCCTAAAATTGAATTAGTTATGTTTTAGGTAATTGCAGATGCTTTTGGGCATTTGTAACGGAGGATGGTTACAGAAGAACACGGTTATCTTCTTTAAGCAGTCCCGAAGACGTTGCACTACGTAAAGGTCGTTCTTTCTCTGCAATGGTTATGTCTAGTTCTTAAATAAATGTCTGTCTGGTGGTGGTTGAAAAGATGCACACCACTGCGGAAGTAATGGAGCAGAGTAATGTTGTTTTGTAAAGAAATACTAGAAGGTGTATCGTGGATTGTTACCAAGAAAATAGATATCTTTCCCATTTGCATCACATTATTGCAAAATTATGGTTCACCGTTCCTGCCTGAGCATATGTTATGCTGGCGTGAAATACGAAGCTGCCTCTAGCACAACACAAATCTGACGGTTTCGCTGGGTCGTTCTTTATCTGTTCTCCATGAAACGGTTTCATTCGAATTTCCAACCAGCCCAACCTGCAGTTTGAATTTAGAGCCTGTGGTCATCAGAATGATGAGAATAAAACTCTAAAACAAGGCAAATTGCAGGGAGTCTTAAGAAGACAAGCTTTCCTGCTTTCTTTCTTTTTCTTTTCGCGACCACTAATGAAGCTATACGCAAAAAAGGCTTTAATTTGCACATTTACGCCGCGGTCATCAGCACTTACAATTTGCAAGCATGTTTTCGAATCAGTGTTGCAATAAAAGCAATGCGGTTTTTTTTTAAAAAAGCAATGCACTTATTAAAACCCGACGGTGTCAGTATTTGGCGTTATTATTTTTTTTCTTGCCAGCGGTTTTTCAAGATATCTTGAAAGCAGAAAGACCACGGATTGATGAAGTATTTTCATCTGTTCGACGCGTTTTGGGATAGCGCTATGCCAGTGACGCTTCATTGAGGATATTGTTTACGGACTGTTTCAAGGTTATTGTATGGTTATTGATAGAGACATGCAATTTTAGCACTTGACGTCGAATAACCAAGGCTGACCACCAGCACCCTGTGGCCACTTACTGCGTAACGTCTAGCGCTACCGACCTTGAGGACAAGGGTTCTATTTTCAGTCAGGGCGGACGCATTCCCACGGGAAATAATGCACATCCATGTACTTATAATATGCAGTTCACGTTAGGGCCCACCCCTCCCTCCACCTATACAGCAATGCGGAGTTGCTCAAAAGCATACCTGGGTTTTGGAGCATGAACATCATCCGCTAACTAAAACGACACAGCGAATTAAAAAAAATTAACCATCCGTCGAGCCGGATTCGAACCAGCGACCTATGGATTCCCGCAGGAGAGATGCCTCTACAGTCCACCGCTCTACCAACTGAGCTATCGACGGAACGATGGCAACTGGCGGCGAACATCTAATGCGAGGTTGCGCCCGACGTGTGACCCATTTTCACTGAGGCGCGGCTAGCGGCGACAGTGAAACTGGTCCAGCCGCACATCGGTAAATATAGCAAGCGTGCAATCCTTTTTAACCTGCGCCTTTCGTTTCGACGCTGTTGTCCTGGTAATAATTTTTAGTTTTTACCTCCTAGCAGCACGATATGATCATGAGATACGCCGTAGTGGAAACCGCCCCTTACCCCCCCCCCCAAACAAAAAAAAAGAAATTTTAAGCAAATTTGGCCACCTTGAGTGTTTTTAATGCGACATCGAACAGTACACGGCCCCTAGCACTTCTCGTCTATCGAAATAGGGCCGCGTTGCTGTGCGGGTGGCGATGACACAAAAGAACACGTACAGGTTCAACTTGTTATAAGCACGACAATAATGACGCATGCAACAGCTCTGGATTCATATTACAGAAGAAATAGGCAAGACCTCTGAGTGCCTGCTTCCTTTCCCATATCAATGATTGTTTCTGCAACTTCTACCCGACTCACGTAGGTCGTGGTATATAGGTAACATACATTTAACCTATAGATAAAACTGTCATTATTGGTTTCTGAGAATTTGTAAGAAATAAATATGCCGTTATGCTCGACGGTACTTCCAAAGTATTATGCATCTGTGACTGCGGCGAACTAATATACCATTACTTTCTGGGCGAAATCGCTCAGGGCCAGACGAATGGCATCTTTTCACTTGTCCTTGAACACCGAGGATAAATTTTGTTAGCATTGAAGGAATCCATACTACATTTGAAGTTTATGTGTGATTTACCGGTTAACAAAATTACGATGCTAACGTGGCAATAGATGGAAGAGAAAGACGACTTTCGCAAGTAACGTCGCGGGTGACAGATAATAGCTTCATCATCAAATAGCGCCCACACGCGTGGAGAAAGGACTACGAACTGACCAGACGAGCTTTGACGATGAATTGCATTCTTTTATTCAGCACGCTAACATATATACATAAAGCAGAAAACCACTTGATGCAACATATGCGTGCCAAAGCTACAAAATGGTAAAGGTGTTCGCGAAGTCACCAAGAACCTCATACTACACACGGTATATGCCATCCAAAAACTTGGTCTCCTTTTCTAAGCGAGCAGTTGAGGCCTGGCTGATACAGTCCTTTCCTTGTTTTTAATTCTAAAACTCACCAACTTCCCGAAATTGCTACGCACATCAAATGCTCCAACTATCCAGACAACGGAGCGGCATCCCCCTTACAGTACAAGAGCAGTACATGGCACATTATTCGTTTATTTGTTTATGGAACGAGACATGCTCGGCGACAACGATCTGCAATGCTAATGGTGTCGAAGAGTTCCTATCCCTCGTGGGAAGATAATGTCACCCAGATGTGACTTGACAATCCTAGAACATGCAAAGTGGGCGCCCGAGGTGGACGTCCCTAAGAACCATAGTTCTTCCTTGTGGTTCTCACCACCTGTGTGCGTGGGGAGCGTGGCCGGCTCTCCTGAACGGGCGAAATTGCAGCAAAAGTGGTACTAATGTCGCTTTCAAACTCAGGATCCTGGTAGTTTTCTGGTTACATGGCGATGAATTGGTATCTCATTGGTCCATTCGAAGTGGTTGGCGCTTGTTCTCGCTTGCTTCGACGCCAAGGCACAGACTCGGGCGGAAACGGCCGGCCCTTTTGCGTCATATCCGCCTTGTTAACGAAAACTGGTTGCGTTCGCCGCGGTCGTGCAGCTCGCGTTTAGAAACGACAGCAGTGCAAATGGCAGCCATTCCAGCTCAGAAGACAGTGATTACGATGTGATGTACAGCTGTAAGCACAGTTAATTCGTACGTGCACGTGCAGATACTACTTATTTGATCAGAATATGGTACAGTAATCCCCTTAGATGCTTGTACGTCATGCATCGGCGGCTTTAATTAAGAACACTTCGCCCCGATAGACTGAATACATTTGCCATACAAACCTTATTTTCAACTCTCTCTTACGTAAATAGTACATTCACCGGATGTTCGACATAAATTAAAACTGTAACCGAATAAATAGGAGAGGAGCTAGCTCGCGTGTCGATAAGTTTTTTAACTGCATGAGGGGTTCGGCGAAAAGCGGTTTTTGACTTGCATACAGGAGAGCATAAATTTGGAAGAGGTGTCTATAGAAGCACGTAAAGAGTGCCTATCAACGAATGTCTGCAAGGAACGTGAAGCTTTCAAAAAACGCTTTCTTATACTTGACATGCGTTAGCAAAGTAAGGTATCGGTACTTATTCTTTCCGCATTACCCGTGCCAGGCAATGTGGAGCGTTGCTGCAGCAAACGTAAGCACAAACGACAAAGGAAGAAAAAAGTGCTGTAAATGCCATCTGGCGTAGCATTTCTTCAATGCCGACAGGATTTTTTTTTTGTTTTGACAAGCCTTCGCACACATATTTTAATATTTTCACATTTTCAGTGAAGCCACAGATGCAATGTCTCAGGTAAATTCTCTCTGACTAACCGTTTGAGTCGCAGTAATAATATGTCATCCCTGGCCGGTATGAACAGTTGAGCGTAATCAGCAATATCAGACCAGGAGGATTCCGTGCTCTTCCTCTATAGCGAAAAACATGACGCAATGTGGGTGCCATGGAAACGGCAGCGTCGTTTCAAAGTGTTCCTTAGAACAAAGCTTACCAAATGTGCACAGATATGTAGCATCTCGTGTCACGTTTCTTCAACATCGATCATAGTGATCTCCATGCTTCAAAATAGCAGTGTTCTTTCATGAATGACATTGCAGGCTTATTTCTGGTGTGCAGCTCAAGGGAATAGTTACTGTGTGTACCGGTGACCTGTACCCTAGGGGGCTGGATGGCGCACCGAGGGTGGGAGCCTGAGGGAACTGGAAAAGAGTGAAATTTTATTGGAAGTCGGCTATTTCCGTCTTCGCGGCGCTTTGCAATAAGCATACGCTTTGCGTCTGTCTTTTTCTTTCCACCACCAATCATTCCAGCTTCCTGTGCTGTAAATTGCACAAGCACGCTGGATAAGACTTCCGGAAAGACCTCTTCACGCGCAGGTGCTTTTTCGTACCACTGTAACTAGTAATACGCGCAACAAACACTAAAGCGGAAGAGCTGCAACTCGGCATGCATATGAAACCCAAACAGGTGCTGCAACTTGATTTTATTTACTGACTGGTTGCCGTTGTCTAGAACCAATTTGTGCAGTGAATGGATTGTAACCTTGAGACGAGACAAGTGGAACTCATCACTAGGAAGCAGGCTCTGTAGCGACCACTTCACCGAGTCGTGTTTCGACCAGGCGGTAGCCCTCGGGCGGCTGCGACTTCAACCAAGGATTTGTTCAAAATTATTAAATCTTCAGAGCAAGACGAATTATACTGCCGCCAATTTCTACGCGCCTATGTGATGAATACTTTGGCTATGTCGCTGGGTTTGTGTGGCGAATGGTTGGGAAAAGGATAAGCTGCTTTGTGAACCAACTTGCTGCAGTTATAGAAGCATGCTGAGTAGCACTTTTAGGCAGAAAGAAAACAGGAGATCTCGGGAAGCCGTCATTGTTCATTTTATACATCTGCCAGTTGACAGAGAAGATCATTCGAGAAAAAGAATAAGTACTTTGGGGGAAACTTTTATGAACGCGGTCACTTTGCTAAATTCCTTGCTGTGAAGGTAATGAGGCACCTCTCAGCTCGAAGGCTTGACATTAAAATTGCTTAAATAAGTAATGTTGCCAAAATGAAAGTCCACACTCTCGAAAAAGCATGTTCCTAACACAACGGAAGACGCTAAGGCTTATTGTGCGTAAAAGTACCCAAAAAAGAATAAAAAAAAAGAAAATTCTAAGGCACCCGCTTGTAAAACCAGCAGGCTTCTCATTCCGGGATAAACCGCCAGCCACCGACTGGCTTCCGGTCACTTCATCACTTGTGCCCATTGCCGTTTATGGCTGTGCGGCATTCAGAAAGCTATGTTGGAAATCACTTGTGTATACCTTATATAAAGCAAGTATTATGGTCTGCTTTTCGCTTACGCAAGGTACCTCCCTTGGTCCTGTGGATTCTGACCCCTTTTTGCTACCTCTTGTAAATCATATGTTTATTCTTTCATGTCTACGCATTTGTTCCTGCAGCGTCGCCTTGTATTGGCTATATCTCTTCGCTTAGGATAAAATCTGTCGCACATGCGCGTAAGATTCATACATGGACCGTGGATGTGAGGTGGCTGTTCCTTCGGAAGGATGCTTGTGACTCTCCATTTTCTGTCAGACTCTCACGAAAGCGATATCTGAACTGTCACAAAAGCGATATCTTATAAGGGTCTTGTGATGTGTACATAAATAACTTCCTATGCTTCTTCAGTAAGGAACAGTTGAAAGTTACCGCCAGTCCCCGCGTACTTCATGCGTCCGTCGCTTTGCGTATGTTTCTTCCGAGGTCACAGACTACCCAATAAATAGATTTGCTAAGCTAAATCGTCAAACATCCTACCCCAGTCACGTGGTTCTAGTAGGACCCGGAACGTTATCGCCCCTAAGCAGCACGATCAAGGAAGTTTTACTGGTATTACTCTCGGTGGGTGCATTTCGCCACGCCTCCTCCAAATTGCAGTTTTCCGTATACTATTGATGCCGGGGTGTGGCGTATCTGACAATTCTTAATAATTCGCTGAATTATACTTTCTCGATGATATCGCTTGAACTTGTTAATGCTCATCGGCGGCGTAGAGACCGCCCTTCAGAGGTGGCGTCATTCCAAGTATTATGCAGCGAAGTATTGAGAAAAGAAATGAAAAAAAAAGAAACAATGCAGGCACCGGTGAGATTCGAACTCACGATCTCCTGTTTACTAGACAGGCGCTTTAACCAACTAAGCCACGGCGCCGCGGATAAGGTGCGTCTCTGCATTTATTTCAATCGTGAGACAGCTGCTTCGATTTCTCCTTTGTGATGCTTGCGCTATCGGCATAAATGTGTGTTAAGCACAGAGAGACAAGCATTCAGGTCACGTATGAATGGGCAGCTTTCTCAGTAACCGGATTGAATGGCTGCTGCGCGAAGCTTAAGCGTGTAGAGGACATGTGGATGTTTCTGAGAACAGCAGAGCGACGGCTTCTGTGTAAAGTATGAAACGAGTACGCATGAAAAAAAAAAAAGAAGTATGAGACTTCTCGAAGGTATGCGGTCGATTTCATTTTAATGACGATATAGGTGAGTTACCTAAGGGACTTTTAATTCAATGGAGAATTTCATTTTTCTTTCATTGTCATGAAGGTGACTCAACTGAAGTTACTGTATCCAGTTAACTACCAGCTGTACTGTTCAGCATTCCTGGCTACGAAAATGCTATGCCGTACGACGTACTCTCTACAATATTATCCCGTATGGGTTCCATACTTGTCAAAATATTTTTAACTAAAAGTGAGTAATTTGAAGACCCTAATTGGCTAAATTAAGGCTTTTAATTCGACGTGGACGTTCTCGAGAAACATTGCGCTGGTCACCATTTCTTGTTCTCAAGCAAGAATATCAACATTTGCACTCACATATCATGCCCTATCACAAAAAATGAGTGTTCTCGAAGACTCAATGCGACGTGCAACGATGGAAACGAAACGAGTTCCTTCGTTGAAACGGTCAGTGCCGCTATTCACTATCGCACTGCGGCTTCCTATATCTCCAGTAGTTTTGAAATGGGCGCTGCTTTCCAGATCTGGCCTACTTTAAGCATAGTTCGCCCAACTATGAGTTATTTCGAATTATTTCTTTTCGTAAAGGAATCCCAGTCAATGTGCCCTATGCGATGCCGATGACAGAGGCAAATTGCCCGGTAGTCTTGCGAGCTAACGTTTGGACGACAAGAGCGGCGAGGAGGGGCAATATGTGGCCAGCGATTAGACATTGCACGTGCACACCATCGTAATCAGTGTCTTCTGAGCTGGAAGACGTGCCGTTTGTACTGCCGTCGTTTCTATACGCGAGCTCCAGGGCCGCAACGAACGCAGCCATTTTGGCAGACAAGACAAGAGTGACCGAAGGCGGCTGCCTTTTCTGCCCAAATCCGACTATCGGAAGCCCTACGATGCTTCTCATAATCGTATCCTGCCTCTGGAGCGTAAAACCACAGAAAATATTGCAGCACCGTCTTTGCGAAAGCCGTAGGTTAAAAAGGATTGCATGCATGCTACATTCGACGTGCGACCGAACCAGTTTCACTGTTGCCGCATTTCAGCGAAAATGGGTCACACCTCGGGCGCAACCTTGCATTCGATGCTTGGCGCCGTTTGCCTCGTTCCGTCGATAGCTCAGTTGGTAGAGCGGTGGACTGTAGAAGTGTCACTCCTGCGGGAATCCATAGGTCGCTGGTTCGAATCCGGCTCGACGGATGCTTGCTTTTGTTTTTATATTTGGCGGTGTCTCATTTCCATGTGACTTATAAAATTTACGCTCCGAAGCCTAAATATGCTTGTTGGGAAATACGCATTGCGGTGTGAGAGGGTGGTGGAGGGAGTACTCCGGACTGGTTCTGACCACCTGGGTTGGCATAGCGTGGGCTGCATTGTAAGTACATGGACGTTATAGTATTTCGTTCCATTGGGAATGCGACCGCCCTGACTGAAAATACACCCTGTGTCGTAGAGATTGGTGTAGCGCTAGACGTTACGTACTAAGCTAGCGCAGGGCGGTGGTGGTCAGCCTTGGTTATTCGACGTCAACTATGCCAGTTGCAGGTCTCTCTCAGTAACCATTCAATAACCTCGAACGAGTCCAGAAACTCTGTACTGATTCAAGCATCACTTGCATAGCGATATTACAAGATGTCTGGAACAGAAGAAAATATTTCATCAATCCGTAAGTTTCCTAACTTTCAACATATCGTGTCAAACAAAAGGTGAAAAAAAAAGACCCATTATTGAAGCTCTCGGGTTTTAACAAGGACATTATGTCTTTTTTTGATAAAATAAACCAACGGAAGACGCCAGGCACCCGCTCGCCCTCAGCGCATGCCTCCTGCCCTCGGCGCGTGCTGTCTTGTGATAGAGAGAGAGAGAGCGAAAGGGGCGCGTTGACTATGGAAACGCTCTTTCTTAGATGAACGCTCTACCAGCTCGCAAAGAAGAACGCGCCCTCACCCGCGAGAGGCAACGTTGGCGCAGCTAGCGTCTCCTAGCCAGTTTCTTGATTGAGAAATACCGAATGCTCGCGTTGAAGAACCGTTGACCGGCACCCATATATATATATATTTAGGCACTGGTCTTTACTTGCAACGAAGTGCCGGTGGGAGATTTCACTTGTGCGTATAGTTGAACCATGAGGATTCGTAGCGTGCGCGTTAACTCAATTAATCCGGAACTCGGCACGATCTGCGATGAACCTCCCGAGCTTCGCCCACTCGTGATCATTCACTCCGTGGATATGCTGTAATTTTTTTTTTGTCAAAGACACGTAGTGCGTTCATTATAACACGGATCCGCAAAACATTTGGACACATTGTCATCGTTAGAATCCTAGGCGGAAGTGCGCAAATTACAGCGCTTCTTGTGTATGATTTCCCTATTATGGGTCGGGAAAACAATAACAAAAACGTGTCTTGTATTCCTAAGACTGTCCTATACGATTTCCCATATGTTTTAGGACTTCATTCTGGACATCGTTCTCACTACAGGCTGTAAAATAAAGAGACATGTTCAGTTACCTTGAAATACAATTGCAAGAATTTCAGGAAAGAAAAAGAAAACCATAAAACGGAGCGTCCATTTTCCTTTCCCCTGCTGAGATAAGCACAAAAGGAAACCCGCGCGATTTATGTCGTGGTAGCTGTTGCTTTGTATTTCACACCCGCAAAGTATGTACTCAAGGGAAAGTGAGAACAATAATATTTTAATTATGTGACGCAAATTGAAAATATATTTACTTTTTGGTAAAAATGCAAGCTACACCCTTAAGTACTTTCTTCTTTCCAGGAGATCATTTCCGTTTCTCAATGGCGTATGCAGAGTTGTGTATGTCTTCATCTACCGCCATCAATACATTTATTTACACCTACACTGTAACATTGAAGCAAAAACGATGTCTGTAATGTGCAGCGTCTTGGGGACAATTCTACTAAAATAACCCATTTTTTCTCCCGTGACCGTCCTGAATACGAGACGCCCAAGAGCATCTACAATTTAAGAACACCTTACTCACTCAGTACTGGAGTTAGAATATGAAAAGTATTTACGAAACTAGTACTGCACAGCACTATGCTCATATCGCACAAAATCTTGTGTCTCGAAGAATCCGCAAATGTCTCAAATTCTAATACTTGTGTCTCGTTTTCTAAGCTTTAAATACATTGAGGCACCTCTCATGATCAGGAATATCTTTTCCTGCCCCGAATATTTTGGTTCAACGCTATCTAACCACAGCTTACGTAGGATTAATTTATGAAGATGTTTAGAAAATGCACATTGATCTAGCGCTATGATTGTGAAAGTCGGTGTGTAATGGCTCTGAGGAATATTGGACCAGAAAAACAGAAAAAAAAAATTACAGCATATCCACGGAGTGAATGATGGTGAGTGGGCGAAGCACGGGAGGTTCATCGTAGATCGTGCCGAGTTCTGGATTAATTTAGTTAACGCGCACGCTACGAATCCTCATGGTTCAACTATGCACAAGTGAAATCTCCCACCGGCATTTCATTGCAAGTCAAGATCCAGTGCCTATATATATACATATATATTGGTTGCCGGTGAACGCTTCTCCAACGCGAGCAGTCGGTATTTCTCAGTCAAGAAACTCGCTAGGAGACGCTGCCTGCGCCAACGTTGTCTCTCGCGGGTGAAGGCGCGTTCTCCTTCTTTGCGAGCTGGTACAGCGTTCCTCTAAGAAAGAGCATTTCCATAGTCAACGCGGGCCTTTCGCTCTCTCTCTCTCTGTCTCTCTCTCTCACACAAGACAGCAAAGGCACGCGCCGGGAGGCAGCGCCGGGAGAGAGAGAGAGGCACGTGCCGGGAGGCACGCGCCGAGGCGAACGCCGAGGGCGAGCGCGTGCCGGGAGGCACGCGGGTTACGCCTGACGACTGACGCCTGACGCGTGACAAGGTTAGACTAAGAGGAGCTTCGCCCCTGAAACACTAACGGCCGAGCCGAACCAGTGACTCATGGGGGCCCGCAGGCGGTACACCACCACAGTCAACCGCTCAACCAGCTGGCCTATCGACAGAACGCAGGCAAAGCGCCGCAAAAGTCGTGAGAAATGATCAGTGCGACGCGTCATCCATTCGGCAAGCGCCTGCATGCATTGAAACTGGTTCAGCCGCACATGGTGAAAAACAGCTTGCGCATAATCCCGCTTAAGCTGCTTTTTTTGACACGAGTGACCTTATATGACTAGGTCACAAAACAACTTATTTGAACTCACAACATATATTTGAACTCAAGTAGCTCTCCGCAGCCTGAGAATTACGCGTATGGACACTGGAATTGACATCACCAGAAAAAGAAAATAAGTCTCTCATTCCCTACCTGTCATTTAAGATGAATAAGTGAGTCGTCCATGTGCTACCAAATTCGCACGCAGACTACTAAAAAAGGCATCTTTGAAAGGGATAAGCCTCTTTAATGCATTAGGAAGGTGCGACATGGATGCTCTCTATGTTAAGTCGTATGACGCAGACCGCACTACACCTAAGCCTTGGTTCTTCGAATTATTTCCGGCGATCGCGTCCCGTACATTACAGCACGGGTTTGGTGACAATCTCCATGCTATAAGATAACCGTGTAACGCAATGAACGCCATTGCAGGCGTCGTTCCGTTGCGTAGCTTATGGAGAAGGCTGTTCGATATATGAGTCTTCTTTTCTCTTTGTGTCGATGGGGGATGCTTCTTCGATGGTGGAAGCCAAAGTTCGATGAAGGTACAAGTTTATTTACAACTATTTACAAAACTGTACAAACTTTGCCTCAACAGCATCTACAGCACTTCTCGTAGGAGCGACCGTCGTTTTCGTCCTTACTCGTCCGCTCCCCGAGTCCGTCTCTCTCTGATCTACCCCGTTACGGTCAACCTTCCCACGCTTCCGCCCCGCTGCGCCATTCTTTTGGTCCCCTCTTCCTCTTAGTGGCTCAAGCACGTGGGTTGTCAAAAAACAACAAAATACAAAGAAAAGCAAACATGCATTCCTCAACACTGCCCCGCCGAATGAGCTAGCTCATTCTGTTGTTCAGAAATCTCGAGCGGGAACAGCCGTTGCACGGGGCGTCTAAGTAGATTACCTGAGGCATCCTCAGCATACCTGAACGGACCTTCCCCTCTCGCCCGGGACAAATTGACAAAATAACACCGCGTTTCCACAGTAGTCGCGGCACGTTTTCCTGCACTAAACGACCTCTCCGATTTTTAGTCCTGCAGACTTCACTTGTTGGGACGCATTGGCTGATTGCAGCTGCAGGAGGTATTCATGCCGCCAGGCTTGCCAGAACGCGTGGAGCATCTGCTTTGGCTTCTTCCAAAGGGCTCGAAGGGAAGAAGCATTAGACCCCCGCGAACCGATTTCGGCCGGAAGAGCCGCGAGACGTCTGCCTGTCAAAAACTGGCCCGTGTCAAATGGGCGCCATCGTTTGGGTCGTCTTGCACCTGTGTCAGCGGTCGATGATTAATAACAGCTTCTACTTCGGCTAGTACAGCTGACAGCTCAACAAAGCTGAGGCCCTGGCGGCCTGCAACCTTCCTTAAAGCGATTTTTACTCCGCGGACAAGGCGTTCGTAGACGGTAGAACCCACCCCACCACGGCGCATGTTCGGCTATGAATTTCCATTCCCTGTTTGCATTAGCAAAAACGCTCAGTGTCTCAGGATGTCGAATGGCTCTCCAAAGAAACGAGAGTTCTTTTGAAGCGCGCTTAAACGTTTGTACGATGTCATCATCATCATCATCATCAGCCTATTTAGGTCCACTGCAGGACGAAGGCCTCTCCCATCGATTTCCACTCCACCCTCTCCTGAGCGAGTTGGTTCCACTTTACGCCCGCAAACTTTTTAATTTCATCGCTCCATCTAACCCTTTGCCTGCCTCTGTTGCGTTTTCCCTCTCTTGGTATCCATTCCGTTGCTCTTACTGTCCATCTGTTATCAGGTCCACTTCTTTCTTTTAATTGATATAATAATATCGGCTACTCCTGTCTGTTCTCTGATCCATTCCGCTCGTTTTTTATCTCTTAGCGTTACCCCTATCATTTTTCTTTCCATTGCACGTTGCGCGCTCCTTAGTTTCATCTCTAGTCTTTTAGTTATCCTCCACGTTTCTGCACCGTACGTTAGTACTGGGAGGATACAGTGATTGAATACTTTGCGCTTTAGTGAGAGCGGTAAGTTTCCAGTCATGATTTCGTAATTCCTTCCGAATGCGCTCCAGCCTATCCTTATTCTACGGAGAATTTCTTTTTCGTGGTTGGGAGTTCCTGTTATTAACTGTCCCAGGTATACATATTCGTTTACACATTGTAAGGGTTCATTGTCGATTGTAAATTCCTGTTCCTTAGCTAGGCTATTGAGCATAACTTTGGTCTTTTGCCTATTCATTTTTAACCCAATTTTAATACTTTCCCTGTTTAGGTCATTAATCATGTTTTGTAGTTCGTCTCCATCATTGCTAAAGAGTACAATGTCGTCTGCAAATCTTAAATTGCTGAGATATTCTCCATCTATTCGAATGCCCTTTTCTTCCCAGTCTAGACGTTTAAAGATTTCCTCTAAACATGCAGTGAATAGCATCGGGGATATCGTATCTCCCTGTCTCACACCTCTCTCGATCGGGATTTCTCTGCTTTTCTCATGTAGGAGTAGTGTGGCTGTGCAATCTTTGTATATGTTGTTTATGATTTTCACGTATACGCCAGGTACCCCTTGTCGTCGTAGAGCTTCTATAACTGCTTGTATTTCTATGGAGTCAAATGCTTTCTCGTAGTCGATAAACGCCATATAAAGAGGTTTGTTATATTCGGCGTACTTCTCAATTACTAGGTTGATAGCGTGGCTGTGGTCCATTGTCGAGTAACCTTTCCTAAAACCAGCTTGTTCTCTCGGTTGGTTAAAGTCGAGGGTTTCTCTTATCCTTGTAGAAATTACCTTTGTAAATAGCTTGTATATTACTGGGAGTAGGCTAATTGGTCTGTAATTCTTTAACTCCTTTATGTCACCTTTCTTGTGGATAAGGATTATATTAGCATTTTTCCAACTGCGCGGTATACTACATGTCTTGACACATTTCTTGAAGAGCGATGAAAGTTTTTCAAGTACAACATCTCCTCCGTCTTTGATCAAGTCGTCTTTGATCAAGTCAGAGTAAACTATCCGGCACAACCCCCTGCGCGATGTGAAACGGCGAAAAGCTTTTACAAAACTGTCAGCACTCATGTCTGTCACCAACTCGAGATGCACGGCCCTCGTTACAGCACATGTAAAAAGTAAAATATACGATTTCACTTGCTCATTGTCTCTTTTTACGAAAAGAGGTCCTGCAAAGTCAATGCCGACCACTTCGAAGGGGTCAGCCTGGGTAGTCCGATCGGGTGGAAGGAGTCCCGTCGATGCCTCGATAGCTTTAGCACTGTAACGCCTACACACCACAAACGCACGCACAACACTTTTCACCAGCTGACGTCCACGAACGATCCAATACCTTTCGCGCAATTGCACGAGAGTGTCTTTCACCCCTGCATGCAGAAGTTGCCGGTGGGCCCGATGTACAAGAAGTTCGGTGTATCGATGTTGCCTAGGCAGCACAACAGGGTGTCGTTCGTCGTGGGTGATATTCAGTGAACAGATACGCCCTCGTTGGTCGAGCTCATCAGGCATGAAATTTTCAAATTGCTGCTCGATATGCCATGTTTCCTCTGATACAGAGCGATTGTCTCCTACGGCAACATCCTCTCTCTCAGGAAGCCTGACCTCATAGCGTCCGTCAACTGTCTTGTTGCCTTTCGTGAACTGCTCCATTATCTGCACGTCAGGAAGCTTCTCTGGAGTGTCAGACACGTCAACACCCTCAAGCTCCGAGAAGAGCCTGGGGATGGGCTCTGTTTGCTAGTCTGTTACGGAAGATCTTAGCACGACTACCTGTACACAGTTAACTGCCTTGGATTTCGATACGGTGGGCCCCTGCACTGCCCAACCAAAGACGGTTTCCATGGCAGTTAACTTGCTGTTTATCTTTCTAATTCTTCTAGTCAGGCATTCCCAAAATTGGTCGGAGCCTATGAGGACATCGATAGTGGCATCTTGCTCGATAGAATCATCACCGAGTGGCAGCGACAGTTCCCGCAAAGTTTTCTTTACTTGCTCATCGGAGCAAGGAATGACCTGCTCGCATATAGATGGCACCTCGAGAGCGTCAAATGCGTACTCCTCTTTGGAATTATCTTTTGCGAGAAGACGCACTTCGACTCTGTGGAAACTGTCCGGTTTCTGCTGTCCTCCGAAAACGCCGACCGTTAGAATTTCTGTTCCAAGGAGCTTGCAGCCGAGCTTTCGCGAGCACTCTTCAGTAATAAAAGTTCGCTGGCTGCCACTGTCAAAAAGGATCCGCGAAAGCTTCTTTGTCTTCGTACCCTTATTCCATGCAGTGACAGTCGGCATCAATATTGTCTCTTTTGTGCCACCAGCGTCAGCTCCCGAAGCATACAAGCTCACTTGTTCTTTCAGTCGGGTTTCTGTGTCCTTCTCCCTTTGGGCGCTCGCGAAGGCCGGATTGCACATGGATGTGGCATGTCGACGGTTGCACATCTTGCATGCAATCCTCACTCTGCACTCTCTGGCTATATGCCTTCTTTGTGCAGCGGAAACAGATTCCTTTCGCGGAAAGGATCGCCTTTTTCTCCGCGAGGTCCAAATTTGAGTTGCAGTCCTTGCTTTCATGATCCGTAGACGCGCAAATCTCGCATGCAACATCAGCAGCTGACCCATGCAGAGCCGCAGCAGATGACGGTCGACAGTTCGATCGCTGTGTCTTTACCTTCTCTCGATCGTAATAAAATTCGGGCTTACCGACTGAGTTGTCGGGTCGATGTTCAAGTGCCCTTTCTTGGCTTTCCAACTCCCGCCGCAAGTAGCGGAGCAAGGTGGTGAGCGCTGTGTGATGTTCAGTCGCTGATCCGGCTGATGAACTGCCGTCCGTCGATGACGTACACAAATCTGGCTGGGCTTCCGCCTGCGATCGATGGTAATTCAGGACGATCTCCTGTGGAAGCGCTCGCAGCAGCATGGGGTACAGCATGGTGTTGTAGCTGTCCTCTCCGACGCCGAGTGCCTTGAGCCCACGCATATGCACCTGCAGATCGTCGTAGAGTCGTCGCAATTCACGGACGTTCCTGGCGGATGTCACGGGCTGGAGATCGATGAGCCCTTGCATATGATCCAGAATCAGCGCCGTTGGGTTCCCGAAGCGCTGCGCCAAGATCTCGATAGCATCCGCGTAGCATTCAGCCCTCGCCTGCAAACCAGCTATGGCTCCTTCTGCTTCTCCTGATAAAAGCGACTTGAGGTAATTAAACCGGTCGATATCTGACAGCTCGTGGTTCTTGTGGATCGCTAATTCAAACTGTTCCCAAAACGGCTGCCAATTTTTCCTCTTGCCGTCAAATTTCTTCAACTCCAATTTTGGAAGTCTGGTCCTTTGCGACTGGATCTGAACTTGCGCGGTTGTTGTCGCTGGAGCAAGATTTCTGATTTGAGCTCCATCCGTCAAACTTTTGCCGAAGCTTTTCATGGAGCCGAGACAGCTGGCAATCTTGTCGTCGTACTCCATCGCCTGCTCAAACTCAGCGTCTGCGTCCTCTTCCAAAATATGCGGTTCAATAGCGGCGTTCACATCACTGAGTTGTTTCTGGAAAAGAAGTAAACGTTCAATGAGTCCGCTTACCGCAACGGTGTCAGGAGCTCGTTGTTTTGCCAGGATGTCGTCGGCTTCATTGATGATGCGGGTCGCTTGAGCGCGGATCACACGTCGTTTTCTCTTCGCGATCTCCATGGTTCTTTGTGTTCTGGCGGGTTCGGTCGATATTCCTGATAATCCGTTCCCGGGTTTCGGCACCAAAATTGTTCGATATATGAGTCTTCTTTTCTCTTCGTGTCGATGGGGGATGCTTCTTCGATGGTGGAAGCCAAAGTTCGATGAAGGTACAAGTTTATTTACAACTATTTACAAAACTGTACAAACTTTGCCTCAACAGCATCTACAACACTTCTCGTAGGAGCGACCGTCGTTTTCGTCCTTACTCGTCCGCTCCCCGAGTCCGTCTCTCTCTGATCTACCCCGTTACGGTCAACCTTCCCACGCTTCCGCCCCGCTGCGCCATTCTTTTGGTCCCCTCTTCCTCTTAGTGGCTCAAGCACGTGGGTTGTCAAAAAACAACAAAATACAAATAAAAGCAAACATGCATTCCTCAACAAAGGCTACTGGGTGGACAACTATAGTGGAGATCATTGGCGAGTCCCTCATAAAGAAAGGATTGTTTCCTGGTCTTCGCTTACTTAGGACACCTGTCTTGGTCTTATGTGTAGCGACAACTTTCGGTTAACTTTTATTTCGCACTTGCTTATTCTTCTACGTCTGCGCATTTATTGCCGCGGCGTCCTCTTGCATTGGTTGTATCTTTTTGTTTTTGAAGATGAAATCTTTCGCACATGCGCGTAATATACTCATGTGGGGCGTGGATGCTGGTGAATCTTCGTTTTCTCTCAGGGTATGAGAAAGGCGTTAACCTATGCTGGTCTTACGCTGTCTAGAATGCTCCTACGCCTCTTCAAAGCAGCACTTCAAAGTCCGTCGTGTACTTCGTGCCTCAGTCGCGTTGCGCTATAATGTTTCGTCGGAGGTCATAAACGCGTCTGATAAATAGTTCTGCTATGCCAAATCATCAATTATCTCGCCTCATTCACGCAGTCCTTGATGGAGCTGGTAATATATTGGACTATAAGCAGCACGATCAACAAAGTTCTCCCTTACTCTCGATGGGTGCATGTTTCCATGGTTCGTCCCAATTCTACTTCTCACACTGTGAAAACTGGGCGTCATTTTAAGCAGTAAGCACTCGCAGTGACCCGGAGGTGTGACGACAAAGTTTCAGATGTGGTATCGTTCCAAGTACTATGCGGGGAAGGGATGCGAAAATTGAAAAAAAAAAAACTGAACAAAAAACTGTGCAGGCACCGGTGAGATTCGAACTCACGATCTCCTGTTTACTAGACAGGCGCTTTAACCACTAAGCCACGGCGCCGATGGGCAATCACCTATGCAGCATTTATTTCAGTTGCCAGCCGCCACCTGCGATTCCCACGTTCTGATACCTGCGCAATCGGCATAAATCTATGGGAAACAGAGGAAAGCTTTCAAATCATGTATTGAAGGGAAGCTTTCTCGGTCGCCGGATTCAATGGACTGTGCTATAACCTTATGAGTGTAAGGATATCTATATGTTATGTATAGCGATCATTTTACTGCGGCGACCCGATCGCGTGGGCAGTGCGAGGTGTTGAGCAGTTGCCCATAAGCGAAATGTATGTGAGACGAGTGAACTGGCTGATAAGTAGTGAGAATACAAGGCTCCGTAAGTGAAATAAAGGCGACTTGAGGATAATCAAATGCGGATTAACTGCAAGAAATTTTAATCAATGTGATTAAAATGTGCCCTAAACGAAGCATGTGTGTGTGCTTAACTACGTCACATATGGGTTTGTTCTGAAAGAAAGTTGGAAAGTATATCGGGTTGCGTCGACAAAGGACATTACGGCGATGAACCAACTGCACCACCACAGTTTCGCAGGCTGTCTTTCTTGATCACATGCGACGGCACTGGATTTTTCAACGGATACTTTTAGGAGCTTGCTTGCCAAGCTTCTTATGCTCGCGCCGTGTCCGTTGTCGGCGACGTGTACACTAGTTCTCATTGGTAGCGCCATAGGCGCAGCTGTGCTCTCTCCGGTGATTTTAAGAATGCTCGCTAGATGGAGCGCCGACGCTCGAGGCAGCGCACACCATTCTTGGCGCGTGCGCTAGTCAGATAGGTTATCTCTAGAGGGCAGCGTCTCTCGTTTGGCGCTCGCGTTTGGCGCGCTTCCTTTCTCTTCGCCGGGAGCTCACTCAGTGAACACTCTTCGTTACCGCTCCGCAGCATAAACACCTCAGGCAAGGCAGCAGGGCGACGGGAGTTCATCCATTTATGATAAAAAGGAAACGGAATCATCTTAGAAGGATCGTCTTAAAAAAATTCACAGCATATCCACGGAGTGAATGATGATGAGTGGGCGAAGCTCCGGACGTTCATCATAGATCGTGCCGAGTTCCGGATTAATTTAGTTAACGCGCACGCTACGAATGCTTATGGTTCAACTACGCACACGTGAAATCTCCCACCGGCACCTCACTGCAAGTCAAGATCCAGTGCTTATATATATATATATATATATATATATATATATATATATATATATATATATATATATATATATATATATATATATATATATATATATATATATGGGTGGCCGGTGAACTGTTCTCCAGCGCGAGCAGTCGGCATTTTTCAATCAAGAAATTGGCAGATCCCACGTGCAGTGGGAATCAAGGAAATGCGCAGCACGCATAAGGAACGTAAAATGGATTTGCATTGTTGTCTCGCTATACCGAATTTGGTACAGATGAAGTTAACGAAACGGCCACAAGAGCACCAAGACTGTGGCATGTAAACCATGCCGCTCATATACGTATGCCATGATTCTAACGTTACGACTTATCATTTACGTTCGTCATGCAGTCGTGTTGTGCCATAGCAATTTTGGTATACATCCCTTTAAGGAAACGAGTGGCATGTAGATCATGCCGCTAATGACATGCATGTCACGATTTTCATGTTATGACCTGTCATGGATCGTCATGCAGTCATGTTGTGCCAAAACAATTTTCGTATAGGCTCTGTGCAGTCGAGTTTTCCATGTGCGACATCAGCGCCAGAATGCACTGCCTGGCGGAGAGAAGAAGCAAAATTGGGCAGACTGTGACAGGGAAATACGCGAACGCGATGCGCGTCTCCAACTCTATAGCAGCAGCGACCGCCCGTCCCACCTTCTTTCGCTTTATTTCCTTTGAGACGCGCGCTCCAAACCTGCGGTAAACTGTTCCAAAGGGCGACGCCGCGAGCGTTCGTGTGGTTCGCAACACGCCCGGAAAGCAGCGAAGAAACGCGCGCGTCGCTGTCGCCTCGGTTTCCACCGTGCGCGACTGAGCCGTCCGACGAGAGCTACGTAGCGCCCTCTGGTCAGTAGACAAAGCCCATACATCCCATTAACGAAACGGCAGTATAGCGCCAGGACCATGGCATGTAAATCATGCCTGTCATGACACGCGTGTCATGATTTTAATGTTATGACCTGTCATTTACGTTCGTCATGCTGTCGTGTTGTGCCATACCAATTTTGGTATACATCCCATTAACGAAACGCCTGGCATGTAAATCATGCCGCCCATGACATGCATGTTATGCTTTCCTTGTTATGACCTGTCATTTATGTTCGTCATGCAGTCATGTTGTTGCATACCAATTTTCCTACACATCCCACTAGCGAAACGGCCAAAAGGGCACCAAGACCGTGGCATGTAAATCACGTCGCTCATGACATGCATGTCATGATTTTCATGTTATGACCTGTCATTTACGTTCATGATGCAGTCATCTTGTGGCATGCCAATTTTCGTATACATCCCGTTAACGAAACGCGTGGCATGTAAATCATGTCGCCCATGACATGCATATCATGATTTTCATGTTGTGACCTGTCAGTCATGTTTATTATGCAGTCATATTGTGGCATGCCAATTGTCGTATACAGCCCATTAACGAAACGGCCAGGAGAGCACCAAGACTCTGACATGTAAATCATGCCGCTCATGACACGCATGTCATGATTTTCATTATGACCTGCCATTTCTGTTCGTCAGTCATTCATGTTGTGCCATACCAATTTTCGCATACATCCCATTAGCGAAACGGCTAGGAGAGCACAAAGACCGTGGCATGTATATCATGCCGCTCATGACATGCATATCATGATTTTCATGTTATGACCAGCCATTTATGTTTGTCATGTAGTCATGATGTGGCATACCAATTTTCGTAAACATCCGATTAGGGGTACGGCCAGGAGAGCACAAAATCGTAGGCGGCTAGATAGATAGATAGATAGATAGATAGATAGATAGATAGATAGATAGATAGATAGATAGATAGATAGATAGATAGATAGATACGCTCAAACTGGCCGAAGTTCGCTAAGAAATGCTTCCATTTAAAATTCGCTAGAAGACGCTGCCTGCGTTAAGCTTGTCTCTCGCGGGTGAGGGCGCGTTCTCCTTCTTCGAGAGCTGGTAGCGCGTTCATCGAAGAAAGAGCGTTTCCATAGTCAACGCGCGCCTTTCGCTCTCTCCGCCTCTCTCTCTCACACAATACAGCAGATGGAAGAGTAAGAGAGATCGCACGCCTCCCACACGCGCCCTCCTAGTAGCGCGTTGCTAGTAGGTAACGCGCTACTACAACGGACGGACAGACCCAAACCTTAAGGAGCTTCGCCCCTGAAAAGGAAACGAGTCCCCGTGCTCATCGAGGCATGCCCTTCTTGTACATTGTGAAAGAACATCTCTTGTGTGTATGTAATGTATATAGTTCATCAAATATATACAGCGCATCCAAATGTAAATTAATAAACGCCCCGCCACGGTGGTCTAGTGGCTGTGGTACTCGGCTGGTGATCCGAGGGTCGCATGATCGAGTCCCGTCTGCGGCGGCTGCATTTCGATGGAGGCGAAATGTTGAGGCCCGTGTGCTGTGCGATGTCAGTGCACGTTAAAGAACCCCAGGTGGTCGAAATTTCCGGAGCCCTCCACTACGGCGTCTCTCATAATCAGAACTGGTTTTGGGACGTAAAACCCCACAAAACAAAACAACAACAACGATTTCGGGACGTTAAACCCCACAAATTATTATGTAATAAACATTGTGTATGTATGTATAAACATTATGCATATACAGCAACGTTGTCACGTCTATATATGATGGTAGAGGAATGTGTATGGATGGTTCGCGGGTTACCCGATCCCCTCTGAGCAAGCTCCTCTAACATCGTTCACTTCTTGGATATGACGGTGATTTTTTGCTCATTGCTGCTGATCATAAACTATGTAGTCTAAAATGCTATGATATGGTAATTATACTGAAAGTAATAGAGAGATGTAAGGTAAGAGCGAAAAAAAAAAGATTGAGTATGCACAAAAATCGAGAATACGCTGTCAATGTGTTGCGTCGTATATTGAGGCCTGGGAATCTTTTTCTGCAATCTTAAGCACTTTCTTAGAAGCCCGGAATATAATCAAGCATCGCAGTTATCATCATGAAAACACTATATTTACGCCGCCGTTCAGAAAAGGCTAAGTGAATCCCTGCAGCTTTACTTCGCCTCTCCTGTGTGGCGGCTCCATTCGAGGCCTGTTCCAAAGTCCTCGTCGATGCAGGCGTGCGGAGCCGTGCGGGAAAGAAGCAGCTCCGCATCGGAAAGAAGCGCGATAAGAAAGAACAAAGCCGCGTTCGCAAAGATTTCAGCGTATGTTCGGGGACAGCGCATTGGTAGAGCACCGGTTACCTTTCGTGGTGGGTTGCGTTCCCCACGCCAACGACTATTCGAACGTGATTAGGCGCCCAAGCACGGCAACGATGTTGACGGGTCAATGTGGCGCAAGTAAATATAATCGGTATCTTTGTCGCGCGGCGTTTACGATCGACTGTGTTCAGTTATTGCGTAAGCAACTTCAGTTAACACAAGGGGTTCGTGCGTGATGTTATGGAGGCGATGCGTGCACCTGTGTTCATCCACGTCAAACAGTGCCGCGCGAGCAAAACACCGATAGCAATGGGCAAGTTCACCTCGATGTAACAATAAACATTCAACTGCTTATGCGAAGACACATTTCACTTTCATGCTATACCGATTCCGTTGACAGAGGGATCAGCCACATTTTTTTCTTGTATGCTTCGATAACGATGTAGTCGGCAGTTCTTTTATGAAACGCTTGTGCCAAGCTGCACAAAGATCGTCCGGTCGCGGACACTTGATGGGATTCAACTTATCAATCGCCCGATCTACTTCTAATGCAGTTATTGGTGCTCCTAATACCATCTTCGTTTCATTATTCAATTGGGGAATGCATCCCAAGTGTTCTACTTTAAATGTTTCCAAGTCTGCCTCTCTACCTGCAAAAAGGATCTTCGAAATGCCTAACACTTGAAATACTCTCAATACCGGATACTTCGCGTCTGGCTGCCGCGATCGTTACAATGCGATTCCTTCGAACATGGGTTTTTTCCAATCCTAGCGCCCTTTTGGCGGGCGTCTGCCCAACAGCCAACACCTCAGCTCGGGCACGAACAAGTACACCGTGATAAAGCTCCTCATCGCGCAGTTCGAGCTTTTGTTTGATACTGTGTATATCGCTTTTACATGCTCAACAACGCCAAGGCGTCGATGCGAGGGCTCCTTTCCAGCGGTCACCTGATTTGGAGTCGTATGAGGTGAACAAATTAAAAGAGAGAACAGAACGCCGCCAGGCACAGGTCAGATTCGAACTCACGACCTCATGTTTGCTAGACAAGCGCTTTAACCAACTATGCTATGGTTTTTTTCTTTTTCATGGCCGATCATCAGCACATTGAACAGAAGCTACTGAAACAAAAGAATGTGCTGAGAGTCAGCCACACTCTGGCTGACGTATGAATTTAAGAGCACTTAAGAGACACTAGCTCATCACCACAGAAATTCACTCATCTGCTTCACTTCCTTCCAAGAATACTTGTCACATCACATGAGATATCAAAATAAGGTCATTTGGAGGTCACCTCATAAACATATATTGGTATTGGAACATGAAAACCCCAGAAATAAATAGGTCAATGAAGCGGACCACTGCAGCGCCAACATGTGCAACAGGCACAAACAAGCAGAGGCATAACAACGCAACTGTTGCGTTGTGCCATGCTAAGGCCCGTATTCATGAACCCACGATGCCCTTATCTCCTGTTTTCCTTATCGCCTCTGTGACATTAAGGCGCAAAGGGGAGTAAAATGGTAATCAGCGCGAGAGGTTATCACAAGGCTTGTTTGTAGATATCAGACTAATGTGTTCATAAAGCATGATAAGGGTACAGGGAAGATAAGGAAAACAAGCGGTAAGGATAAGGTAGGTTCATAATACGGTATAAGACAGGCCTGATCTGACTTGTCTGCGTCCCACACATTTCTGAGACCACTTGCCCCAGTCTTTTTGTTCGATAGCTTTTCTCCTTCATGTTTTTACAGTGACCACTCATGTAGGGGTTTCCAAGTGTCTGCGTCCTCGCTTACTTTCCTCTATATATGGTACACGCTGTCATGCAGCAAATGCTGAAGGACGTGCTAAGCACGTAACATTTTGGCAGCAACAAACTGTTTTATTCCAAAATAAACTACATGTTTGTTCTATATGACATAGCTACCTCATGCGGAGTAACGGAGCGGAGTTTGGGATTTCAAAAATAATCTTCGCTTGGTGAAATCGAAGCATTTACAGAGTTCTTTTCGTTTTTCGCTGAAGATAGCACATTTCACAAAAACGTTTCACGGAGCCATCGAAGAAAGGCCAGCCACACGTTGATGTCACGTGGGTATTCAAACGTGGCGGTGCAGTTCTGAAAAACAGAAACAACCAATAATGTAGAAGTCGGTATGATCCGTTGTATTTTGCTCACTGCTGCTCTGTCAGTTTTCAAATAGAAAAAATTAAGTTGAGTGACTGATTGAGTGATTGATTCATTGGTTGACTGGACGAGAAACTTACATAAAAATGACACTATCTCCCCGAAGGAGACCATGGGGTGATGTGGAGCATTGCTGGGAGTTTCAACGGTGCATTTAACGGCGGTGTTTACAGGTTTGCAGTGTTTTCGGTGTTACCTTTGCGGTGAACCTTGCGTGTTATTACGTTGTTGACTTAGTCCGTTACCACGGATCGCGTGACCGTTGTCAGAGTTTGTGTTGATGCTGATCCGTACTTGCGTCAACCCACTCGCTGACGGAACTCTTGCTTCCATCACACAACACCACCAACTTCTTTCATCGGCGAAGGAGGAGATACTACTGACGCGAAGCGCGCGCGCGCTCTCTACCCGCTTTATTTGTTGCAGCAGCTGTTGGAGAGAGGGAATGGAGAGGAGAGTCGCGCATGCGTAGTGTGAGTGTGGACGGACACCGCGCGTGCGCCCTCTACCCGCTTTATTTATTGCAGCAGCTGTTGGAGAGAGGGAAGGGGGAGGAGAGTCGCGCATGCGTAGTGTGAGTGCGCACGCCGGACGCGTGACATATCCGCGAGCGAGAGATGCCCCGCATCTAAAATGATAAGCCCGATGTGGTAGTGAGATTCAATCAACGGAGGTGGTTACCAAGAAATCACGAAGATACCTCAAGTTTCGAATAAATGCACAGATTTGTTCTTCACTGTATGTAGCCACATGCTATCAGCTGCCTAACTCTAATAAACGTAAAGAAAGAAAATATTTTTTCATCTCTGCATGCTATATGTTTTGCGACATTGCACTGGTATAACGTGACCGCTGTTAGAGCAAGACCCACAGCACGCGAGTTACACCCAAGCCGCGGCAGATGCATTTTTCATTGAGCCGGAAATCGAGACACCCTCGAACAGTGCGTTATGAGTGGACTGTTACGAACCCTAAGTGGTCAAGATTAGAGCAGGGTCCTCAACTACGGCTGGCCTCATAATGATGCTGTCATTTTGGTAGTAATTACAATAATAATAATGATGAAAAGTTTATATAACGTGCCCAGGAACAATCATAAGGTCTTTGTACTGGCACACGAAAAAAAAAACTAACAAGAAGGATAATAATAATAATAACAATAATAATAATAATACATCCTGTATACCTCACTAATTTGAATGGCAAAGGCCATTCAAATTTTTCTCCACTGAGAAGTATTGTCATTATTAGGTCTTCTTGTAACTTAGGTTGTTTCTTCTTTTTGAGGACTGTAGCCCACTTTTGAATACCCCCGTGACATCAGTGTCTGTCTGGCTGTTCTTCGGTGGCTTCGTGAAATCTATATCTTAATTCCTACTTAGCCTCCATGCCTTTCCTTGAATTTCTCTGTATCGCTCTCTCCCTTTTTCTCGTAACTTAGAGGCGTAATGATCAAATAAATATGGGTGGTTGAGTAAAGTAGAGGCGGGATATAGACAAAATAAAGTTTAAATGAAACAGCAAATACGTAAGAAATCCGAGTGTTCGTATCCACCGAAAAATACCGTGTATTAGCGATAACAGTGCACACAGAAAAGGTGTGGTGAGACAAAACACTGTAGTAAGACACACAGTAGTGAGCTGACAATGGCCGACGACAAACGCTACGCAGCAGGTAACAAAATGAAAGTGTCCAAGTTCTGTGACCAGCAGCCAGTTGGCAATAAATGAAAAAAAAAATCATTTTCTATCCCAGCGAGCTACTAGTCGTCGCGAAAAGCATGACGTAAAATAATGGCGAAACCAATGCTCTCATAACCCACATTTTGAATACCAAATTTTGCAAGTATCAAGCCATAAGAGGCAATAAATGATATTCAATCAATCAATCTCATTTGTATTGACAAATCATCGAAAAGATTATAAGATATCTGGACTGTTAGCCTACATTGCTGGTGATCGGTTCATATCGGAGTACCTAAAAGGAGATTAGCAGAACATATGTAACATTAAACACATATATACACACTTATTTGTACACATACCTATTCACATATGCACATACATGCATATATACATAAGCACATGTACATAATGGCATTTTTATAACATATATAAGAAGTAAATGTGTACAATGCACTGATTAGCTCAAGGGAAAAAAAAAGCCTGTTTATATGTCTTGATGCTGCAAGCAAAATAATTTCGCACTGTGCTTAAAGTTTCGTGCCACGTCAACTTCTAACGGCAGTAGGTACCAAGCTTCTGTCCCATGAAATTCCATTCAGCGTTGTCCATATAAGTTATAGCTTGTAGGTAAATTAAAATTGCCATTCGATAGTGTCTACTGTTTCGCGATGATATAGTGAATAGAGTGGAGGAGAAGGGAAAGCTAATGCCTATAATTCTCTGAACAAAAAAGGCAACCTTATAATCGCGAAGTGCTACAACTGATAAGATATATTGTTCCTGAAATGTAGTATTATATGAATTTCCATGGTTTACACCTGTTATGTTTAGGGCTCTCTTTTGTCGTCGTAGTAATGGTTCTAAGTATGTCAGGTACGTTGCCTTCCACGATTCCATACAGTAGCTATATGTGAATGACAAAAAGAAAAGTACAACATTCGGAGCACGCAAGGGGGAAAGCATTCGCGTGCTTTGATTAAGGTATAACAACTGTAAGCCACCTTTCTACAAACGCTATGGATTTGTTCTTCCAAGTGAAGGTGCTGGTCAAAAACCGAACTTCAAAAGGAACTACTTGTTCGATAGGACTGTTGTTCAGGTAAAGTTGCATAGACGCCTTATCAATATTCTTTCGCCTTGATCGAAAAACAAGATACTTCGTTTTCCCTGAATGTAGTGTCAATTTATTCTGTATAAACCAGTTGCTTACGTGTGTCAGTTCAGACACTATGTTGGCTTGCAGTGCTGACAGACTATCTCCTGTGAATAATATGGCTCTATCGACCGCGTACATTAATGTTTTAGAGCACACGAGCGTTTTGGGAAAATCAATTAGGTACAGTGAAAGAAGTACCGGGCCTAATACGGATCCCTGGGGCACTCCACACACTATTGTGCTGCATGCAGATTCGTTATTGTTTATCACCATTTTTTGTTTGCGCGAGGATAAGTAGCTCGAGAAGGATTGGAGTGAACTGTCACTGAAACTATAACTTTCAAGCTTTTGTAGCAGTACGTCGTGGGGAACTGTATCGAATGCCTTTTTAATATCTAGGAAGACTGCTATGGCGATTTCATCGTTGTGAAGCGCGGGGTTTATATTGTGCGACAAGGTTAGAATAGCTGAGGCAGTAGACCTAGCGCGAACGAATCCGTGCTGTTGTGGGCATATGATGTCATCATTAATTAGAAAGCGTTTGAATAGAAGGAGAATTAGTTTCTCGGAAAGTGTATTAAGACAGCTTAGAGGTAAGACTGGCCTGTAGTTTTCAGGGTTGTTTGAGTTCCCTGATTTAAATGCACGGTTGAAAATACGACACATCGGAACGCAAAGAAGGTTAACGTTATCTTAATAAGTTTAACTGGTATTCCATCATCACTAGTGGCTCTATTTACCGGCATATTAGAAACGACAGATTTGATTTCATGTGTTGTGACTCATCATTATCAATTATCATTATTAATTTCATCTGTTGTGGTAAATCATTATCAATTAACTTGGGTAGAGAAGGAGCAGACACCGACGAGCAAAACTGTGAAGCAAGGTAGCACCAATGCTAGTGAAATATGCATTGAAATCACCAGCAAACTTTGAGGAGAGGTTATTTGGAAGAACGCGTTTTGTCTGGCCTATGCCAGTAACATCTCTGACTAAATGCCACATCTTTTTTTTTATTACTCCCGTCCCGTGTAATACTGTTCGTGTAATACTCCCTCTTCAATTTCCGTTTAATTGTAACTTATTTATTCCTGCAGAACTTGAACGTCTCGCGGTAATATGCGTTGTTCCTATTGTTTTTACACTTACTATAGTACGAATCCTTCAATTTCAATATTTCTAAAAGATCGTTAGTCATATCCATGGACAAATGGTGTGATCATAGTTGCGACGCGTACGTTCAAGTGTGGACCGCCTAATAAAATTGCTCATCAACTCCAGAAAGTTTGCACACTCATTTTCTATATCATCATCATACTTGTATATGCACTCAAAGTCAACATACTGGATCAATCTGTTTATTGAACATGATCCACATACGTCGAACGCTGCAATCGCGAGGCACCGACCTTTGATAGGTATATACATGGACTAAACAGAAAGGTTGGGTTGTGATCGGTAACGCTTACGTCATAAACACCAGCACTCACGTCCCATTGGGCGTGACATAACATGTGATCGATAATGGATTCAGATTGGTCAGTGACACGAGTGGCAGTCGAAATGACATTTTTAAGATTAAGTGACTCAAGTAAAAATAAATAATCAGATCTATCTTTCAACAAATTAATGTTGAAATCTCCGCAAGCAACGACTGGAACTTGCGAGGCTATCAGAGATATCATCAGATATTCAGTGCAGATAAATTCATTGACCACCGAAGAGGGTGGGCGGTAGATGGCGCCCACTGTGATTCCACGCTTAATCTGAACAAATATCTTTTCGGCTAAGAGAGTTTATAGAGAGTTTTTGATAAAGAGTGCAACGTCTCCGCCACACCACTCCACGTGCTCGCTGGAGCCAATGGGGCCCTGAACTAAGGGCTCCACCCTACGAGGAAGATCCCTCATTTCGTTAAAATAATTGTTTGCTCTCTCTCTCTCTCTTTCCGCCACGGGATGAACCCGGGCGAGGCGCAGATGCCATAATGTGACCTGGTAAGCTTTCTTTCAACCATGTTTCCGTTATTGAAATTATGTCGTATGTGATTTTGTGTTGATTACATATACAAGAAGGATATCCAAGTTCATTATAATGCTAGGAAGATTACAATGCAAAATTGAAAAATTATCCTTCTCTAGCCTTTTCAACTTGGGAGATAGACAGAGCCATTCAAAATGATTAGGTAGTGCGTGGTTGAGGTCACTCAACAATATTTTATATAACTTGAGCGAGAACATTTGCGCGCGGGATATGAATTACACGCGAGTTCTCTGTTTTCCTCATCAAAATTTTCTCCTGTGACACCCAAGTGTACTTCCACTTTTTTTCACGGTTAGCCTTCAAGGCATATCCCCGAATTACCTGTACCCAAGGCACGAAATTCCGCTTTACGAAACGCCGAAAGTCATGTCGAGGGCATTTTTTACAACCCTTTAAAGAGGCCCCAAAACTCTTTCCTAACATGGAGTGGAAACGGTGCCATACAGTCGAGGAGGGCCCCGTAATCACGTGAGCCAAATATTAGTGAGCTACATGCACCAGGAATTTCGCAATGTGGTTTGAAATTCTACTGGATGGCGCCTACTCTTCTTCATACATATGTCATGACAAGGAGCATTGGCACCGTCTATTTAAGCAGAACAAGCATTTTTGATTTCATGAACGTCGAAGCATGATCAGGAGTAGTTTATTTATTCAGTTTCAGTTTAACGAACACATAAAATGTACGTATCTTCCTTCCAGGACAACAAAAGAAGTTGAGCAGCGTGTTCGGTGCTGCTTGAGACGTCATTCGTTGAAAGGAGAACAGGCGATTTCTATCTACATTGGAAGCCCATCTGCGAATTGCCTGGTGCACGCAGACACTAATATCTGGCTCGCGAGATCACTAGGACCTCCTCGACTGACTGCCACAGTTTCCGGGCTGTGTGCAAAAAGTGCTACAGTGCCCTTTTAAGACGTGTCTGTTTGATTGATTTCTCCGGTTTTACGTCCCAAGGACGTGTGTTGAGTCTGCAGGAGTCTCCTATGCGTCTTCGGCGGTCCCCGTCGTAACAGTGTCACGGATGGGTGACAGCAAAACAGTTATCAGTGGCTTCATACAGAGCAGTTTGCCCGAGCAACTTCGATCTTGAAATCGCCAGAAAAGTATTGAGAGAGCGACTTCGCAGTCTTACTGAGGATTGAGTAGCACGATGTCAAACGCGGAGCACATGCATTTTTGCTATTACCACGAACGTTAACGTTCGCAGTAAGATATCGGAGGGTTTGATATGTTTGATAAGAAAGTATCGGTGCTATAAATTCATCTTAGGAAGCATTTCATTGCACCTCACATGGTGGTGTTTTCGGTATTCTTGAGTATGTAAAGGATAGTTGTGTTATCTTTAGCGTAGCAAAGTGCGCTTACGTGCGTTTAATAATAAGATTTGGGTCTTTACGAGTGAAGGCTACGGAAATTTCGACCACCTGTTCCTTCCTAAAGTGCACTGATAACGCATAGTACCCGGGCCTTTAGCATTTTCGTCTCTGTTCGAAAATGCGACAACTGCGGCCGGAAGCAAACCTTCTTCCTTGGGGTGAGCAGTCACGTACCGCAAGTAGAACTCTGTGGAGGGCGCTCGTGGGCGTATCTATATACCGAGACCACCACTAAGATGGTGGTCATGGTCTGTGTTAAAGAAACCACGGAAATTTCTGCAGCCCATGTCGGGAGGGCGGCTAAGCGTCCGTGAGGGTAAGGGTAAAAGACTGAAAGAGGTAGAAGCACTGCATGTGGAAGGCCTGCATAGCTGCAAGGCATGCCGATATCTATGCAAAACCGTCGCAAGAGTACTTCCGCGAATCCATGGGCAAGTTCGTGGAAGCCCACAACTGTATGAATCCGGCACCTGAATGGGTACCCATAATCAAGCCACTCATGCACATGAAGCGTTTTTAGCAGCGTCATGTCAGCCAAGGTCTGGCTGGTCTTTTATCCATGCCCACGCTATGTACAGTGTACAGTTCTATTAAGATGGGATAAATAAAGTTTCTTATCTCTCTCACTCCCGTTTACATTAAGCCTCGTCGATGTGGTTTGGTGGTATTAAACCCGCATCTCTGCTTTCTCGCGGTATGATGTTTCCAGCGACGCGGTGCCAAAGAACATAATGTGCACATAATAATTTTTGTACGAGCCAAATGCAACCGTTGCCTATAACTTAAACGCACACTATATATGAAAATTAACTAACTAGCTAAATAACTAACTTTCTAACTGAATAAATAAATAAATAAATATATAAATAATTTATTAAATAAATAAATAAATATTAACTGCTACTTCAAGGCATATTCGATACCATGCCCATTGTTTTAAAAGTGGCACCCATCTGCGCCTTCCTAACGTACCAAGACGCCTGTTCAGGTGCCAGTGTTTTGCGTACTCGGGAAACACTTTCGAAGGATTCCTGCCGTGTGCAAAACGTGGTGACATCAGTCGGACCCAACTAGAATATTTGCCACACGTAGCTGTCCTAGATGGTCATACATCAGGTTTGCATGCCTCGTGTTGTGATGAAAACCTTTTGAGTATCCCGCAGGTTCTCGAACATCACAGTATGTGCGTAGCCTGTGAGTTGAAAATATATGCTTCACTGTACTCATCTCATTTAGATGCGACTGCCGTGTTGCCGTGTTATGTCTGTGCGAATAGCAGATCACGCTATTTTCATATCGCGGAAATTTACTTGATATTGAACGGCTTGTTGAGAACGCACGCAAGCAATGGCGGGGATAACATCAAGCACGGTTTAGCTTACCGACAGGGCTTCGTGCATCTCGTCGTTTGCGGTGACATTGAATGTCAGTAGTTCCTACGAAGTAGAATAAACATGAATATAAATAGTGGAAGCAGCAGTAAGGTGTCACCTGTGCTGACGACATCCACGGCGCGCTATATCGACAAGTTTGGCAATTTTTATGAATCAATCGCGTACAATGAAATTTTCTACGCATCCAGCACATCGCAAAAAAAAAAATAGCCTTATTGCTGTTGTTAAATTCACAGTCGATGCGCTTGCGCTATCTTAGGCTGTTAAAAACTGTTTCTGTTCTTGGAGAACTTGCAGAGCTTGGTAAACAAACACAATGAAGGGGGGCAAGGCGGCCAGTTGAGCGAAGTGGTGAAAGTTTATTTAGTTGAAGCTGCGCACTGCCACCTGCAACTATCGCGTGCATATGAACTTTACTTGTGTGTTCAGAGTATGTTCTGTGTACCCCTCTTTTTCCGTTTCTTTGTCTACTATTACGTTTGTTTATTGATCTAGTACGCGCCGTTTCAACGAAATGAAGAGAGGCAAACGAAAGATGCTCGTCAAACTATCAGTTCTACGATAATTCATTGCTGTTCTAGTAACAGGGCAGCACGTGGCGTTTTCACGGAGAAATCAGGGTGATATGTCGCCCTTTGCAATAATCAATCAAAGCGGTGCTTGTCAACTGAGTTCTATCTCTTTGATGCGTACGTAAAACTGAGTATAGTAGCGTTCCACGTTTTTATACCACACACGCATGTACAAATTTCTTCACTACGGCTATGTCCCAAGTACTGACTTTCCCATCAGCCCTGGCTTGTAATTTCGTGGACGTGACGCCTGTTATGTATCATAGCTTTGTGTACTACAGCGCCATATTCTTTTTTTCTTGAAAAATAATTAAATGCGCTTTTTTTACGCCTCAAACGAAAAGTACTAAGTCATTCGCAGTTTATCAACATACATATATAAATTCAACAAAAATCACAATATAAGGAAGTTTCTTGCTGCTAGAAGAGATTCGTTGTATCGAGGTTGGACTCCGTATGGTTTTATGAGGGGAAAGTGTACACAAATCCGCGTAACTATATGACTCACCGGGTGGAGTCTCGTAAAGAGGGTTTCGTGGAGCTTCCGTGCGCACTGATTCACAGTTCGTCTGAAATGTAGATTACCCTAAAGGGGAAGAAGAAATTGAAGCGAGAGCGCACTTAGTCCAGCGAAACCGAACATCAAAATGCAAAAGATATACAACTGACCTCAGTGCGAATATGATTAGAGATTACTTGAAACGATTCCTATGGTTATCACACTCTCGGATGCTAATGAATCATGACCCTCATTTTAACACGACAGTGTTGTATGCCGGGGTCCACCAATAAATCTGTGCTCGTACTTCCGTAACGGAAGTAGCTGTCTGGAAAATAAACGCTCATTTGAGATTGAAAATGTTCCGCTCACTGGGATTCGAGCTCACAACCAGCCAGTGTAGCGGATAGAACTTCTACCGACCACACCACCGGAATATTTACAATACGGATGAAAAAACGGGCCTCATATATTTGCTACACCGCTACATAATTTGTATCTAATTGATGTCCAGTTGAAGCAAAGGTATTTAGCACTCAAAATTGCTCTCAAAGGGATTGCCTACCGCTCTCAAAATTTTTTAAGATTGTGTTAAAAATGGGCAGATCGCGCGTCACAATTACAGAAACGGATACGCCTTCACCGCGAAAAAAAGAAATGTTTTTTTTTTGCTCTGAAAGTGCTGAAAACAATGCCGCTAGCGCCACCCAACAGCGTGTCTGTCAACTTCCAAGTGTACGAGAACCAGCCCACGCAGGCATACATACTCTGCTGTAAAACAATTATGCATGTCTTACAAGCGTACTTTACCCTACGAGACACGTATTTATAGCGCGCAAAAGGAATTCGTTCTTTTGTTCGCTACTTTCGGAGTAGAGCGGTGGCGCCACCTTCGAATTCGTCTCCCTCCACAGGAACATGCATGCGGCGCTGCATGTCCGAGCCGCACGACGGCGTGCGGACTTTCCCTCGCCTCTCCTCCTCGTCATCTCTGCAATGTTGACCTTGGAACCGGCTCCTGTTGAGAAGCGTTGCGCGCCCGTAAGGGTTGCCAAGAGGACGACGACGCATCGTGCGCTGTAACCATTGTTTCCTGCGTCTGTATACGTAGAAAAGGGGCGACATCATAGATAAAAAATTGCGTCTTAATAATTTTTGCTCAGTTCCTGCGGAAACTACTGCGCGTTGGGACACTCCAAAAAGTGCGCTTTCTATTTAGCCAAAAAACGCGAGAGCGACGAAGGACGGTAGACAGTCCCTTTAAATTAACATCGCCTCCCTTTCCTTGCGCTCTTGGTGGATGGATGGATGAATGGATGGATGCTACGAGCGTCCCCTTTGTAACGGGGCGGTGACATGTGTGCCACCAGGCTCGTGAAAAAATTCAAGAGTCTTTTATTTCCTTCTCTCTTTCAGTTGTCGTCATGCCTTTTATGATCTAGTTCAATTAAATCGATCATGCTATAGCAAAAACGGAAATTCATAGCCCTGTTCTCTGCCGCTTATGGCAGAAAGTCCTTATTTTCCCCATAATTATCTTTGTCCGTTCTCTCTGGTTTTCTGCCACCAGTATTCTAAGCGTCTCTTATTTCAATTGCGGGTATGTTCAGCTTCCCGTTGTTCTCCCTAAAACCCAAGGCTTCATGTAGGGTAGTGCCCAAAAGTACACCTGGGTGATACCTACACCTGGTTCTCAGTGGTGGTAGCGCCAACTAGGAACGATGAAGCGAAGCCGTGAATGTTTTAAATATGCTCGCCGGCACTTAGCGCTTCTGTAGTCTCGACGTCTCTATCGCCGTGCAGGCTTCCGCGCCCCGCCGGTGAGTTTTTTCAGCAAAGACAGCTATATAATTTCTTTTGTGTGATATCTATGATAGGCAGTGACGTTGCGACACACTCTACTCCAGAAATGCAAACGCGGCGGCCGACAAGCAAACGATGCGTCTTTCACACAGCGAAGTGTCCGTTCACAAAACAATCCGCTGAGAAACAGTGTACTTTCGGTTGCTAAGCTTCTTCGTTTGCGGACGCTCCTTGTTTATGGCAGGTTCGCCTAGGGCTCTGCGCGCATTGAATGCGCTGTCTCCGGAAATATGAGTTGTTCTATAACTTCCACATTTGTGCAACTGTCAGTGATCCCTGTGCAGGGCTGAGGTGGCGCCGCCACGGTGGTCTAGTGGTTATGGCACTCGGCTGCTGATCCGAAGGGCGCGGGATCGAATCCCGGCCGCGGCGGCTGCATTTCGATGGAGGCGAAATGTTGAGGCCCGTGTGCTGTGCGTTGTCAGTGCACGTTAAAGAGCCCCAGGTGGTCGAAATTTCCGGAGGCCTCCCCTTCGGCGTCTCTCATAATCAGAGCTGGTATTAGGACGTTAAAGCCCGCAAATCAATCAATCAGCACTGAGGTGCCACTCATGTGCACATGCAAGGGATTCACATGTCCACAATATCCATCCTATCTCCCTATCCTCGATTCGCCAGATTGCCGCTCATGTGCAAAGATAGGTTTCACTTTCGTGTTGTGCGGCTTCCTATGACAGAGGGTTCAACCACATTTTTATCACGAAAGTGTTTTATGCTGAGATCCATCACGACCACATACGTCACGACTAGGACGACAACAGCATGCTTCGTTTCCGTGTGTCGCGATTCTACCAATGTTTATCTCGTTCTTTTTTTTTTACTTCAATTTGAGCTAATGTTAACGCCACTTGACGCATAAAGACCCGAGGAGCACGATGATGCCATGTTTTTTATGGTGGATGCACTTCTTGACTATCAATGAAGACGATTCTGTGGCACTAGGAGTTACCGGCAGTTGGGCGGTGGCGGGGGTGGGGGCGCCGGCTTTTCCCGCCGAGTATATCTTCGGCTAAGGCGAAGAGCATGGTCCTGCAAGTCTCACTGGCGGGCATGACATCACCCCCGAAGAATTTCAGTCAGCCGGTTGTTCTACGACCACCAATCGACGCAACGCAAGGGCCAAGTGCGTAGAGCCGAGTGAGCCGCTCGACAATGAGACGGAAATGCCTCGCCGACCACATATGATGGCGAAGAAGAGAGTCATCGCTACCTACAGGCTGCCGCAGATGGCCAAGAATTACTACCGAGTCGTCGTGAGGCCTAGGAACGGCCTCGTCATGAAGAACTTAAGCGAGATCAAGCTTGCGCAGGTCTTCGCCAAGGCGACAGCGCTGAGCAAGGAAGGCGGCGAAGACGTAGTTTGCCCCAACATAATGCAAAACAACGCAGTCATCAGCACTGAGGTGCAAAGAAACGCCATTGCCTACTCCAAAGTCAGCAGCGTCTTCCGCGGTATCACCAACTACGAAGTGCCCGCATGCGCGGCTGCTCCCGACGACATGTGCAAAGGGATGATCAGAGCTGTCGGCGTTGACATCGTTCCTGCACAACTCCCGTCACTCGTTGTTATCGGAAGGAATCCCACGGCGCTGGAGGCCAAGCGGTTCAAGAACTCCATGGCTATTGTGAGACTCTTCGACAGTCGTAAAGTTGCCGCCTACGTCAATTGCGGAACTAACATATTCCGACGCACCCTGTTAAGAAGACAAACGGACTTCCGTTACAGCTGCGGATGGCTCGGCCATCCTGCTGACGCTTCCCTAATCCGGAGAAGGCATTATGTAGGGGCTGTGGTAAATCATCACCGTCGGAGGGGCGCGATTGCATGCCCGTTTGCAAGCAATGCGAAGGGCTTCATCCCACGGCGGACAAGAAAATGCAAGCAACGTTTTTAGGTACCTTACGTCGTTCGTCATAGAAGTGAAAGGCAGAGACAGGCGAGATCTGCCGTCAAACTCAGTGCATTACCAGACTATGCAGAAATAGACGAAGACTTCCCACCGCTGGCGGTGCCCGCGTTGAAGACGGGTGCATCGTTGCAGCTGCGCTTGAAAACCCGCTCCCGCTCGAGAGACGGTCGACCGGTATCCGGAGGCCGCTCGAGATCCAGAGGTAGATCCCGCTCCCCAGTCCTTGTTTTTCGCATCAAAAGGAGAGCCGAGAGACGTGGACCTCCAAGGTGAAGACGCAACAGCACCATTCACAGATAGAGGGGGCACAAACCCAGATCAAATCACAGACGCGGTCGCTGCGCAAGTTCAAAAAGAAAATGCTTTTCCGCGCTGCACTGTAGAACAACTCGGGGCAGAAATTGTGGCACTGAGGAAAGAGTAGGGGATTTGTTTCACCACTCATTTGTTGTTGAGTGGTGAAACCGCTGTGTTTCACCACAGCAGCAGCAGTTGTTGCTGACGACGTTACAAAAGCGGAAGTTTATATGGATACCAAGTTAGGCACTAGGCCCACTAAAACGAAGGCACTTGACAGGTCGACAAACAGCGAGGAAGCTCATTTTTTCACATATTTCAAGGAAACTCTAGCCGAAGTTAAAGACGCGGTGAAGCAGTTAACTTAAGCTGTAGCATCCCTTAACACTAGGATGACGAAATTGAAAAACGACGTTGTAGAGATCCAGACGGACAAGGCCAAACCACAGATTAGGGAGCTATTAAGAGCAAAGCAGCCTCCATGGCGACGCGTCGAAATGAACCACAGGTGAAGGTAGTTGTTATTTCGGAACATAGCTGGCTAACGTAATGATGAAAATTTCTCGATCTGGCAGTAGAACTACTGGGAGTTACTTCAGATGAGGGCGTCCCTTCAGCAGTTTCTCCGGTCCCGGGTAGATAAACAACAGATAATTCTTCTACAACAGACAATCACGGAGAGAGTCACCCTTGCAGCTTACACATCTCACATTGTCAAGAGTGCAGAAGGCAGAGGCATATGTGCCTGAGTAGCTAGAAAGCGCACATTAATAGAACACGATATACGCATTCAGCGCCACAAAGTATGACTCGTTTGTCGAAATTATCCTGGGCGGTGGCCTCCGAAGCGGAATCTTTGCTCCCCACACATATAGTTCGGCGAAAGGTAGGCACCACTGAGTCAAATCAATTCTTTCTAATGTCTCCACGGCAAGAAAGCCAAGGGCCCGTATCGCGGTGGCTGGGGATTTTATTGCGCTACACAAGCGCTACACAACATTGCGCTACACAATTCGCACTGTCCAAAGAGAGCCGATCTCGTGCAAACGGCTTCACATCTCTAATCATACGTTAGTCGCGGATCCCGCTTTTCCTACGAGAACATGCAATTCGTGCTCGTGGCATTCCACTCCTGATCTCAATTTCTTGCGTCTGAGGGGGAAGCTTCTTTGGTTAATCTCGGCATCGATTTGGGCAGTGATCACAGCATTCTCAGCACGACTGTTCAACTACAAGGCAAGACTCCCAGAACGGTCAAATTCATAGATTGGAATCTCCTTCGTAAAATCAGATCGGAAAGAGTTGACGAAGCGAGACTTTGACGAATGGCTATCTCAGGCTATCCGCGACGTTAAAACGACCACCAGGTCAATCCAAATGAACCTTGAGATCGATAGCAAGTCACCCCTTCTCAAAGAGCCGAAAGAGACTGTACTTTCAAAGTGGAAAACCCAATGGCTTAATCGGAGGCTTTGCAAGCACATCGCGGAGCTATACCGAGAGATTGCCGAATATTGTCAAGGGCTGGAGAAACAACATTGGAACGAACTCTGCAACATGGTGGAGGAGAGATGAGAATTGCATGGACATGGAACGTCCTCAGGCACTTATTTCATGACGACAAGCCAAAGGCCAGCCATAACAGCGAGGTGGATAAAATTTTGCACGTGAAAAGAACTAATGGTTCTGAGGATTACGGAATGTTGGGAAAGAAGGTCTTCGCCCCAGGCCGGGGAGCACTCTACTTCTTCCAGAGATTAGCCAAACCATAAAGCACACCGATAGCCGAGCTGGACAAACCCTTCCAGAAGGAAAACAAAATGCGTTTTTCTACCTAAACGGAAGGTCAGCCAAGTCGATCAAGATAACCACTGAAGAAGGGAACCGCATCTGGGAGTCTGGGATTTTCCCTGACAAACGAAAGATAGCCTAAGTGATTCGCAATACGAAACCAGGCCGCATCCCAAGTATTGAATACTTACGGCCCATATCCCTCACTTCCCGCCTAGGGAATGTAGGTGAGCATGTGATCAATGACAGAATCTCTAATTGCATAGAGGACGAGGAGTTGTTACCCAGTAATATGCTCGGCTTTAGACCACACCTATCTATGCAACCTAACGAACAAGCTGGATTTTGTAAAGGCTATGCAACAGTAGACCATACTCACACTATCATTCACGTGATAGAGAGACACGAGGAGTATAACCAACCCCTATGTATAACCAACCCCTACATAGATTACGCAAAAGCATTTGACTCGGTCGATACCTCAGCAGTCATGCACGCATTGTGGAATCAGGGCGTAGACGAGCGCTACGCAAAGCTACTGGAAGATATCTATGACCGCTCCACAGCCACCATAGTCCTTCATAAGAAGAGCACCAAATACCTGTGAGGAAGGGCGTAAGACAAGGAGACACAACCTCTCCAATGTTATTCATGTTTACAAGAAATATTTAGAACACTGGATAGGGAACGGGTGAGTGTAAGGGTTGATAAGGAATGCCCCAGTAAGCTCAGATTTGCTGATGACATTGCCTTGCTAAGTAACTCGGGAGATGCATTACAATGCATGATTACTGACCTAAACACGCAGCGTAGAGTAGTGGGCCTGAAAGTTAATATGCAGAAAACTAATGTTCAATCGGCTCAGGAGACAACAGCAATTTGAGATAACTGATACTGACCCCTGATCCGAACCATGAGGCTGAGGTAATCAGGAGGATTAGAATAGGGTGGAGGGCATTCGGCAAGTATTGTCAGATAATGAATGGTAACTTGCCATTGTCTCTGAAGAGGAAAGTGCATAACAGCTGCATCTTACCGCTACTCACCTACGGGCAGAAACTTGGAGGCTAACTAAGACGGTTCAGGTTAAATTGAGGATGACCCAGCGAGCTATTGAATGGAAAATGGTAGGCGTAACCTTAAGCGACAAGATGAGAGTGGATTAGGGAACAAACGCGTGTTAGGGACATATTAATACAACTTAAGAAGAAATTGGCGTGGACGTGCCATGTAATGCGAAGACATGACAACCATTGGTCATTAAGGGTAAGAGAGTAGGTTCCTAGAGGATGCAAGCGTGGCAGGGCGCGGCAGAAAGTTAGGTGGGCAGATGAGATCAGGAAGTTTCCGTGGATAAATTGGACCCAGTTAGCACAACATAGGCATAATGGCCGACACCGCAGCCTGTGACCACTGCGGTCACGAAGAGACCATTGAGCACATTTTATGTGACTGCCCACGATACAGCGTAGAGAGGCAACCTCTTCGCCTTGCACTCAACAAACTGGACGACCAACCACTGTCGGAAGAAGGCATCCTACGCCATCGACTAGACATCACGTCGCAGAAGAAGGCCATGCAAGCGCTACTGCGCTTCTTGACATCTACCCGCCTTCGTGAACGTCTATAAGTGGAACGTTCTTTGTGTGTGTGTATGTGTGTGCGCGTGTTTTTTGTTGTGCTTGTCTTGAATCTTGTACCCTCTCTCGGCTGTCATCTTTCTAACCCCCTCCCCTTCTCCCCAGTGCAGGGTAGCAAACCGGAATCTAATATCTGGTTAACCTCCCTGCCTTTCTCCTCTTTTCTCTCCCTCTCTATGGGAAAGGCCTCTGCCCTGCAGGGTGCGTAGAGAAGCTGATTATGATGATACGGGGCTGTGCTAACGTAAAGGACCCGTTGGTAACGAAGAATTAGTTTTCCGAGAAACAGGCTGACTCTCTTGTATCCCACGTAAGCTTCAAGCTTCAACACTTACTCATCGTGAACTGTGAGCGCAGCGGCTACTGAGAAACACAATTTCATTTTAGGTTAACTTCCACATCCCCGTCGCTCTAATCGTAGCTTAGTAAAGAGATTTATTGGTGCAGCTGGTGAAACGCGTGAACCCATCTGTCCTACTCGCACTAGCAGTCACTGCCAGGTGGCCTCTTCATTCTCGCGACCATTCCCAACGGCTTGACCAGAAAATAAGGATATTGACTGCCGATTTTGGATGTCGAGTTTTTTCACCACTACCAATAAAAAACATTAGATCGCGCTCACAATATATATTACAACGTCTTGGATGCTGAAATAGCCCGTTACCTGCAATTCCCGTAACAGCCGTGTTTTGTTGAATACTGTTTATGTCGTTTGGTCGTACTGGCCATAATTTACACAAACGACATATGATTTATTAAAAATATAGGCTTTAACCCTGAGGGGTATTTGGAGAAAAACAGCACAAGACACGCAGTAGTGCCAGAGGCCGCGAGAGCAAATCCCGGAAGCGGCTGCATTTCGTCTGTAGCGAAATGTTGAGGTCCGCGTACTGTGCGGTGTCCGATGACGTAAGAGAACCTCATGTGATCAAAATTTCCGGAGCCCTACAATACGCCGCCTCGCATAATCATATCGAGGTTTCGGAGCATAAAAGCAACAATATCAATGAATCAACTATAAATTTTATTTAAAGGGCATACCTTGTCGTAGAGATGTAGGTACTTCGCATAGCACATGCTAAGATGTACGCACAGGTACCTGTTCACCTAACACAAGGAAGAAAAAAGATGTTCAGGTCCCGCGCATTGCGGGAATCGGTGTCATGAAAAGCAGTGAGCGAGGAAATTGCGTGTCACGAAAGGTATGTCATTCAGCCAAGTGTTACGGATATGACGAACGCCTTTGTGCGAAGTGCACGAGTGGCTGCATACTTAAAGTCGCTATCCAAGAACGTCGACGCCACCGTGGCGACAGTGTCGGAGCTCATGGTACTGCCAGGTTCACGCAATATTTCTTCGTGCTGAGGGACCCCGGTACAACGTAAAGTCGGTACTCACGTTAGTCGAAAGTACAGTCGTCTGTTTTGTCGAAAAAAAGAAAGCTCTATACGGTGAGTTCATCTACTATCATTACCATAGTTCGTCGAAGTAGTTCTACGGGATCGTGCAAAGTTGTGCAAGAAGCTTTCGGAATGGTAACAGAACGTAGGCACTGCTGTGACAGTGCTTATCACACCTTAGGAACATAACGTTACGAAGCGCCGTCATTATTACTGCAGGTGCAATAGGATTTTTTATGAATAAACCTATTAAGCAATATAAAGTATGCTTAATATATACCGTGCGGGACGAGACGCGCTAGCCTTGTGCTAGCGTGCTTGCTTGGTACCTCGAGGGGCCGTGTTCAATACCGGTTTAAGGCCGGGTACGTAGTTTTCAGAACAGCTTCTTTTGCAGCGTAAGCTGTTATGAGATCACAACAAGAGCCGTTTTAGCGCCGTAGTTGTCCGCCGCCCCCGCCGCCGCCGGCGTCCGTTACCGCTATCGCACAAATTTTAGAAAAAAATTCACAGCATATCCACGGAGTGCATGATGATGAGTGGGCGAAGCTCCGGAGGTTCATCGTAGATCGTGCCCAGTTCCGGATTAATTTAGTTAACGCGCAAGCAACGAATCCTTATGGTTCAACTACGCACAAGCGAAATCTCCCACCGGCACTTCATTGCAAGTCAAGATCCAGTGCCTATATATATTGACACGTGCGGTTGTTTTCGCGAACGCCGTTATCACGTCCTGTGAATCGCGCGCTTGCTTTGATTGTATGCGGCGAGCGCAGTTATCACTTTCTGTTATGCCAACGCAAGCAGCGTTTATCTTGCATGTCACTTCGGGAACCATGTCGACAATTCCTGAAACTTTGCATCCTGACGCGCACACTTGGATAACTTCTAGAATTCCAGAGATAATGCGAGAACGCGTTAAGCCATGTGTATAAAAGCCGACGCACTGCGCCGCTTGTCAGTCTGTCCATCGACCGACGACTGTTCACGCCGCTGTTGCTGCGAATTGTGATTGGCCTTGTTTTGCTGGGCGCAAGTTCGCCCAATAAACAGTTCACCTGACGTCTTGAGCGTGCTTCGTCTCAAGTGCTGCGTGTGTCGCAGCCATGTGACAATATATATGGGTGGCCGGTGAACGGTTCTCCAGCGCGAGCAGTTGGTATTTTTCAATCAAGAAACTCGCTAGAAGACGCTGCCTGCGTCAAGCTTGTCTCTCGCGGGTGAGGGCGCGTTCTCCTTCTTTGCGAGGTGGTGGTGGTGGTGGTAGAGATTATAAAGGAAAGGAAAAAGGCGCTGATTTCTGCCTCCCATACTGGGGACACGGCTAAGCGCCTTAGGGGAAGGGGATAGGGGACATAAAGGTATAGGAGTAGAAAGAAAGACAAGAGAGTGTGTCAGCAGCAGCACGAAGAGGCACGTCCCGCCGCGCGCAAAGGCAGCCGGTGGTTCGACAGTGGCCGCACCAAAGTGATGGCGTTTCATAGTCAACGCGCGCCTTCCGCTCTCTCTATCTCTCTCTCTTTCACGAGACAGCAGATGGAAGAGTGAGAGAGCTCGCGCGCCGGGAGGCACGCGCCGAGGGCGCGCCTGCCACACGCGCCCTCCTAGTAGCGCGTTCCTAGTAGGTAACGCGCTACTACAACGGACGGACAGACCCAAACCTTAAGGAGCTTCGCCCCTGAAAATAACCAGGACCGAGGACGATTCAAACCACATCCTCTGCGTGGCAGTCGAGTATGCATCTACCACTGAGCCACGCCTGTGCTTGAAAAAACTTCGCTTAAATACCTAAACAGCTATAACGTCTGCCAAGGAATCGCATTAACAAATGTAATGTTACGTGGCAGGATAATAATACGCCACTACACGTCGGGGAAAGTGGATTGCATAACGAGTTCGAGGAATCATTTGAAAGAACGCAGGGCTGCATGGTTTGTAGCTCTGATTCCATTACAGAGGCATCATCAAAATCATCATTATGAAACAATCTTCTTCAACATTTCGGTCATCGTTATCACGAAGCGCTACCTTTTGAAGCAGTTTTTTCGTATCGTGCCGTGCATCACGCGGCAGGCGACGTGCGCAGCCGCGCCAGCAACCTGACTTGGCTCTTCGATACACCTTATGGCGCCTTGTCGCAAGGTGCGGACCGCTGCTGAAGAAGCGAATCGCAGAGCTACGCGTGCGGCTGCAGCAAGGCAACGTCGGACACGACAGACAGCTGTGCGGAGAGAAGCCTGAACCACAGCTTGCCGTCGACGTCGGGCCGAGAGTTCGGTTAGTTCTCGGGAAAACGACGCCGAGAGACTGTCTAAGGTGCGCAGTTATACAGATTTGCACGTTGCAGTACCGCAGTAATTACTACGCACTGGGTACTTCCCTACTTGGCGAAATGATAATAGTTATGGCGCAGGGGATGCCTATCACCTCTACTTGTACTAGTTTCCTCAAGTGTTTAAAATGGCCTCTAAGAAGGTCGCTCCTCCAGCTTACGCTGCCACTGTCCTGCGGTTCCGCGCAGGCCTGGCTCTTTTTTGATCTGGTTGGTTCATTGCATTTCTTGGGATAGCGCAGAAAATTAAGTGGCAACTCCGGCGATCTTTCCTTTTCACAGATCTCAAGGAAATTTTCAGTATATGTTCTCCGCGATTCGACAAATATTTATGAAAAACAAAGGGGTTGCAAATCATTCGGTTGTCCTGAAAAAGAATTTTGAAAATTTTTAGCGGTTTCCCACGCAAGCCAACCTGTGTTATTGATATCATTACCTTCAACGCTGCCTACCCGAGCAGGCGGGCCGTCTAAAGTAAAACGCGATCCTTCATCGCTCAAATCACGGCTGACAAGTTCAGGAGAGCTCAGTACATCGCTGAATGGCATAGCCACTTTCATTTTCTTGGATCAGCTTCACCAGCTTGATATTTCTGATGCCGCGAAGGAAATGACGTCATAGCATACGCTGTACGAAGCGTCTACCCGTTTCGGTTTGAACACACCGTTAATTCGGCTATGTAAAATTATTGGTGAGTTTCAGAGCGCACTGACTGACCCTGGCTGCTTTAGCGCCATCAGTACTATCGGAAAACAGCGGTATCAGAACATGGTGGAGAAGCCGCCGAAGTAAGGGCAACAGAAACAGAGTGAACCGAGCGCTGTGTCCGCTGTGTCGCATTTTCTATAGAGGCAAAAATGTTAGAGTGCTCTCAGCGCGCAGCGCTGTGTTCTCTCTGTGTCTGCTGTCCCTTCTTTTAAGTTGTCTGCTCTGTTCTAAGAAATGCAAAAACGTGGACTTCGCAAATTACAGCGCGCTCGCGTTGTGTCTGTGTTTCTTGTGTGCGCATTTCAATTGAAGTCTACGACTAACAGTATGCCTTTCTCGTTTTTGAGTGTCAACTAATGATATGTTAAATGTATACATTTAGTTGGCCTCTGACTGACATAGGCTGCCCAAACTTCGAGCACCGGTGTTGCATAACGTCATAATAGGGGCTTAGCACAACGGGTATGAGCCGTACGTGATTGCAGCACCGTTAATTGTGGCTTACGTGACCGGTGTATCATGTTAGTAATGTAAGTAAAGGTAATTCCCCTTCTTCATACATGTATACCCTTTTTGATTCGTGTATTGGGGTGTACCAGCTGAACGAAATGACCACGAGGGCTCCAAGACCTATGCGGCTAGACACAAAGACACGTCCAAAGTGACTTAAGTTCCCCAAGAAATGCTTGCCATTTGAAAATGCCCTACACGCAACGTTAAGTATGTATTCCTGGAGCATTAAAGCGGAGGTGTGGGAGCAGAGTGCTGGTGGTGATCCGCGGCAATTTCGTAATAATCTTTATCATTATATTGTAATTCTTAGGCAATAAATATAGGTGGGTTAAGGACAATTTTTTATAACATTTTGATTTACCAGTGATGCATCTTCATCAGGTTCCGTTTCTATTGCTCATCAATGTATATCTCGCGGTTTCATATTCTGTGACAATACTAACCGCATTTAGAGGAGGAAGCACAATGATAGGCTGCGTACTTTATTGGCTATGGGGAGAGCAGAGGAATTTTTCTCCAGAGTTTTTTTTGTATTACTAATACGTGCGTATATAGGCATAGGGGCGTTGCATAGAATAAGATCCGTGTGTACTCTGAAGCGCTTCATTATTCTATTTTTCCTAAAGAGGAAAAAAGGTCATCGGCAAGAATGTGCCCATCGTAGCTACAAAGAAATCGGACGTGGATTTATCCAAAATAAACCTACACAGTTAAAGCAAGATTTGTGTTGTTCTCCCCAGCGCGACTAAGAATGTTACGAAGGTTCATGAGTATACGAATTTAGTGAGATGGGAGGTCTACAGATGGCGGAGCGAGGGCTGAATAATTATTCTACAAATCGAGACTCTGGCGCAATGTATTTGGCTAACGACAGCCTGCAGCAGGAAAGAATGCTCTGAGAGGTAGATATTGCCATATGCCCATCTGCATAGCCCAAATGTGCATTATAAGCCCTCCCTGGTGTCTGGAAGCAACGGTTCCCACTTGGAGAAATAATTTACTGTCGTCGCCCTCGGACTGTGCTCTAGGGCCACCCCGGATGTAGAGCGGGCATTGTTCTTGGCTACTGACTCGAAAGACGAGAGTTTAATCCGAGCCGCGGTGGTCGCATTTTCTACAGAGGCGAAAACGTTAGAGCACTTTCAGCGTACATTGGAAAAGCCTAGGTGGCCAGGATTTCGGGAGCGCTACAGTACGGCACGTGACTCAATATCACATAGTGCTTTTGGCTCGTAAAGTCCAGGCAATTATTCATTTTTTTTACACCGACCTGCGAGAACTGTAGCCCATAATGAAATATAACACAACCTATGCGTGCTTTCGGGCAACGGTAAATCGGTACGTTCGCGTATGTAGAGGGAGAGTTTGTGTGGCAACAGCAGACAGAAAATGAGGAAAAAAAACCTTTTGAGAGTGACGCATTAGGCAATTGAAATGGAACAGGGACCTATGAAGAAATAAACGGTGCGCTGCTCTCAGAAAACGCTTTCGCCCATCGTTTTTCAATGCCATAGGAAATTCGCTTGTACAGCGTTCCAGGAAAAAAACGCTAATGGTAGAGACACGGGACTTTCTTGAGCAAACTTTACAAGGACGATAGCGTAACGCAACGTGCTGTTGGGGCTAAAGTGTTTGCTTAGTCATGATTAACGAATGCATGTTAACAGGATGTTCAAGCGTCTTTAGCCGTAGCTGGGGCTTGGTGACAGGCCAAAATGTGCGAGCGAAACAGAGAAACGTTCTTAGGAGCAACCTTAACACAAACGCCATAACAGCGTAGTTCTGCTCCACGAATGGTCCCATGACACCAAAATTTCAAACGCAAGGTCCTTGCGTTAATTGGTTTTCCTGCATACGAAGGCAACCTTGACCGAGTGTAGCGGCG